>ML780146.1:483008-523843 GCA_009831015.1 Picea engelmannii | reverse complement strand
TCGTCGTAAAGTATTATACTTGATAGCATGTGAGAATATAGAGGTATATGCTTTGCCTGATACAACTAACATCTCCTCTAGGAGAAACCTTGTGTGTTAGTTTCAAATTGCCATGATTGGTCACAACACTATGAGAGTGTTGACCTCATTTTGTATTGTATTCCTTACCTTTAATCTTTGCTTCAGATAAATTATAAGTGATATCTCTAAAGGAGCTACTGTGATGATTGTTCGTGCTATTGATTTATATTATTAGAAGGATATTATTCTTGCTTGTTGTTTTGTTGACCTTGCTCCAGGTCACATGAGGAAGCTATAGAGAAGGTTGCAGAAGGAAACATGCTAAAGGAGAGATCATAAATGAAGCAATCATCAGTGGAAAAGAAGAAGGTGGGTCACTTAGAAACTGCCATGACCTACACTATTGAAGAATCCATGTGAACTCTAGAAGATTAGCTCACATCAACTACAAGGCGCTACCAAACATATGCAAAGCTGTCACAAATTTACCAGAACTCAAGGTTGATCAAGAAGACATATGAAATGGATGTGCGCAAGAGAAGAATATCAGGAACCCTTTTCCAAAGAGGGGAAACAAAGCATAAGGACTACTAGAACTCATTCATTCAGACGTGTGTGGCCCAATGCCATCATCCTCCATTAATGGGTATGTATACTATGTATCATTCATTAATGATTATTCTCATAAAAGCCCTGGATATATTTGAAGTGTTCAACAAGATCAAGGAATTCAAAGCCTTGATAGAAAACCTCTCTGTAAGGAAGATTAAGATACTCAAGTCAGATAATGGAGGAGAATATACCTCAAAAGAGTTCATGAATATCTACAAAAATGTTGGGATCAAGATCCCCAACAAGACGGTGTAGCTGAACGGAAGAACAGAACCATGCTGGAAGCTGTGAAGATCAAGATCTTCCTACGTGCTTATGGGAAGAAGCAGCAATGGTAGTTGTTTATGTGCATAACTGATTATCCCATAGTGCACTTGGGCTCAAGACACTGGAAGAGATGTTCACCGGAAAGAAGCTAGAGGTAAGCCATCTCGAAATATTTGGCTGTCCAGTGTTTATTCATATACCAAAAGAGAAAAGAAACAAGTTGGAACCCTCCGAAAAGAAGGGAATATTTGTGGGATACTGTGAGGTATCCAAGGCCTTCAGAATCTACATACCTGGTCACTATCACATTGAGATCAGCAGGAACATGACCTTTGATGAAGAAGCAGCCAAAAGATGCCAGCTTGAAGAAGTATATGAAGAGGAACCTGTAAATCCCAGGATTGCAGAATCTGTGAGGGAAGTTCCCAGAGCTGCAGAACTAGAGAAGGAAGTCGTAACTTCCCCTGATGAGGAGACTCCTGAAGACCATGATATAAAAAAAGTTCAAGAACCTCCTCAAATGACCTTCTCCCATAAAAGAAAGCCTGCTTGGGCAAGAGAGCTTATTCAAGATGGAGAGAAGTATGGTGTTCCAGAAGGAACCTCGAGACAGGTGAAAAGACCAAAGCCACTCTCTAGTGACACGACTTTGATGTGTAATCTACTAGATGAAGAGCCTACCTGCTTTGAAGAATCCATTCAAAAAAAAATAATGGGCAGATGCCATGACAGAGGAATACCAATCCATAATGAAGAACGAAGTATGGGAAATAGTTCCCAGATCGAAGAATAAAGATGGGGTATCGTACAGATGGCTCTTCAAAATAAAACATGCTACTAATGGAAGTATTGAGAAGTATAAAGCAAGATTTGTTGCTCGTGGATTTTTCCAGAAGGAAGGCATTGAATATGAAGAGAAATTCTCTCCTATAGCCAGATACACTTCAATCAGGACCATCATAGCTCTTGCAGCTAAGATGAAGTGGAGACTGCACCAGATGGACATGAAGACAGTGTTCCTAAACAGTGTCATCGAAGAGGAAGTGTATATAGAGAAACCTCAAGGATTTGAGGTTGAAGACAGGAAGTCTCATGTCTTCAGATTGAAGAAAGCCTTATACGGATTGAAGCAAGCCCCTAGAGCTTGGTATGGCCATATAGACAGTTTCTTGATGAGCTTAGGCTTTACCAAGCGTAAAGCAGACTCAAATCTCTACTTCAAAATTATGGATAATGAACTAGTAATCTTACTACTGTATGTGGATGACTTATTCTTAACTGGAGAAGAAAAGCTCATTACTGAATGTAAAACGAGACTTGCCACAGAATTTGAAATGAAAGAACTTGGCCTAATGCATTACCTCTTAGGCCTTGAGGTATGGCAGTCTAGAAAGGATCTTCCTTAACCAAGCGAAGTACACAGTCAAAATCTTAAAGAGATTCGACATGCTAGAATGTAAGCCCATGAATATACCCATGGAAGCGAAGCTAAAGCTACTGGTCGATACTTCGTCAGACTTGATAGATGCCACACTGTACAGGCAGATTATTGGATCGTTGATGTACCTGATGAACACCAGACCAGACATTTGTTTTGCAGTGAACACCTTGAGTCAATTTCTGGTAGAGCCCAGACGTGTTCACCTAGTGGCTGCAAAACATGTGATGAGGTACCTTAAAGGTACAATGGATTATGGTCTTAGCTATGATGGAGATCATAACTTTACATTGAGTGGATATACTGATGCAGATTGGGCAGGAAGCATTGCTGACAGAAAAAGCACTTTCGGATGTTGTTTCAGTTTGGGATCAACCATGATCTCATGGCAGAGTAGGAAGCAATCCAGTATTGCTCTCAGCACAACGGAAGTAGAGTACATTGTCGCATGTTCTGCTAGCTGCGAAGCTATATGGATTCGAAAGTTGCTGACTGGCCTATTTGACTTGGAGATGAGAGCAACTGTGATTCTATGTGACAACCAGAGCTGCATAAAGATGACAAAGAATCCTGTATTCCACAACAGGTTGAAGCACATAGAGATCCACTATCATTTCATCCGCAACATGGTACAGAGAGGAGCCTTGAAGCTCTAGTACATTAGCACGATGAACAAGTTGCTGATGTGTTAACCAAACCTCTATCTCATGTAAAGTTTGAACACTTTCAAGATAAGCTTGGTATAGTCTGAAAGGACCCTCCCTAAAAGGGGGAGTATATATGTATTCCTTGCTTCTGACCTTGCTGTTAGACGTAAAGTAAGATGAGTCATTGCTTTTGACTTCGCTGTTAGATGTAAAGAGAGACATTGTGTGTGTTCCTTACTTCTGACCTCGCTGTTAGACGTAAAACAAGATGAGTCATTGCTTCTGACCTCATTGTTAGACGTAAAGCATGACGTTGTGTGTGTTCCTTTCTTATGACCTCGCTGTTAGACGTAAAGCAAGATGAGTCATTGCTTCTGACCTCGCTGTTAGACGTAAAGCAAGAAATTGTGTGTGTTCTTTGCTTCTGACCTCATTGTTAGATGTAAAGAAAGATGAGTCATTACTTCTGACCTCGCTGTTAGACGTAAAGCAAGATGTTGTGGGTATTCCTTGCTTCTGACTTAGTTGTTAGACGTAAAGCAAGATGATTCCTTGCTTCTGACCTCGTTGTTAGACGTAAAGAAAGATGATGATGTGTTCCTTGCTTCTGACCTAGTTGTTAGACGTAAAGCAAGATGATTCCTTGCTTTTGACCTCGTTGTTAGACATAAAGCAAGATGATGATGTGTTCCTTGTTTTTGACCTAGTTGTTAGACGTAAAGCAAGATGATTCCTTGGTTTTGACCCAGTTGTTAGACGTAAAGAAAGATGATGTATACCTTGCTTTTGACCTAGTTGTTAGACGTAAAGCAAGATGTGACTAACACCGAGCTACCGACTTAATAGCTGTGACATTGAGCCAGTGTAGTACTGTGATGTGCTAGCCTAGTGTTGTGATGAGGTATCATTTTTACTGATACATATTGATGCAGATGATGATGGCATTCTTTCAAGAATGATGATGCTGCTGATGAAGAAAACTTTCGATAACTCGTAAATATGCCAACCAATATTCCAAGATGATATTGACGATACTGTCCTCTTGATGCCATTGATGATGCAGACTTCTCTCGCCTGATGCTGTTGAAGAATACCCTTTTTGTTAAGGGGGAGTGTTAAAATAATGTAACTGCAAAGAGTATTCTTATTATTATTGTTATTTTATTCATAGGATTAATCCCCATTGTGGATTAATAATGTCGGTAATTATATTAGGACCAAATCCCCTTTTGCGGATTGGTCAACAGACAATTATAATAGGCAGAATAAGAAGTCAGCCCCGATAGTTAATTAAGAGACCCAGAAATATAATAAAGGTGGGTTTACCCACCCAGATTGAGAAGTCGGCCCTATCAGTGAAGAGACACTTCACACGTGCTAGAACTTGTATAAATATAGGAGGCTAGTGCCTCATTTTATCAGAAACTCACTTGCTCAGTTTGAGAGACAAGTTTTGATCTGTTACCGGCAAAAGAGAGAGGGATAAGAGTGGCGCATCTTTTGGAGAGGACTATCTGTATTGGTTTGAGTTATCTCTTGACATTGTATTGGCAATTTATGATAAAGAAGTTTTTGCTGGGTTTTCTTCCCCTAGAGGGTTTCCCGGGATAAATGTTGTGTCTCTTGTGGATGTGTATTTCTCAGTTATCTTGTTCTTATGTTGCTATTATGTATTGAATTGCAAAGAACCATAATAATGGCATAAACATTAACATGGAACACTCTTATGGATATGTATGCTAAATTCCAGGGAATGGATATCGCACGCGATATATTTGACATAATGCTCAGAATGGGTATACCAATGAGGTCTTGGTGTTTCTCCATCAAATGAAATAGACTGGTATGATTCTAAATCGAGTCACCATTCTGAGTGTACTCCTGGCGTATGCGGAGTTGGGAAATCTACAAGAAGGCAAAGGTATCCATGAATACATTATAGAGAATAAACTTGAATTAGATGTTTATATGCGAACTTGTCTTGTCACAATGTATGACAAATGTGGGACTGTAAAGTTTGCATGTCAACTGTTTGACAAAATGCCTGAAAGAGATTTTGTGTTGTGGAGTGCAATGATTACAACATATGCACAAATTGGGCATGCCAATGAGGCTTTGATGCTATTTAAACAAATGCAACTGGTAGGATTGAAACCTGACATCCCCACCATGATCTAATCCGCATTCAGATATCAAACTGAATATGACATGACATATCTTATCAACATTCAGAGAAAATTTATGTAACACTAGAAATCGACCATCCAACAATGGAAGCATTACATCATAGGAAAGAAACAGTGATCCATTTTGATCACAAGTTGTTGCAGTATATTGCCACCCAAAACAAGTTACAGAATGAAAAACAGTTAATTAAATGGATGAACCTTTTGCAGCAGTTTCATCTTGTAATTAATAACAATAAAGGCGAAGTGAATGTGGTGACAGACTGTCTTCGTAGGCCACCAATTGCAACATTGTTCAATGTTCTCGGTGTAATAGGATATGATATCAGTTTGTGGATAGAACAGTACCAGGAAAACCCTTATTTTTCCCAAATATACTAGTGGCTTCAGTCAGGTATATCTTCTCCCAATTTTCATTTGAAAGTTAGGTTGCTGTATAAAGTAGGAATTCTTTGTGTTCCTGTAGACAACAAGGGAAGAAACTTACTTGGATGCCCATACAGTAAAGTGGCCAGCCATTTTGGCATTCATAAAACAATATTGTTTTGCAAAGGTATTTTATTAGCCTACCTTGCAACAAGATATCCAGAAATACATTCAGTCCTGTGTGGTTTCTGTGATTGCAAACCTTCCAATATAAAACAAGGGTTGTATATCCCTCACCCAATTCCCAGTAGGCCTTGGGAATCTATACCCATGGATTTCATTATTGGGTTACCTGAAACCAAAGATATGCATGATGCATTACTTATTTTTGTTAGGTAATAAATTGTTACTCAAAGTATTGATATTCCATTTTATAAGGAGCCTGTAAAAAGTATGTAGAAGTACACAATTATTTTTAAATATAAAAGAATTTTCCAACTAAGGAACATAGAAAAGGATATTTAAGAATAGAGCAAAGATTATTCATAATTCTCTTTGCAGAACCAAAGGATAGTCTGACAAGACCTTTTGAAGATGATTCCTACATATAATATTGAGGTATATGTATAACTATACCTCATTAATAGTCAAAACATTTCACAGTATCCATTCACTACAAACTATAAATTCTTTCAGAGTTACTAATAAGATAAACATTGCTTTACCATAACTAAGGTTCATTAAATTTCTAGACGTAAAGGGTTATTAGAAATAAATATTTCTAAAGATTTCTGAAGACATCCTACGAAAAGAGTATAGGTGTTCATATGAAAAAGAAAAATCTCTCTATACAACCTTTAACCTATATCTAAAAATCTGCAGGACTTTCCCAAATCATGATATACGGCCTTGAAAATGTCCATGCACACATATGTCGTTAGCAGAGAGTAGTATGCTTATCACAAAGTACAACAAGAATAATTTGAGGTTAGAAGTATGTTTTTTTCTTCAGAAGGAGTACACAATTAGTTTTCACTTTTCCATCATCCATCATTAATATTGTGTAGGAAAACAAACACAATTAGTTTTCACTTTTCCATCATCCATTAATATTGTGTAGGAAAACAAACTTGGTAGTTTTTCCAAAATGAAGATTGAAACAATATACCCTAACAACATCTCTACATATGAATTTATTATACATCACCAGATCTTTCATTCAGACATGTACATTTTATTAACAGATATTTACCTGCCCAAGAAAACCTTTTATGTTGATTAGAATCCCAATTTACAAAGATAATGATGAATTCTTGCTAGAACCCGGATTTTCCAAAAATAATAATTTTGGCTGCTAACTTATGGTGAACATTACCTACCTTTTTTGTGCATATGATCACACTGATAGAGATTCCGAATAATAATCTTCTAATGAGCAAGGCCATTTCGTTTCTTCGTCGAATGGTTGGGAATCTTGCAACTATTGTTTTTCCTTACCTTCGAAGAGCAATGGATCAACTACTTGTTGAGAGTGAGCCAAAGGAAATGACAGATTTTCTGGTCTTGGTTAATCAACTTATTTGCAAGTTCAAGGCTGCAATGACTAGTGTCCTAGAACAAGTATTTTCGTTTATTGTGAGTCGAGTGTTTTCTATGCTTCCTAAATATGGTATTCCATCAGGCCCTTGCAGTAATACTGAGGTTTGTATGCATTGAATTACATGCATATTTGGATCTTAAATATTAGTATCTACAAATTTTACATATCAGGAGGTGATTGATATTTTAAAATGTTTTTTTTTTAATTGTTTGGATGGCATGTTTAAGTTTTTAAAAAGATTTAGGTACTTGCATTTGTGTTCAATTTCCTATTTTGTAATTTGATGTAGTTTGTGCCACTGCTTATGTATAGATTATGTAAAGGTTTACCATATTCATTTTCAATTTTGTATTAAAATAGGTGGCATTTTCAGGTTATTCACCGTATTGAAGAATATCTATGAAAGATTTTTCTGAATTTCCAACCATAATTTTTCTCTACAATATTGGTTTGATGTGAATAAACAAAATGTTTGATAGGGATCCATCAGGTTGAATGTTTTGTGGAATGATCCTTATTTTTCTATGTTCTCCTTGCGATTGCATTAATATATTTTGTAAATATTCTGTTTTAATTAATAATTATAGTAAGTGAAGTTGCTTTATGTAGGTTTTAGCAATCCATTATAGGAAAATATTGTATTGGTTTTACTTAAGGGAAGTGTAGTTAAATAATTGTTTATGCACCAAAGGATTAAGCCTTTTGTAGGATATTTAGGTTATGTGACATATTTTGGCACCTTGGAAAAGGAAGTCTTGTATGTAACTCACGATGTGTGTTTCATATCATAAGTCAAAAGTCACCTAAATAGTCAGTAATTTTATGTAGAGACACCATGTTGTGATATTTATTTTCCTCTTTTTGTACTCATTGACATCATATTTGATTCATTCAATATTGTCTATTATTTGTTCCTTTGCACATATACGATGTGATAATTAGTTCTTTGTAGTGACCCTCATGATCTAGTATAAGGTGGTAACACATTTGATGCCAACCCATATTATAGTCGTTGCTATTCCATCTGCGTGCAACCATGCAGGTTTGACTTTTGAAGGGCATCAATACTTTGTGTGCATGGTTTATTTTTTCTGTCAAAGAAAAGGAATGAAGTGCTTATATCTGCATTTTCATTTAGTCTATTATGGATTATCACAATGATAGTAATGATGGGAAACATCTCCATATATGGTTGTAAGTGCAAAGATTCCCGAATCATGTTTAAACCATCATGTTAACCAAATCCAACCAAGGATCGAACCACCAAATTTGAATGGCTTGTTGAATGATGGGTCTCCTATCATTGGATATAAGTCAAATCAATCAATACTTGCTAGTGTTGTTTCCATATCTGAGTGATCCAGGAGGATCTCAATGGCCACCTACCTTTTCCAACTATCTCAAAACATTTTTTGTCAACTTACTATTTTTAGTATTTTTTGGGTTCCTGAACTTCCAGGGCCTTTTTGAGGGCCTAAACAACATTTTTTTCATGATCAGACACCTCAATGATAGCCAAAGGCTTTGATTGAACCCCCTAAATGAATCTCCTCTTTAATACCTTTCCAACGAGCTATTGTGTGCCCTAAAAAAAGATCGTACGCAAAAGTTACGACCTCGAGAAGTTGATGTACTAACTTACCCCAACGGGGCCCACATGACTTTTGGCGCTTCATCTCCTAGGGTTGGGTTTTTGGATGTCTAGGGTTTTGGTATTCATGTTTATTGTAAAAAGACATTCAAAGCCTCATTGTACTCATCTTCTTGAAAATGAGCGTAGCCGTCAGATATCTTCTCAGAGATAAGCTTCCACCATTCTAGCAAGTTTTTTTCAGTATGCATTTTACAATTTTCAACTTATTTCTTATTTATAGAAGTCAAGTTTTACTTTATCACTGTTATTGTTCACTATGTCTCTGTGTTGATATTATAAATCCATGGTTTCATTTCGTTCCACTCATAAATCCGTATCAGTGGTATTGAAGTGGTCTACTCCTTGTTTTTTTTAATGCATGTCCCCGAATCTGTGGTCAAGGTATAGAGAGTTGGGTTTCGAGCTTGTTTCTATTGAGGACAACTACTCTCACATGCCCAAGAAACTATCCATGGCGGGAGAAAATAAAGACGATGAGACATTAGATCCTTTCAAAATGTTACTTGAGGAATCCCTTGAGCTACAAAGGAACGAGATGATGGATAACTTTGCAAAAATCCTTCGACGACTACCGACAAACAACGCATCCACCTCAAGAAGAGGTGCCGCTCCCTTAATGGTATAGATCAATTTTGATATTCCTACATTTGAACGTCAAATAGATGCATATTTTGTAGATAAATTGTTAAAACTTCTAGAAGGGTATTTTTCTATCCACAACTTTTCCGATAGATAAAGTATTACATTTTCACTCCTCAAGGACATCCTCCATGTCAAAGATTGGTGTAACAATTTCTGTGAGCAAAAGGAAATAGAGGGATCCACATTATTTGCATTTGCACCCACTTAGGGTTCATTCAGGGATGCTTTTAAGGAACAATACTAGCCTGTTGGAAGTTATGACGACTTGTATACAAGATGGACCACACTGCGACAGGAAAGAGACCAAACAATGCCAGAGTTCACTAATGTCTTCCATATCTTGTGCACCAAGATGAGTATCAAATATTATGAGTAACATCTAGTTCTCAAGTATTGTGACAGTCTATATAGATACATCCATACATAAATGGAGTTTTTGGAAATTTCATCCTTGGGTGTGGACTATCGATATGCTGTCAAAATCAAGAAGAAGCTGAAACAAAAGACACAACATTTTGGGTCTGGGAACCCATCACAAAAGAAGCAGGGAAATGGAATCCCCAACCTGTAGAACAAAGGATAGAGAAAATATGGGCAACCTCAGGACAACCAGTCCAAGCCGCAAGCAAAGAAGGACAACGGGAAGACAAAGAAAGATATGGGGAAGTGGTGTGACTTCCATAAGAGATGCTAACATAACATTG
The DNA here is from genome assembly GCA_009831015.1 of Picea engelmannii. Classification (NCBI taxonomy): domain Eukaryota; kingdom Viridiplantae; phylum Streptophyta; class Pinopsida; order Pinales; family Pinaceae; genus Picea; species Picea engelmannii. The sequence goes on along the minus strand of ML780146.1, from coordinate 513,706 downwards.
TTGATTGTCACTCAAAGCAGTCATTGGTGGCTGAGATAAAAGCCTTTGAATCATATGCAGGTTCCAACTTTGAGTCAGAAACTGAAAAGGGGAGACAGATCATTGACGCAAAAACCAGTTCCACCGTCGCTACCACCAAGATCCAGCCCGATGAACTTGATGAGCCAGAGGAAGGTGAGTTCCTCTTTCATTAACAGGTGTGGGTAAAAGGAACTCCATTGCACTTCATCGTTGATAACGATAGCCAGAAGAACCTCATCTCAGTAGAGGTTGTCAAGCAGCTAGCCCTGCCCACAACGCAATGGAGACCATTTATTCCTAAGGGGGGAGGATTTATCCAAGAGGATCTCGGTGGCCACCCACCTTGTCCAACTGGCTCAAAACTTTTTTTTGGCAACTTACTATTTTTAGCATTTTTTTGGTTCCTGAACTTCTGGGGCCATTTTGAGGTCCTAAACAACATTTTTTTGTGATCATGAACCTCAATGATAATAAAAGACTTTGATTGAGCCCCAGATATTAAGATCCTCGTCAATACCTTTCCAATGAGCTATCATACGCCCTAAGCGAAGATCGCATGCAAAAGTTATGACCCTGAGAAGTTGATGTACTAACTTATCCCAATGGGGCCCACATGACTTTTGGCGCTTCATCTCCTAGGGTTAGGTTTTTGTATGTATATGGTTTTGAAATTCATGTTTATTATAAAAAGGCCTTCATAGCTTCATTGTACTCATCTTCTTGTGAATGAGAGTAGCCATCACATCCTTCTCAGAGATAAGATGGCACCATTCTAGAAAGCTTATTTTCAGTCTGCATTTTATAGTTTTCAGCATATTTCTTATTTAATAGAAGTAAAGTTTTACTGTATTTATATTATTGTTCATTGTGTCTATGTGTTGATATTATAAATCTATGGTTTCATTTCATTCTGGTCATAAATCCGGATCACTGAGGCACATTATCTCAATTCAGGGATCTTTGGTGGTAGTAATGGATTACAAGAACATACTATAGGTCAAAGACCTAATCAGAGGAGGAGAAGTTGTAAGGGTTGGAAAGCATTGAACCTCCCGCTAATTATGATTTTAGTCAGCATGGAGCTATTTTGAAGCAACAAGATGCAATAGATAACCCAAATATGTGGTAAAAGAAATATTTTTATCAGGAACTTCAATTGCAACAACTGTATCAATAACTATGTATTTATTGTAGACATCAAGAATAAAACCAATAGCACATGCATGTATATGCATTTTGGATGGTTATTAAAATTGTTGACATTGTTGTCATGTCAAATTCCCTCCTTTTCACTTCCATCAATTGAGTAGTTTGTAAATATATTCTATAATCTTGTAACAGTGCAATATTAGCATACATAAAGCCTATTTACAATAGTAAGATGAAAATTTCTTCTTTCCATATTTATAACAGATAGCGCCAAGCAAGACAAGAAGAAATATCCATCCATTGAAGATTGTGTATGAATATTTGTAAGGGAAGAATTCAAAAACTTCATTAGCATAACATACCTGATTTATGGATTAGATTAATGAGCATTCTTCTATAAATTTCAAAAAGGAAAATGAAGGAATGCCCTAGTATTTTCACACTTGGGTGGGTTTATGATGATACAGAGGATTATTTTAGTAGAGTGCTCTCTTTATATGGCATACCTCATGAATCCTAATCACTGGAAATTGCATGTTTGGAGCTCCAACTTATGACATGGATAGGAGCAAGGTTTATGTTGCAGCTACAAGTGGAAGACTCACAACAATAAGAGGACAAAAATAGAGAGTACTATAATATCATCTCCAAATGATCACAAATTATGCTTGTCAATAAATTTCAAACATTACAAAGGATATATAGTGGGAAATTCATGGGGTGAAATAATTGCAATCCCATAAATGTCTTCACAAGAATGACATTGGGTGGAATCCAAGAACTGTTTTTTGGGTTTTCATGAATATATATGTGCATGTTGACAGATTGACAGTATATGTAACTTATGGATGCTATATGGAAGATTGGTCCCTTTTACTGAGTTTGGATCTCCTGGCTCTATAAAATCGTTATTCCAACATAATTCCTTTAGCATAGGAAGTTCTAAAATTACCAAACTTGAACTTTGGACTTTTACCGACCTATTTTGTACTTGTTGTGGGGATTATATCCAAGAACAACCTCATTGATATTGATGCACAGTCTTCTAATGCATCCAAATTTTTCTAATGAAATCTTGGGTGTTATTCCTTCTATTTGAAACAAGGATTTGTATGAATTGGTTGTTGAATTGGGACTGAAATGTCTCTGTTTTGGGTGATATTGGAAGGATTCCTCATTTTTAGCATGGAAAAGAAGTATAAAGGAATCAACAAATGCTAGGAAGCATCTATTGGACGATTGTTGTTGGAGTTGTAGGCGAGGTTGGATTAAAGAAACAAAATGAAAAGACTAAAAACAATGTCCTAAGTGGCAATGTTGAACAAGTAAGTATTTTACAATCCATAGTTGATGTCAATCAATGAGCACATACACCATGGAGGTGGGCGAACACTGGTATGGTGGACCATTATGGAAAATTAACATGTTAGTCAATGTTGAATGGAACTTAGTGGAATATTATTGGAAGACATTTGATTGAAAGGATTATTAATCTCTTAAGAAATCAATACTTTAATGGGCCTTATTCCAGGAAGCTGGTGGAACTCAAAGGATTCACCTACCAATTAAAAGGGATATCCTCAACCTTATTTTATCAGTTGAATATTTATTAGATCGTACATGAATTTGTTGATTCCATGTGCTAATTATTTTATTCTTGTGTTTTACTTATAGGTATGATGATGCCTATGCCAATTTTGACTATCAAGAAGATGGATCAGGAAGAAAACTTCCAGGTCCAGCCAGTGCACATAGTGAACAGTAAGATCAATGCAATTTTTGCATAATTTTTATGAACTCTTATTGTACAAGTGTATATGGATGCACTGAGGAAAATGCATAAATAAGGGGGAGGGGATTGTAATACCCCAACTTGATCCCTGAATTGTAAATATATTGTACATATGATACTTATGCTGGTGAGCCAGTATGTTTAGGCTGTGCCTATAAATATGATCAAAGGTTAGAGAGCCTATATTTTAAATTGTACATATCGACTAAATAATAAAAATAACACCACGTTTGCAGACCAAGGGGATAAAAGAGTATTGGGGGCTAAGACTCCATGAGTGGAAAAGCGGGCTAAGGGGTAGGGTAAGGAGGGATAAGCTAAATATAATGGAATAATTCCCTAAGCATATATATTATTATACTATATAATATTATAATAAAAAAAGGGCCCATGCATATTTAAAAAGGGGGAATTAGTTTAATTCTCCATTCTGTTTCATTTCATTCTTACAAGGGTTGACTATAGATGTTACTCTGGGGAAGATGGTGACCCAGACTACAGAGTTACCCATGGATCCTAGGTGGACCCGGGTGTGATTACACTTCTCCTTGGGTTTCCTTGGAGAAGGTTGGAGCCCTGGAGGAAGAAGTGTGGGGATTGGTTCCTTAGTTTGAGGCCTGGAGGGTACCTAAGGACCTCTGAGGGAAGTTGGAACTCCTGGAGCCATAATGTTCTAAGACTTCCTGGATGACCTGTGATGGCACCCTGGAAGGGTAGTGGTGCAACCCAAGAAACCACGTTGTAGAGAAGGGGGAAAAATACCTTGGGTTCTGCAGGTTGATGGGGAATGAGAGATTGTAGGTTGGCGTGTTTTCAAGGTATGGTACCTTGGCCTAGACCCTGTTGGTACTGAATCTGAACCATAGTTGGCTAGAAATATTTTTCCATGGTGGAGTAATAGCCCAAACTCAAGGGTGACTCACTGCTATGAGATTATGAGCAGTCAGAGGTCTACAACTAGCCGGTGTCTTGATAAAAGATAAGTGCCATGTTTATTTGTGGTTATATTGTGTAATTATATGTTAATTTATCTCTCTCTCTCTCTCTCTCTCTCTCTCTCTCTCTATATATATATATATATATATATATATATATATATATATATATATATTTCTCAATTGTTATGTGTTAAGCATAATTTTGCATATAAAATTGTATGATGAAGTGGGTGTTGTTGTATGGTATCAAAGGTTAGTTATGTTTATGGTGAAATGGATGGGAAATTGATGGAATTTCCCAGTACCCCGCCATCCTAGTCGGCACCGGGGTGACAAGGTGAACTACAAAGTGGTATGAGAGATCTAGTTTCAACACTGGACTTACTTGGGCCAAACAAAGTGGGGAAAGGTGAAATTGTTATCTAGTTTGCAATCTGCTTGAAAAAATGTCCGAAAGGGATGTGGTTCCTAGGTATGAAGTCATTGTGGCATATGCTCGGAAAAGGAAGATTAAATACACACACACATACACATATATACATGAGGATACTGTAGCACTTCTACTCAATTCATATAGTGTATTTTCATACCAATCGATATGTAGACCAACCTTCTGTTGAATACATGTATCTTCTCTTATCGAAAGTAATATTTTCCCACCACACAATTATTGCAACATTGTGATTATCAACGTCGTCTATGTGTGTTTTCTAATAATTCATGGCTTCTTTTATCAATCATCTTCCGTGTGGCCTACTATGGAAGTGGCATTTCGTCGCAATATCAAAATTCAGAGACATGTTTACGTTTATGTGCTCCTCACTACCTCTATTGTTTCTGCCCCTACTATTAAACCTAACAAAGGAGGTAGAATTCCAGTGCATACTGATGCATATGATTCTCTTTTGAAGGAATGTACCCACATCGAATCCCTTAGAAAACTCTACTCTAACATTTTAGCAAATGGACAAAGCCAACACATGTTTTTAGAAACCAAACTTGTGGGTATGTATGTTGTATTTGGATTTTCTAAGGATGCACGTAAAGTGTTTGAAAAAACATGCCAACAAATATATTCATATGGAATGATATCCTCAAGGGATATGTGTACAATGGATTGTGCGAGGAGGTGCATTCACTCTATTTCCAAATGCAGCAGGCAAGTGTACAACAAAACTGCTTCACTTTTCCTTTTTTCTCTCAAGGTTTGCATAGGCCTTGAGGCTCTACAACAAATTATGGAGATCCATGTGGAAATAAATAGAAGGATATTGGAATTGAATGTTTGTGTGGGGAATGATCTTGTGGATATGTATGCTAAATGCTAGAGAATGGATATTGCATGCGATATGTTTGACACGGTGTCATATAGAGATGTGGTCGCATGGATGATGATGATCTCCAAGTATGCTCAGAATGGGCATGCCAATGAGGCCTTGACACTATTCCATCAAATGAAATCAACTAGGACGATGCCAAATTTATTCACAATTCTGAGTGTACTCCCAACAAATGCGGAGTTGGGAAATCTGCAAGAAGGAAAAGGAATCAATGAATACATTATCGAGAATAAAATTGAGTTAGATATTTATGTGCGAACTTATCTTATCACAATGCATGCAAAATGTGGGAGTGTAAAGTTTGCACGTCAACTGTTTGAAGAAATCCTTGAAAGCGATGTTGTGTTGTGGAGTGCAATGATTGCAACATATGCACAGAATGGGCATGCCAATGAGGCTTTGATGCTATTTAAACAAATGCAAATGGCAAGATTGAAACCAAGAAATTACATTTGTTTTCACTAACTGGAATTTTGAATGTGTAATTTTTTTTCATTTGTTTTCTTGGTTTCTTGGTTGCAATCCACATTAACTGGAATTTTGTTTTCATTGAGAGGTGATACGATTTTATTTTCATTCACCAAGAAATAAATACCAGTGTGTTACATCAATAACCACACCATAATAACATTCTTTAAAAATTCTCTGGTGTGCAACTTAACACTGGAGGCACCGGTGCGCTATTAGTAGAACACACCATTATATGGTTAAATAAAAAACATTTACACACCAATATAGGATAGTGTAAAAAAATATATTCCAGTGTACTCCATTGAATCATGTGCATCGGTGCACACCAATGCTTTAATATGGAGCACCGTGTTAGGGTTAATTTCCAAATTTGTGTGGCACACTATGTAAAATTGGCCGCACAGGGACATCTATTATTATACCGCAGCATTTCATTCTTAAACAAATAATTTTGCACCGTTGTAGTTTTTCAAAAAATGTACGACAATGTGCTATGTAGTAGTAAATGCACATGAGTGCATGCATGCCCCAAAACATGCACACTATGCTAGGGCTATTTAAAAAAATATATATAACTGGTGTGCTCAGTAAACATGTATGCCCCAGTGTGGTTGGTCATCGAGCGCACCGGAACAAGGTTTTATAAAAAAAAAATCCGACGGTAAAAATATTTTTTACCATTTTCAGTGTTGTAGAGCTCAAAATAATTGGTGCAACCTTTTCCTATCTGAAGTTCCCTGCCATCGATGCTTTCCTTGCTTTCCTTCCTTTCGTCTGTTGCTCGGTGTGTGAATTTCAAATTTTTCCAAACTATGGGAAAAATTGTTTTTTTTTAGCACGTCGCAACCATTCCTCCCTGACGACAAAATTTCTAGGCAATGTCATTTTTTCTTCATAGCTTAAGTTTTCACCAAATTAAAATTTTAAATTGAGTGAAATTTTAAGTGTAAAAAAAAATAAAAAAAATGCGCAGTGCGTTCGAAGCACTCGGCTTGCACCACCTATGGTGAGACTTGTAAATTTACTGGATGCAATGCATACCTTGTTACCTTTCTTAGCGGTGCACTGGTAAACATAAAAACATTGGCACGTCTATTTAACGACACACTGAAGAAAAATATATAACTGATAGGGTGGTGTGTCAAAGTACAAATAATGCACTGAGTCATTAAAGTACATGGTGCACCACCCTTATCAGATATATTTTTACGTAGTGTGTTGGTAAACGTGTGCACTAGGGAATTCATGTTTACCAAATGCACCGCTGAGAAATGTAACATTTTGTTGTGGTGAACCCCATAAATGTTTTGGTGGCATCGTATGTGGTGCGATAGTAATGAACAGAACGCACCGCAAAAAGTTCTGTACTCAAAAATTTGGAAAAGTTTATGTGACGGTGCGTCGACGTTCATTACACACACCAGTGCATGTAGTGAACATATTCACACTATTTTTTTTTAATTTCTAAAAAACTGTTTACGTGCGTTAATATTATAATTTTTTTTTTGGTTTAAGCAATGCGTAGGATAAATGTAATGCAAGAGTGCATATGCTTTATAGTGTAGTGCCTTGGTGCGGTACTATTTTACAACACACCTCATTACATAGTAGAACATATTTTGTTTGGTGTGTTACTTTACATTGACACACCGTGGATGGTGCTCACAATAAATACGCACTGCCTACGGTGTGTGACTGTTTTTGGGGCGCACTGGTAATGTAATTAACTTATTTTTTGAAGGAAGTTATTTTTCTGTATTTATAGACAAATTTACCATTCAATAGATTTTTTTTTTTTATGTTTTATGTATGAGTGAGGATGATGTATTTATTATGTTAATCATGCAGAGACGTGAACAGAGAGATAGCAGCAGTAGCAGAAGTAGAGGGTGGACCTGTACAATGTTGTACGAGAATGGGAGGTGAGGGAGAGGAAGAGGGATTTGTACCCTCACCCTATTATTGTAGCGACTCATGTTCTCTTGATGAGTGTAGGCCTCCTTAAGTACTACAAGGAGGCTACATCCCTGAAGAGGCACTTTGGCTTGTTGATTCACCTGATCCATTGATGGGATGTCCATCAAGAAGCTTTATGTGTGGGTACTGATCAGTGGTACCATCCCACTAAGGAGGATATTTATTTTATCACTGGGATATCCATGAGAGGGGAGGATTTTCCCTAATTCCCATATGTCCCAGTAGGCATTGTAGCAGAGAGTCAACTCATGTACTCTCAATGATATATTGGGGTTGATGTACATTCCCCAACTAATGTTGAGGTATCTGGTGGACAACTCCAAATGAATTCTTTCGGTGGAAAGGAGGTTAGGTGCCTATCACTGCTAGTGACAACCATAATACACTTTACTAGTGATGGGAAGTGCATTAATTTCCCTCTTTTGTATTATGTTGATTCATTGGTATAGAGGTCATGGTGTATCATATGGTCTACCATTTTTTTGTGGAAGTTTTGTACAACACTAGAAAACTGTCGTGCTATGATATGTGGAAGGTTGAACTTGAATTTTTCCTTGGAGTTGTTTTTCTTATTTTTTGAGAGGTTTCCAGAGACAAGGCCTACTTTTTTCCATCACACTGCTAGGCCAAGGCCTTAGGCATGGATGCACATGTCGGGGGAGTTGATGCCCAAGAGGGGCCAGCTAGAGTTTCCAACCATGATTTCCATAGACGCATTAAGGATACTATCCAGTGAGGTGGATTACATGTTCATCATGGTGTCGTGTCCTTACACGAGTTTGGATTGGCAAGGATGTCCGAACATCCTCTTCAAAATGGATGAGCCACCAGATGATAGAGGTAATATTTGTGTTTTGTTTAAATTAATCTAGTTTCATTTTATTGTATTACTTAGTTAGAAAAAAATTAATTCTAACACATTCTTTAACTTTTTTTATTAAATTGTTTAATGAATTAAATGCGTATTTATTGTTCTGTACTATATATTTTGAAGATATTGACACTTTCAATGGGTACGTGCCTCCTCCCCCAATAGATGACGAGGAGATGATGGTTGAGGTCACAGTGGGTCAGGGTCATCGGGTGCAGATACCCAATGACATGCACCATAGGCCCGATACCAGATTCAAGTTGGAATTGGGCAACTGACTCTTTGCACTTTTGACTAAGGTGGGAGTCTACTATGCTCTGATGTGAGACATCAGGGAAGATCCTACTCTCTTGGATAATTGGAGGGATATTCCACGTGATATGATGCCTTGTTGGTTAACTCTTATCCTATACCATCTTATTTATTGACCTAGGGTTCATGTCTTTTGGGTTTCCAACAAAGCCTCTAAAACTATCATCCCTCCTGGTGAACTAGAAGGCAACACAACACACAAAATGGGCTGTGCAATCTCACCTGAGATAACTTTAATGGGTGGATGGAAGACTCAGGTGTTTACAACCTACGATTGAGTATTAGATATGTGATCTCGACCATTGAACCATTATTAGAATGGTAAATGCAACCTACTGTTATCCACGACTATGCAGTAAATCTCATAGCTTATTCCCTCAATATCAAAAAAACATTTAAACAATCAATGTAATAACTCATTCATTCATTAAGCACAACAAGTAACTACTAGAAAGTGGATAAAGATATGCATGCATTCATCACATTACACAGATATTACCATGGTTCACCCCCTCCTGGGCTACGTCCACAAAGATTTGTCTCTTGGCTCTTATATTATGGTAGTTATGCATCTACAACGCTGTGTGCTTACAACTCTCCTCATATGGGTAAGATCTATATGAGGTGAACTGGATCACACTAGGATCCTTAGAATACGATCTAATCCTCAAGATCTACCTTCTCTCCTCTCCTCTAGCTCACCAGCTTACAAAATAATTCATACAACAAAATGTAAACCCGAATACTAACTAAATCGGAACAACTACAAAATGCGTGAACCCTCTATAATACCTCAGTACCAGTATTTATACATATTTGGATCTTCATCCATTACAATACATTACCAAAACCCTAACCCTACTGACGTTAGGTCTTCCTCTCATGTGCACGTGCTATTCTTCCTTCCAGTTGTTGCTTTCCTTATGCATGCTTTCTTGTATGCACGCGTGTTGTGTTTCCTTCCAGTTGTTTCTTCACTCTATGCATGCTTTCTTTCCCCATGATCATCCTTGTTTCCACTTCGTCCTGCTGCCAATAGGCCCCCAACACTGACATGTGACTCGTCCTGAGCCACCTAATCCTTCTAAGCTTCCTCGATATCCTTGGTGATCATTTGGAACTTTTCCTTGAGCTCTGCTACTTGTGTCTATGCATGTGCAGTCTTCTCCTTGATTGTGTCCACTACATGGAATGAAACTTCATTGCTGATCAATCCTGCACATTCTACCTAGGTCTATGATATCCATGTCTTATCTTCCTCTTCTTGTGCTAGGACTTCTGCTACTCATTCTTGCAATGGTTCCATTTGAGCCTGCCACTCCTGTTTCTAGGTTTGTGTAGTGATTAGCTCAGCTTGCAATCTATTAATATCTTGCATCCCTTTGAAAAATTCTATGATTGGTATTGTCTTCTGCCTCTGCTTAAGTTCATTGATCATTGCCCTGATCCTTTCTTCTTCCATGTCCCATTTGTGGACCTGTTGATCCTCTTCCAACCTAGTCCAAATATGCATTGCTTTATCAAACAAGTCAGTTGTTGTGCTAACCTACTGATCTATATTCATGCTTCCTTTGCTCCTTGAATGATGGTGGAGTCGTTGGTAGGAGCTGCTCTTGTAGATCCTCTCTTTCCTTCTAATATTGATCGATTGCTTGTGCAATCCGATCAATCTATTCTGCTGCTGTGATTACCTCACTCTGGGTGGCCTGTGGAATCTTGTCATAATTTCCTACCACTTTCAGCTCCACTTCTTTTATGTGCTCCCTTTCCTCCTGGATCTCATATTTATCCTTTTCATATACTTTTTCTAGCACGTCTCGCTTCTTTGTTTCCTGCTTCAATTTGGTTAAGTCTCTGCGTGTGCGAGACTTTACCTCATGGTTTATGCTCACTTGCAACCTATGTAGCACCCCTGATGGTATCCTTGTGAACACAAGTTGGATTTGTCTTAAGTCCTTCAAGGGTGTCTACCCCACAATTTCGTCCATGCGCAACATACTAGGGTTGATATGGAATGTTACATGTGGCATCAGTATTTCCTGGACTAACTCTCATTCTTCTTCTTGCACTCTTCCTTCTATCTGCGGTGCTAATGGTTCGATTCCCATGTTTCTTTCTATTAACCCTTCCCCGATCTGCTTGATGAGATGCCACATGTCTGCCAACTCCTCTTGGATCTTATCCCTATGGCATGCAGCATGGTCGAGGTCCTCAGCTAGAAAATCTTGGACAATTCGGGCTATCATCTCCCTGTCATCATCCGTGATCATATACTCTGGCGGTGTTTGTTGTGCCTTTGATTTATTATGCACTCCTCCTATCTACATAGCTGGTCTCTTATTTCCCCCTGGTTCATGTGTGTCAGGATTTGGGGCGGTCTCCTGTGCTCCCTCAGCCTGTTTCTGCTGTCCCTTGGTCGACTGAGTACTCTCCTTCTTCCCCTTCTGGGTCCCTGTCTTCTTTGTCCCTTTGTCTGTCTATGTTGTCTTTCCTTGGGCCATTCTTGGTCTCTTGGGCACTTGGATTTTCGGAGGCTACGTTTCTCCCTGCTCTACCTCTTCTTCTGCTATTCTTTCTGACACTTCCTGGGTAATGGTTGGGATTCTCCATTCATCAACCCATTCGATGATGACCATGTCAATATCACCCTCTGTGATGTAGTAGCACATTTGTAGCCATTGTTTATCCAGATCCTTCCTTGCCAGTATCCACATTGTGTGTCATGTGGCCTCAAAATTGGCAATGTTTGCATATCATGCGATAGCTTTTGGTGTTATTCTCCACATATTGGAGATGGCTTCTTGTAGGTCGCATAGGTACCCCTAAAAAATGGACCCGTATGCCTTCTTTCTCCTCGAGTCTGGCCTGGATCCAAGAAAAAAATACCTCGCTCCCTGATTCGGTCTTGGTTTGGTACAAAAAACTACATACCTTGGATCTTGCTATTCCATGAAGGATATTAATGTGATCAACCATGATTAGTGGAACTTTGTGCCTATGTCTCGCGCATCCTTGCAGTCATCTAGGAAAATCTCAATAGGTATGGCACCCATCTCATTGAGGTGCCTTCTGCGCACTGGGTTGCAACTACAACAACTCCAGTTGGGACTTCCTCCCTGCGAAATTTTCTTAGCAGCTTGCAGGCTAAAATTTTCGCACCCAATTGTGTGGATGCATCGTTTATCCTATTGATAACTATCCCTCTTGTCCCCCTGTCGGTGCCACACTTCTTCTTCATCTCTTCTGCTAGCACTTTCTCCTTGGTTTTGTCATCTAGCAACAACACGAGATCCATACCCTGAATTGGTAACCCTATTATTTTCGCAATAAGCTTAATGGTTATGGGGACGAGCTTGTCCAGCCATATGTCCCCTCCATGTGTGACTACTAACAACTGTTTGACGTATGTTGTTGCGTACTGGTCTCTACCAAAATGTGGTAGGTCCAATAGACCTAAAATTCCCATTTTCTTCAGCCTAGTTTCCCACTGGTATGGTTGGTTGATCGGTTTTCCAACTCGATTTGTTTCCATGGTTTGTGAAAATACCCTCTTCACAAGTTCCAGGAAATTGTCTTCATCTGCTACTTCGTGGTTTGAGTATTTGAGCTTCCTGATATGACCCAGTATCTTCGGTCGTACCTGTACCCCAACTGGTATATGCGGTAGAACAATTTCTGCTTCCGGTTTCTTGCGAGGTGACCTTAGTATTTGTATCTTGTCTTTCTGCTTTTGCTGAATTTCCTATTCCTGCTTGTTTCCCTTTTTTCGTGTGACCATTGTCCTTCTCCTCGCCAAATTTTTGTTTCTTAGTTTGTGTATCCTTTCTACTTCCGGCGCACTACCCCCTCTTTGGTTCTTTTTCGATATACTGTTTTTTTTTTTTACTACATGGTGGATGGTCGACTGTCCTTGTACAGCTTCAGTCGGCTCCCATTGATCATTCATCTAAGTTTTGCGCCTGATAAATCTAGTAACTTCACAAATCCTCCATCTATGACAGATTTTACTTCGTATGGTCCCAACCAATGCGTTCTGAGCTTTCCTCGGTGTTGTAACAATTTGTTATCATACATCAGTACTAGATCTCCTTCCTTGAACTTTTTCTTTTTGATGTGTCTATCATGCCAAGATTTATCTTGTGCTTTCTGAACTTGTTGGTGGAATCCTGCCAAGATTCAGTCTTCCTCCATGGTCAGTAACTGATTCAGTCTCTCATGTACTTCGCCTCGTTCAGTCATTTGTGTGATTTCTGCTATGTGCAAGCTTGGTACTAAAAATTATAATGGCACCACTACTTGGCCATAAACTAGTTTAAATGGCATGTGCCCTGTCAACTTTTTGCATGTAGTCCTGTATGCCCATAATACTGTTGGTACTTTGAGATCCCAGTCGTCCCTGTTGACGTTGTAAATCTTTGTCAGTGCGTAATCCAATATTTTGTTGAATGCTTACACTGCCATTTGCTTGTGGATGATACAATGTGCTCTTCTGATGATGGAATTCAAATTGTTCAGTCATAATGTTGATGGTACTATTTATGAAGTGCGTGCCTTGGTCGCTCATCAAAATTCTTGGGCATCCAAATCTAGTGATTACTTTTTCAAATAGAAAATGCACTGCAATCCTTCACTGGTGCGGATTCCACCCATCTTGTTAAGTATTTTGTCATGGTGATAATGTACCTTTCTCTTGTTCTTTTTGCTAGTGGGTTGATTGGTCCCACAAAGTCTATTGCCCACTTGTGAAATTCTTGTAATGTTACTTGTGGTTGTAATGGAATCTCGTCCCTTCTTTTGGGTTTGCCTACCCTTTGAAAAACATCACATGTTTGACAGTGTTCCTTTGAATATATGTGAATTGTTGGCCACCAAAGTTCTGCGTGCAATACCTTCTACATGATAGCTTTACCTACATAATTCCCTCCTACTATTCCTTCATGGGCATCTACTAAAAGTCTTGGTCTTTCATGCTCTAACACGTATCTTCGCAAGATGCTATCTGTGCCCATTTTTTATAGGTGTCCTACAATTAGTTGATAGTCGACCACACAAACTACCAAGTTTTTCTTCTGCACAGTGTTATATTATTGCGGCATGGTACCTGTACTCAAATACTGAATGATATCTGTGAAGTATTCATCAACAATCTATACTGAAAATAACTGTGTATCCAAAAAGTTGTCTTCTAAATTCACATGATCTTCTCCATTTGTGACCCTTGATAGGTGGTCAGGTCTTGCGTTCAATTTTCCTAGTTTGACTATTACTTCAAAGTCAAATTCTTGAAATAGTACTAAGCATCGACATATTCTCCCCCCCAACACTGGCTTGTTGACTAGATATTTTAGGGCGGAGTGATCTGTGAACATCTTAAAGTGGTTCCCCAATAAGCAATGTCGGAACTTTTGAAGTGCGTAGACCATAGCTAGGCCTTCTCTTTCGGTCGTTTAATAGTTCTGTTCTGAGTTTGATAATTTTATGCTCGCGAATTCTATCAGGTGATCCAAGTCTCTCGCTCTTGGTTGTGCCAAGATAGCTCCAAGTGATATAGCTGATGCATCTACTTGCACATGGAATGTCTTCTCCCTGTCTGGAAATACTAATATCAATGCGGTGACCATCTTTTATTCCAGGGTATCTAGACCATGTTGACACTCGTTGTTCCACTAAAAATTTGTATCCTTTCTTAGCATCTTTTCCATCGGTGTAATGATCTGCGCATATCCTTTGATAAATTTCTTGTAAAAACCTGTGTGTCCCAATGTCTCTCTTAGATGGAAGACTATTTTTGGTGGTGGTAAGTTAACAATGACTATGATCTTTGTAGGATCTACTAGTAAACCTTGTTTGCATACTATATGGCCTAATATTATCCCAAACAATGTTCCAAATATACATTTCTTTATGTTTAGTGATATACGACATTGTCTACATATTTCTAGCATCAAGCATAAGGCTTCTACATGATTTTTCAATAAACTATAGACTGTCCAATCATACAGTTATACTTCGAGAAACTGGTGGATGAATTCTTTAAACAAAACAATGACTACTCTAGAAAAGATTGTTGGTGCATTCTTCAGTCCAAATGGCATGACTGTGTATTGGTAAGATCCCCATTCTGTCGTGAACGTGGTCTTGTATCTGTCCTCCTCTACTATCTTGATCTGATGGTAGCCTAATAATCCATCAGTGAATGAGTAAGCTTCATGTCCTCCTACATTCTCTAACAACTCATCTGTGAAAGGTGTAGGGAACGGGTCATGTAGGCATGCATTGTTCAACTTCCTTAAGTCGACGCATATCTTGATCCCTCCTTGTTTCTTGTCCTGTAATACCATCGGGCTTATCCATTCTGACTCTTCGACCAGTTCTATGCTTTCGGCTTCAAGCATCCTATCGATCTCAGCTTTAACTTTTTGCTTGTATATGGGGTTCAGTCTATATGGTCGTTGTCTGATCTATCTTGCTTCTGGTCTGAGTGGTATCTTCATCTCTCCTAATTCTTTTGCTATACCCTTCATCTCTGTAAAGGTTGTGGGAAACAAGTCACTATATTCCCGCAACAACTCTGTGATGCATTCTATTGTTTGCTCATCCCAGTAGTCTCTAATGCTGGCCATTTTGGGATGCTCGACTGTCCCAATGTTGACTTTATTTACTTTGATCGATGTGGAAATGACTTTCGATTCTATGGGTGGACCTTCCATGTCTCTTTCACCTTCTGCCTCTTCAATATGAATATCACGTGGATCGTCTTCATCCGATGTTTCCTCTTGCACATGATAGCATGAAAACAGTTCCTTAACTATCTGTTTATTCCATTGTTTCTCATTTGTGATAACTTCTATATCTGGTTCTTTGATAAATATTACTCCTCTTATCTGTTTTAGAGCTGCATTTATGTTGGGGTTTTCATGTTCAAATGAAAATGTGACGATAAAATTCTGTTCCAATTCCGTCCATGTTGCATCTCCTTTGCGCAACTATTGGTCTATATACCAGTTCATTGGTATGCACTATAGAGTGTGTATGAATTGATGAGGCCATTCCTCTGGGGGTGTCATTTTCCATAGTGTTCTACATGCCTCCAAGTGTTCCGCTAGTGCCCTGTGTCCATCATACTTTCGTTGTTTGTTGTTTTTCTGTTCTGCGCCAAACCTTATGCGTAGTAGCCTCTTACATTGGTACCAATTTGTGATGGTCTCCTTGTGCGCACCCCACCATATTGTAGGTGTGGCCTTGAGTGCTAGATTAAGTGCTAAAAATCTCTGGTTCTCTAACACTGCGTCTTCATACTCCGTCAAGAATTTTTCCAAATTGTTTATTCCGTGGAAACTGGGTGGTTCTCTAATTTCTATGCCTACCCATATTACTGTGCGGCCTATTCTTGCACATCTTCTCATGGATACTTAGTGTAGAATTTTATTCCAGTTCTCTAAAATGGTGTCTGAGTCTGTTTCACATGAAGTAATGCTCTGCCAACTGAGTACCCCATATGTAGTTGGGTTTATGTAATCCTCATCGCGTGCTATTGTTCTGTACAACTGGCTGATTTCATCTAGGTCTAGGCAAGTAGGTTCTACAAACCTCTCCCCTTCAGATGGATATAATGGCACAATGACCCTGTATTCTCCTGACTCAAATGTCATTTTCCTATTTTTAAAGTTGATTATGGCCTGGTTGTCAAACCCCCAATCCAGACCAAGCAACGCTGGGTAAGGTGTTGTGCCATCTACTATTTCAATGACTTCAAAGTCTACTTTAGTGTGCACTCCATCGAGATCTACTGTCACTCCTTTTAGTCTACCAATTGGTAAGACTCTATGTTGGTTTGCCAATTTTAATTGAACAGGTGAATATCCTAATGTTGGCTCTCCCATGCACTGCCATGTCTTCTTTGGTAATACATTAACTTCAGGTCCTAGATCTAGTATAATGTCTACCATATTAAAATCTATGATGTTAGCATTCAGTCTGAACTCCCTACTGGTTCTTCTTATCATGTGTAGGTGATTGACTGTCTTTGGTTCTAGCTTTCCTTTTGTCTCAATGCTACATTTTTCTAGTGTGTTTTGCAATATTTTCACAGATGATGGATCACTTAATACCTTTACACATGATTGTAGAAAGCCTTTAGTTGTACTTTTGTACTTACTTGTCCCGTGGGTTGCATCTCGTTGGTATGATCCAATGATGGCGACATCTTGTACTCTAGTTATTCCTTGTTCTGCTACACAGTTGAAGTCGACGCCATGTCCCCCTTCTAAAATTCTTCTCGGGATTCCTTGAATATATCCTTCTCCTTTTGCACGTTGAATTGTTTCCTTGGTTCGATGTTATTCTTTACCCACTGGTTTTGTACTGGTTCCTGTCGAACTACATCATTTCCTGTTTTAGCTCCTTCGCGAGTAATGATATTGATGTTTTGTCCTTCATCCATTGCTTCAGATGAGATCCAATGAAAGTTCTGGTTGTTCTGGTTCCTCTTTTCCTGGATCTTTACTAGTAGTGTTGGACATTCTTCTGTGTCATGATCTGATGCACGAAAATACATACAAGTCACTGGTGGAAGCGGATATTCCCTTGCATAGTGTCTCGGTTGTTGACAATTGTGACATACTACTAGTCCTCTACCTCATCTGAAACCTCCTCTAGTTCGTCCTTCTCCTCTATAGCCTGCTCGGTCTCCTCGCGGTGCGTTATACTGAGGTTCTTGATTGTACTTCCCGGTATTGTACTGGGACTGTGTTGTATTGTACTACGACTATGTCTTATTGTATGGTGGCTGCGCAATATTATACTATTTCTACATATTGTTGTATGGAGTTGGAACTTGATTAAACTGTGGCGTTGCTTGCCAAATCATCATTTCTACCTGTACTCTATATGCATTTGATGTCCTTTCTCGCATCAACTCCATAGTTCTACAATCTTTTTCGTCGTGGCCCACTGACTTACAAAAGGTGCAATATGAGCTCTTTTGGATTGTCTGGTATTTTTGCATCATCGTACAGTGATAAGGGTCATGAGCTGGTTTCTTGCATATTTCGCACCATAGTCCTCCTGGTGGTAACAAATTTGGCATTCTTGTTTCCATATACTGTGCGAACATTGGAAATTTGTTCTTGTGGTGTCCTTCCATCCAGCATGTGGTACACCAAAAGACTTCTTGTTTGTCCTTGTTCTTATTCTAGTTTAGCTGAAACATCATATTCTTCGAATCCTCTTTCAGTTCTTCAATAGCTAGGTCTGTCTGTTGGTACTAGTTTTCTTCTAGTTGTAGGGATTCCTACAGAGCCTCTGCCTACGTTTGGAACTTTTATTGTCTCAATGGGTATTTTAAATGTGGGAGTAGTGAGTTGAAAAATAGGTGTCGATGCTGCATCTTGGTCATGAGATATTTTAACTTTCCCTTCAGTTATTTGAATATCTGATCAATCTCCCATACCGACTCTCTTGGTTTCTATCTGATTTCGATCATCTCATTCATGTACTGATCCTCGGAGCTCAACTTTTGGAACTCATTTATTAGTAACTTCTTGATGTCTGCCAGTGTCCTTGTCATCCCAGGGGCACTGTTTGTGTCTAGACTCATGTACAGATCTAGTGCGTGGTCTCTTAGTGTAATAACTCACGAGTTTGTTATCTTCATTAGTGATTTGGTTTTCTTCCCATATCTTTTCACAAATGAACAAATTCTTCTCTGGTTCTTTTGCTGATTATCCTCGAAATTATGGTAATATGATGGTGGGATTGTGTCCTACCATCCTGAATGCTTAACTACTACCTCCACAGAGTGTAAATACCTGACTAGTGTTACCTAAACTGGCTCCTCCAATTGTTGCTCCTTGTGTAGATGTACTTCCTACTGTCAGACTTCCTCCGAACTTCGATTGTCTAAATGGTGGTGTTCTCTTTGGTGTATTAGTCACACATGGGCTTATGGGTTCCACACTGACATTAATATGGATAGGATGGCTTCATTCTCCTCCCTCTCTTGGACCTCTCGCCTTCCTCTCATATGTTGTGCACAAGATTTCCTCAATCTTCTCCACAACACGAAGATACTCTATCTCTTCCTCATCACTCGCCAAGCCTTCCCTCGTGGCTATGGCTCTCTTCTTGGTATTCACCTTGTATTGGTAGGGTACTCCGCTATGCATCTTTTCCATTGATGCCAAGATCCACTTGATCTAGTCATCGTCCATCATGATCGGTTCCAAGGGTTCCTCCTCCTTATTTCCTTTATCCTTACCTCATTCCATTTCTCCTTTCTTTGTCCCCCCTTCCTCGATGCACGTAGGGAAGTTTAGTTGTATGATTCCATTGTCATCACACCTTTTTTATATAGCAGTATCATTATAGAAGTATACAGTTATCTAATGTACCTTCCTCGAGGTTCGCATAGAAATTTGTGCTTCACTGCGTTGTATGAATTCACTGTGTCAACTACAAACTCTATTATGAAGCCTACCACAATACTGTCAAGCCAGAAGTCTACTGGACGGGTGAATTTTTTGTTCACCTGCTATAACTGCTCAATCTATACTGGGGTCCAATCTAACTTTCAAATCTGGTTTGTCACCTGGTTATCCTTCAATCTTAGTATCCATTCCTGCAGTAGATGTGGAAAATCACAGAAAAATACTTCGTGAAAATCAGTAAACATGTATTTCTCAAGATATTTGCAAGGTGTTATTATAGGGTTTCTATTGTATTTATGTGAAAACTCTATCTCTTTGGTTCTCAACCATATTTCGATCTCTTCTTTTGTGGGATTACACCGTCTCAACATTCCCTTATAATGGCTCATTGATCTCTTTCCTAACCCTTTCTTAATCCACCTCCGACAGATTCTCGACTTATCTCCTCTACTCAATCCTCTCCTGTTCCTACCTACGACAACATAACCATTTGTTGGTTAACTCTTCTTTTATACCGTCTGATCTATTAACCCAGGGTTCATGTCTTTTAGGTTTCCAACAAAGCCTCTAAAACTATTGAGCCTCTTGGTGACATAGAAGGCAATGCAACACGCAGAATGCACTGCGCAGTCTCACCTGAGATAGATTTAATGGGTGGCTACAAGACTCATGTGTTTACAGCCTAGGATTGAGTATGAGATATGAGAGCTCGACCATTGAACCATTATTAGAACTAGTAAATGCAACCTACTGTTATCCGCGACTATGCAGTAAATCTCATAGCTTATTCCCTCAATATCACAAAAACATTTAAACAAGAAATATAATAACTCATTCATTCATTAAGCACAACAAATAACTATTGGAAAGAGGATAAATATATGCACGCATTCATCACATTACATATATATTACCATGGTTCACCCCCTCTTGGGCTACGTCCACAAAGATTTGGCTCTTGGCTCTTCTATTATGGTAGTTCTGCATCTACAATGTTGTGCGCTTAAAACTCTCCTCAAATGTGTAAGATCTATATGAGGTGAACTAGATCACACTAGGCTCCTCAGACTACAATGTAATCCTCAATATCTACCTTCTCTCCTCTCCTATAGCTCACTATTTGACAAAATAGTTCATACAACAAAATGTAAACCCAAATACTAACTAAATCGGAACATCTACAAAATCCGTGAACCCTTTATAATACCTCAGTATCAGTATTTATACATATTTGGATCTTCATCCATTACAATACATTACCAAAAACCTAACCCTACTGATGTTAGATATTCCTCTCATGTGCGTGTGTTGTTCTTCCTTCCAGTTGTCGCTTTCCTTGTGCACGCTTTCTTGCATGCACATGTGTTGTGTTTCCTTCCAGCTGTTGCTTCACTCTTTGCATGCTTTCTTTCCCCACGATCATCCTTCTTTCCACTTCATCTTGCTTCCAACATGTCTCTTATGCGTCATGTCATCACATATGCTATGCTACTACTAACGAGGAGGGCTATCGATGATAGGCACAACTCTTCTTCCATTACGACCCATTTTTCCATGATCCGGATTATTTTTGGCACGAAATGAGAGCAGAGATATAATAAAAAAAATGCAAAGATATATCATGGATATCCAATAATATAACATAAATGTATCATAGATGCAACCATAAACACAGAGACATAGTAATACACAATTTATATTAATGAAAGAAATGTACAGACACTATAAAAATACAGAGTGAAAGACTCGCTAGAATGGTGGCAGCTTATCTCTAAGAAGAGATGTGACAGCTACTCGCATTTGCAAGAAGATGATTACAATGAGGCTCTGAAGGCCTTTTTACAATAAACAAGAATTACAAAAACTCTATACATCCAAAAACCTAACCCTAGGAGATGAAGTGCTGAAAGTCACGTGGGCCCCGTTTGGGTAAGTTAGTACATCAACTTCCCAGGGTCGTAACTTTTGCATATGATCTTCATTTCAGGTGCATGATATCTCATTGGAATGGTATCGTCAATGAGATTCATTTTGAAGGCAATATCAATGGAATTTTATTATTTCTCCCCGTTTTCCCAAAAACGTCGTTTAGGGCCTCAAAATGGCCTCGGAAGTTAAAAACTGCTAAAAATAGTAAATTACAAAAATTGCTAGAAAATTGTTTTGAGCCAGTTGGAAAAGATGAGTGGCCACTGATATCCAACTGGATCAATCCTCCCTCCTTAGGAAGCAATGGTCTCCATTGTGTTGATTTCCTAGGGGAGAGGAAATTTTTTTTGTTGAATCTGAATCTTGGTGAGTTGCTTGCCTTGCTGGAGACGTCGCGCTGCTCAATTTGTTGAAGTATGTCACAGACTTGTTGAGGCTGAGGCTATTCAAAAATTCGATCTACACAAGAGGACGATGTGTATAAGGAATATTTTCACTTTGCTACAACCTTGTTGACCTACTTCTATTGGATAGAAGGTTCTTGGGGCGAGGTTGTAGTGGTTGCAGTGTCCTTTTGTTCCCCTTTTGAACAGATTGCGAAGACACTGAATTTTGTAATATGAGATACTACCTCGCGACAATGTTTAGGTGGAAAAATAGTCAGAACTACCTCTGGTATTCTGTAGAGATGAACCCCTAGAGAAATAATGGCATTGCGGGGTCAAGACTCATAAACAACATGGCATCTCCACATATATGGCTGACCCAAGAGAACATCAGAGACATCCAGTGGGGAAACATCACATAATACCTCATCCTTGAAGGGATAGATGTTGTATGAAAACCAACACTGTTGGATGACATGAAGATCTCTTCCTTGGCGAAGCCACCTGATGTTGTATGGCTGCGGGTGTGGTGTTGTTGACAATCCCAACTATTTGACTACCTCTGCTGAGATGAGGTTCTTCTAGATTCTTCTATCAACAATAAAATGTAGTGGGGTCCCCTTCACCCACATCTGTGAATGAAAAAAGGCACTCCCCATCTTCAGGATCTATTGGTTCTTCTGATTGAATTGCTGCGGTCACGACAATAACAGTGGGGTCTAAGTTAATGATCTGTCCTTTATCAATATTTTTAGAATCAGATTCTGAATCAGGGTTCGTCTCCTTGTGTTTGATCTCAGCCACCAATGACTGTTTCGATCGACATTCATCGGTGTTGTTCTAGGGGATTTTGTGGAAATCGCACCATTTTTGGGTGTCCTTCTTTGTATTCCCGTGACCCTTCTTTTCTTTTGGCTTGGATTGGTTTTCAGGAGACCATTTGTTAGGGTCATTTTTTTCATACTTTGGTTGGTGCGGATTTGCAAACCCGAACTCCCATTTGTTCCGGTGTTTAAATTTCTTCTCTATTTTAACAACATAGTGATAAGCAACATCGAGTGATGAGATATCTAGAAAATCCATTTCAGATTGGATGTATCTATGTAGAGCCCCATGGTATTTCAGAATCAAATGTCGTTCAGAGTCTTTGATACCTAGCTTGGTGTGCAAGGTATGGAAGGTATTTGTGAACTCCGAAACTACCTGGCCCTTCTCTTGCTGCAGTGTGGTCCATCTCATGTATTGGTCCTCATAGTTTCCATTAGTGTAATATTGTTCCTTTACCACATCCACAAAAAAATCCCAAGTGGGCTCAGCCCCATATATTCCAGACTCCTCTATGGAACTTTTCTCTCAGTAATTTTCCCACCCATGTTTGACATGGGGGAGAGCTTTAAGGAGTGTGAAGGTGATCCTTTCCTTGCCAAAAAAATTATGAACCGAGAAATAACCTTCTAACAGATTTAACCATTTGTCTAGGGCATCCACATCTATCTGACCTTCAAATATGAGAATATCAAAATTAACCTGTACCTTGAAAGGAGAGGTGCTTCCAAAGTGGTTTTTTGATGAAGATGCACTTGTTGCTATCGGCAAGCATTGAAGGATGTGGGAAAAATTCTCCATCATTTCGTTCCTTTGTCGCGTGAGAGCTTTCTCAAACAACAAATTTATAGGATCGTTTGCTTCGTCGTTTTTCTTTTCTTTCACCATGGAGGGTTTCTTGGGTGTGCAAGAGAGATTTTATTCAAGAGAGACAAGCTCGAGACCCAGCTTACTATACTCGGACCTTGTCGAGGACATGCACTGAAAAAAACGATCAAGAGCAACCTGCTCTGATACCATTGATCCGGATTATTTTCGACACAAAATGAGAGTGGATATATAATAAATAAATGCACAAGGATATCGCGAATATCCAATAATATAATAGAAATGTATCAGAGATGCAACCATAAACACAAAGATACAATAATACAAGATTTCTATTAATGAAAGAAATGTACAAAGACTATAAAAATACAGAGTGAAAGACTCGCTAGAATGGTGACAACTTATCTTTGAGAAGAGATGTGACGGCTGCTCGCATTTGCAAGAAGATGATTACAATAAGGCTCTGAAGGCCTTTTTACAATAAACATGAATGCCAAAAACCCTATACTTCCAAAAACCTAACCCTAGGAGATGAAGCGCCAAAAGTCATGTGGGACCTGTTTGGGTAAGTTAGTACATCAACTTCCTGGGGTCGTAACTTTTGCATACGATCTTCGTTTTAGGCGCATGATAGCCCGTTGGAAAGGTATCGTCGAGGAGATGCATGTTGGAATAAATACCAAAGGAAATTATTGCTCCCCGTTTTCCAAAAAACATCGTTTAGGGCCTCAAAATAGCCCCAGAAGTTAAAAACTGCTAAAAATAGTAAATTACAAAAATTGCCAGAAAATTGTTTTGAGCCAGTTGGAAAAGATGGGTGCATAGATGATTTTAGGGGATAAATTTCACAAAGGGGCCAATTTTCCATGTTTTTTTCCAAAAAAAAGATTCACCAATTTC
The DNA here is from genome assembly GCA_009831015.1 of Picea engelmannii. Classification (NCBI taxonomy): domain Eukaryota; kingdom Viridiplantae; phylum Streptophyta; class Pinopsida; order Pinales; family Pinaceae; genus Picea; species Picea engelmannii. Next base: position 489,540 of record ML780146.1, on the reverse strand, counting down.
CATTTTTTCTAAAAACAATTCGCCCAAATTCCATAGAATAATATTATTTTACCTTAAAAATCACCAAAATGTTTTAGAAACTATATTAAATCCTTAGAAATTTGAATAATTTTACAAAAATATCGCCAAACATTTTACATTTTTCATATTAAGGACTAGTAATATTAGCCCAGGTTTCTACATTTTAATATAAATTTCCATCCTTAAAATCATCCCTGGGTGGGTGGCCATCGATATCCACCTGTATTAGTCTAGTACCCCATAGATTGATGAGGGTGGTTGTGATCATCCTTATCCACATCATCCTCCTCCTCCTTCACCTCACCCAGATTATGAGGAGGCAATACATATTCATCCTCCTCCTCCTCCTGCTATAGCTCACCCAGATCACAAGGAGGAAACATATATTCCTCCTCCTCGTCTTTCACATCACCTAAATGAGCATTCTAGACCTATTCCTCATCCTCCTTTTTCACCTCACCTAGATGAGCAGGCATGACCTATTCATAATCCATCATCTTCCACTACAAACCAGGCTTCCACTACTATTGTAGATATGCAGATTATCCCACCGACTGGACCAGATATTTTATAACTATTATTTGAATTGTCCATGATATATATATATATATATATATATATGGTGTTTTTTTCTATTGATCATGTTGATGATGTACTTAATTTATATGTTGATGTGTACATTGTTAGGTCATGTTAGATATGTTTAATGTTAAATGTTCTTGATAGATGTGTTTGTTAAACAATGCTTGTTAGATGTGTGTGATGATGATGTTAGAAAATGATTGACTTTTGTTAGATGTGATCACAATGATGATGCCTTGTTAAATTATTAGGTATGTGTGCTAGCTAATTAATGACGTTTCTTTGTGCTAGAGGTATATATAATTAGATGATGCTATCTAGCAAATATAAATGTGTATTTTAGATGTTGTTTATGTTTTTTATAACATGGTTATCATCATCATGTTTATATTTATAAATTACAAAGTTCAATATAGTTGAAACTATAATTGGAAAATTGAAACTATAATTTCGTAGATAGTTCATTATACATATTCATTCTAACTTTCTTTTTTTTTCAAAAAACAAATTACATATAAGTAAATATTATTTTCCATTGTACTATTTACTCTTTTTTAATAGACTCTTCTACACTAAAAATTGTTATTATGAAAATTTATGATCTCCAATAATAAGCATTCTATTGACTTAAACTTTTTATGGATTCAAATATTCATATTGTTCTTTTTGTCATTATTCCATAAGTTGATTGCTATCAAATTTTAAATTACTCCATTAATTGTGGTTTTATTCAACATTGGGGGCATAATTTTATAAATATTTTCAAAATCAATGATAAAACTATGCAAACTAACAAAAACTACTTTAGTTAAAAATCAAATTATCACAAAATCATGTTATAAATTTAATTTTTAAATTATAAACCACATTTTTTTTTGTTAATCTTACTTTTAAATCTACAAATTAAATGAACATAAAATCATTTTTTGAATCATCATGTTAAGATATCTTAAAGCATGTTGTACTATTAAACATGCATATCAACCATATCATTACATATAATTATATCAACATAAAAAGTAGAATTTCATATCCCATTAAAAGTTCAACTGGACATTTAACATTTTTCAGGATTTCACAGTTGGAAATACTTAAAGAAGATGGAAGATTTTTAAATATATGCAACGACATATAAATATGTTGAAATAACAATCATTCCATGTAATCACAAATAATTTGAAAGATAAACACATTACGCATCAAACTGACTATTAACCAACTAAAATTGTTCAAAGATTTGTTATAATTAACTTAAAATTTCATCTCTCAGAAGATGAATAAAAAACAATATAATTAGAGAAATAAAGAATATAACAAAAATATACAACAACAATATTAAATATGAAATAAAATATGTACATATCACTCTCTGTTGTCATCACCCTCATTATCTTCCTCACTTGACATGATAACAATGTTGTTCTCAAAAATATGTTTTGATCTAGGTCCGTGTCTTAATACGAACCACCAAACCCTATCCAACACATCCAGGTAAAAAAACACTTGGTTGCAGTGTTTTGGGAAAACATAAGGCTCCTTAGCTTCATCCCACATCTTTATAGAGTTGATACATATCATCCCACTATCGTGATATTCCTTTACATTATTCTGATCAAAGGTGTCCCACCACTTGCACCTAAAAATAACACATTGGAAAGAAGAGAAGTCCACCTAAATGATCTCTTGTATCTTTCCAACATAACCTAACATCCCTCATATTAGGTTTTGATTGCGGTGGCTAGCATGACTATATTGGTCAAAATCGGCTTCCACTCCACAATCTTGTGTCATGCATCCATCGTTGACATCCTATGTGTGAAAATGATGTCCATATTCCCACATAGATGGGAGCAAATGCACCTATAAAAAAGTGAAAAAAATCACAATGTCATGTGTCTAATAAGTCGACCAATAAAATATAAAATATAGATGTTATAGTTCAAAGGTGCATTTAAATGTTACAAAATGTATACAAAGAGATTATTACCGAGTTGCTGCACCCAATCCCTATGTTTAGTGCATCCTCTTTAGCATGCGGGTAATGACCTGATGCACTGTATTTCTCTCTAACTTGGTCAACAATCCCACTGTTGGGGCATATCACTAGCATATTTTATTTTAAATGATCAGTCTAAGGCATGCTTCTACCATTCAATGGTCTAAATTATTTCTTGTCACTATCTCATTTCCTCCTCTTCTGTTCATACAATGTGACCCACGCCTGTGTTGCCTCCGAATTGTAAATAATGAATTTATTGATGGAATACATTTCTGAATTCACTAATGTGTGTGTGTGTGTGTGTGTGTGTGTGTGTATTCTGTTGGACAACTAAGAGGGGGGGGGGTGAATCAATTGTTACCGTGCTTAAACAATTATACTTCTTTTAAACTCTTTGCTGAGACACTAAATGATGATCACAATAATGCAGGGAAATAAACAATGGCACATTCAGCATCAGTCACATATATGAGAAACGCAGAGACAGATATTTCCTGAGGAAACCCATACAAGGTAAAAACCTCTTTTTCTTTATATGATAAGTAATGGTTACAATCTTTACATTATCATACATATGAGCACCAACTCATAATGAGCCTACAACCTCTGTTTAGCAAGCTGCAACTTGCTGAGAGCACCAACTCTCTATTTTCTCTAGCACCCACTAGAAGGAAGCACCAACTCCCTGGTTTTTCTAGCACCAACTAGAAGGAAGCTCCAACTCCCTGGTTTCTCTAGCACCAACTATAAGGAAGCACCAAATCCTTGTGTTCAAGCACCCACTTGAACCTCTGAGGACAACAGTCCTGCCTAGCACCTCCCAACCACCCTGAAATATAAATCTTTGATTCTGAAACTTATTACAGTGATATAATGTTCAACAATGGCTTACCCGACTTATCACTGTTCTGCTGCATTTCGTTGCTCTGTCTGCCTCATTTCCTTTCTTCTCACATCACTTGCGCTGTCTGGTCTTCTGCTTTTTATGCTCTGTGTGCCATCTCCATTCTCTGCACAGTTCCTCTTCTGTGTTATTCAGCTGCTGCTCTCTCCTCCTTCTTCACACCTGAATCACTTTTACCAACAACACTCACAACAACCTCCAATAGAAACAACAACAACAACCCCTTCTCTTATTTGTACTTTGTATTTATATCTTCTGTGCACTTTGTGCATGCAATGTTATCCATTCCTCTACATGCTCCAACTACGCCAATCTTCTCCACCTCTCGAGTGCTCTACGTGATCTTCATCATAACTCTTCAGCTTCTCTGGCCATTTTCCCAAGTGTCTTCTAGTCCTCTGGCTGAAACCATCAGTGGTTTCTGGTAGTTTTACTGTTGCATGCAATAGTAGCCCTGCGATCAATACTTGATCCAACGGTTCAGATCCAATCGAGATTTCATATATCGCGATTTCGACACTCTTGGCGTTCATAGTTTTAGTCACTTACAAATCCCGATCCCTGAAACTCTGATGTGGAGCTTATCCAAACTGACTCCTTCTCTTCCCGTGACCAAGGGCTGTGACCACAACCTTATGTCTCTCCATATTACGATTCGTGAAACTCCGACACAGAGTTGAACCAACGGTCCAGATATGAACTTGTTTCAATGGCCACGATTGGATCGTGATATCGCACATCGCGAAATCAGGATTCTTGCTGTATTGAGTTCTTTCCATTTTGAATTCGCGATCCCCGAAACTCCGATATGGAGTGACATCTACGGTCCTAATTATTTCTGGATTTGACGGTCGAGATTCACTCGCAATTTCGCATATCGCGAAATCGGGATTCTCGTTGCATTGTGTTCTTTGTCTCATGAATTCACGATCCCCAAAACTCCGATATGGGCTGTGATCAACGGTCTTGATCAACACTTGATCCTACGGCTCAGATCATTTCACGATTTCGCATATCGTGAAATCAACATTCTTGATGCAATGAGCTCTTGGCCTCTCGAATTTGCGATCCGCAAAACTCCGATACAGACTTGAATCAATGGTCCAGATGTGATCTTTATTCAGTGGCTGCAATTAAATCACGAAATCGCTCATCGCGAAATAGGTATTCCTGATGTCAAGTGACTTTGTCATTTCAAAGTCCCGATCCTCGACGCCTCTCCATTGATAGGAATCAATGGTTCATATTTAACCTTAATCTGACGGCTCAGATTACATCACAATATCGCATATCGCGAAATCGACATTCCTGATGTCAAGTGACTTTGTCATTTCAAAGTCCCGATCCCCGGTACTCTGCTGACGTCACACATGGTTTGACACGTGTTAGATACCGCCACGTGTCACTCTGGTTCGTGACTTACATGTGCCTAAAGTGTTGAATCTGCCTGACACCTGTCATTCCTTGGTTGTGCCACGTGTCCCTAGCTGACGTGGTCTACTGTCATGAGTTGGATCGACGGTCTAGATCACATGTTGATCTGACAATTCAGGTTCAGTCGGGATTTCTTTCATCGCGATTTCGGGGTTTCTATTGTAATTTTTCATGGGACTCATGAAACTTCGATTCCTGATTCTCCGATGAAGCCTCCTATTGAGCTTCTCCCGGTGGCGCCCGATTGCTGCCACGCGTCCTTCCAAATGGACGGTCCCGATTATGTTGGGATATCGATACTTTCAATGTCCTAGTTCTCACGACCTTGAGAACTTCGATCTCCCGATGGCTTATCTCCCTCGCAGCTTCTGCAGATCTGACGGTTGTCAGCCTTTTGGGAAATTTGAATGGGATCCAATGGTCACTGGATCTCTGTCTTCCTTCTCCTCTGCAGACTCCTGTATCTTGAGCTTTGCTGTGCACGTTTTCCTCAATGTTGTTCCTCCTGAGATTTCACATCCGAATCCCCAAGGGATTTTATCCTTCTTATCCTGCCACCTCCACTGTTGTACTTTCCATCAATGACAAGCATATGCTACTTGTTAAACTTTTGCCAACAATCTCCCCCTTTGGCATTGATGGCAACTACAACACCTGAATTCGTTTCTCCCCCTTTGACATCAATGTCAAAGAAGAGACATGATCGCCCTAACGGGATGGACTCTTTTAGGTATGAAATGAAATGACACCCATCTTTTGTCTGAGATATTCAAACGGTGTCTTGGCTAGGGTCTTAGTAAAGATGTCTGCAATTTGTTCTGAAGTGGGAATGTAATGGACCTGAAAAATCTGATTGGTGACCTGCTCTCTCAGAAAATGATATTTTATGGGAATTTGTTTTGTCTTGGAGTGGAGGACAGGATTTTTAGACACACTAATGGCACTTGTGTTATCACAATGAATTGGGATCGGTGCAGTATATTTTACCTCTAAGTCTGCAAGTGTCTGAATCATCCATAATAGCTATGTGCAACAGGTAGCAGCAGCAATGTACTCTGCCTCTATGGCTGATAGAGAGATGGAACCTTTCTTTTTACTAAGACAGGCTACTAAGGAGTTACCCAAGAAGAATGCTCCACCACTGGTGCTTTTTCTCTCATCAACACAATTTGCCCAATCTGCATCTGAATAAGTAGTCAACTGAAGACTTTGATTTCTGGGATACCACAGACCATAAGTCATTGTTTCTTTTAAGTACCTAAATATCCTTTTGACAGCTTGCAAATGACTCTGTTTAGGAGCATCCTGATATCTTCCTACCATTCCTACAACATGCATTATGTCTGAGCGAGATGCTGTGATGTACAACAGGCTTCCTATCATTGATCGATATGAGCTTTGATCAACATTAGGTGAATCATCATCCTTGCTTAATTTACATCCAGTTACCATAGGTGTACCCACAGATTTAGAATCTTCCATTTGAAACCTTTTCAACATTTCTCTTAAATATTTTCCTTGAGAAATGAAGATCCCATCGGACCTCTGAGTAATTTGCAGACCAAGGAAAAATGATAGTTCTCCTATCATAG
>ML780146.1:430485-472359 GCA_009831015.1 Picea engelmannii | reverse complement strand
TAAACTCTTTGCTGAGACACTAAATGATGATCACAATAATGCAGGGAAATAAACAATGGCACATTCAACATCAGTCACATATATGAGAAACACAGAGACATATATTTCCTGAGGAAACCCATACAAGGTAAAAACCTCTTTTTCTTTATATGATAAGTAATGGTTACAATCTTTACATTATCATACATATGAGCAGTAACTCATAATGAGGCTACAACCTCTGTTTAGCAAGCTGCAACTTGCTGAGAGCACCAACTCTCTGTTTTCTCTAGCACCCACTAGAAGGAAGCACCAACTCCCTGGTTTTTCTAGCACCAACTAGAAGGAAGCTCCAACTCCCTGGTTTCTCTAGCACCAACTAGAAGAAAGCACCAACTCCCTGTGTTCAAGCACCCACTTGAACCTCTGAGGACAACAGTCCTGCCTAGCACCTCCCAACCACCCTGAAATATAAATCTTTGATTCTGAAACTTATTACAGTGATATAATGTTCAACAATGGCTTACCCAACTTATCACTGTTCTTTTGCATTTCGTTGCTCTGTCTGCCTCATTGCCTTTCTGCTCACATCACTTGTGCTGTCTGGTCTTCTGCTTTTTATGCTCTGTGTGCCATCTCCATTCTCTACACAGTTCCTCTTTTGTGCTATTCAACTACTGCTCTCTCCTCCTTCTTCACACCTGATTCACTTTTACCAACAACACTCACAACAACCTCCAACAGCAACAGCAACAACAACCCCTTCTCTTCTCTGTACTCTGTATTTATATCTTCTGTGCACTTTGTGCATGCAATGTTATCCATTCCTCTGCATGCTCCAACTGCGCCAATCTTCTCCACCTCTTGAGTGCTCTGCGTGATCTTCATCGTAACTATTCAGCTTCTCTGGCCGTTTTCCCAAGTGTCTTCTAGTCCTCTGGCTGAAACCATTAGTGGTTTATGGTAGTTTTACTGTTGCATGCAACAATAGCCCTATGATCAATACTTGATCCAATGGTTCAGATCCAATCGAGATTTCATATATCGCGATTTCGGCACTCTTGGCGTTCATAGTTTTAGTCACTTACAAATCCCAATCCCAAAAACTCCGATGTGGAGCTTATCCGGACTGACTCCTTCTCTTCCTGTGACTAAGGGCTGTGACCACAGCCTTATGTCTTTCCATATTGCGATTCGCAAAACTCCGACACGGAGTTGAACCAACGGTCTAGATATGAACTTGTTTCAATGGCCACGATTGGATCATGATATCGCACATTGCGAAATCGAGATTCTTTTTGTATTGAGTTCTTTCCATTTTGAATTCGCGATCCCCGAAACTCCGATATGGAGTTACATCTACGGTCCTGATTATTTCTATATCTGATGGTCCAGATTCACTCGCGATTTCGCATATCATGAAATCGGGATTCTCATCGCATTGTGTTCTTTGTCTCATGAATTCGCGATCCCCGAAACTCCGATACGGGCTGTGATCAACGGTCTTGATCAACACTTGATCCTACAACTTAGATCATTTCGCGATTTTGCATATCGCAAAGTCGACATTCTTGATGCAATGAGTTCTTGGCCTCTAGAATTCGCAATCCGCAAAACTCCGATACAGACTTGAATCAATGGTCCAGATGCGATCTTTATTCAGCGGCTGCGATTAAATCGCGAAATCTCTCATCGCGAATTCGACATTCCTGATGTCAAGTGACTTTGTCATTTCAAAGTCCCGATCCCCGGTACTCTGCTGACGTCACACGTGGTTTGACATGTGTTAGATACTACCACGTGTCACTCTGATTCGTGACTTACATGTGCCTGAAGTGTTGAATCTGCCTGACACCTGTCATTCCTTGGTTCTGTCATTCCTTGGTTGTGCCACGTGTCCCTAGCTGACGTGGTCTACTGTCGTGAGTTGGATCGACGGTCTAGATCACATGTGGATCTGACGGTTCAGGTTCAGTCAGAATTCCTTTCATCATGATTTCAGGGTTTCTATTGTAATTGTTCATGGGACTCATGAAACTCCGATTCCCGATTCTCCGATGAAGCCTCCTGTTGAGCTTCTCCCGGTGGCACCTGATCGCTGCCATGCGTCCTTCCAAATGGACGGTCCCAATTATGTCGGGAGATTGAGACTTTCAATGTACCAGTTCTCACGAGCTTGAGAACTCCAATATCCCGATGGCTTATCTCCCTCACAGCTTCTACAGATCTAACGGCTGTCAGCCTTTCGAGAAATTTGAATGGGATCCAATGATCACTGGATCTCTGTCTTCCTTCTCCTCTGCAAACTCCTGTATCTTGAGCTTTGCTGCGCACGTTTTCCTCAATGTTGTTCCTCCTGAGCTTTCACATCGGAATCCCCAAGGGATTTTATCCTTCTTATCCTGCCATCTCCACTGTTGTAGTTGCCATCAATGACAAGCATACGCTACTTGTTAAACTTTTGCCAACATATTCATGAAATCAAACCAACATATAGTACATATCAGATCAAAATATACATTATGAATTTTAGTGTGAATGGTTACAGTATGGAATTTTGACAAACGATAAGTCACTTACTCTTTATCAAGCACCTTTTTTCATTCGTTTGCAGAAGTTCCCATTCTTTTTTTTCTTCATCCCTTTCATTGTCCCAAATCACCATACCTAGTGTGTTGTCAATCTACTTGATGTACTCATTGGCATAATAGAAAGAATCATATGATATTTACCCCTCTTCCATACACCCCTCTGGTTTTCCCCTTTGTTGAACAAATCCTTTCAATTTCTTCATGCACCTCTCTAAGAAGAACATCCAGTGATAGGAGACCACTCCGACTAATTCAAATTCATCTACTAGGTGAATTAGAAGATGAACTTGCAAGTCCATGAAACTCATCAAAAGTTCCTTCTCAAACATACAAAAAATCTCATCTATCTCTTGAAGCCACCATGGAATTATAGCCATATGAATCTTCTTTGATGGATCCAACGTAAAAATGCAGATAATTTAGATATGGCACGTCATACGTCCCAGAGGAAGTCATGGTTCACACACCCATGCACTAGCAGAGGATAATGACACTACAAAGTAAACACATAGTGATCTGGATTTATGAGCAGAACGAAAGGAATAATAGACTCAATACAATAACATAGAGATACAGAGAACAACAACATATATCCAGTGAACAATAAATTCTATTGAACAAATAAAATAAGCTGAAACAGTAAAACTTCAGAACTGAAAACAAATTGCCCGAATGGTGGTAGCTATCTCTGAGAAGAGATGTGGTTGTTACACACATCCATCATAGAATAATGATTACAATGAGGTTCCAAAGGCCCTTTTAACATTACTCATGAATTCTGAAACCATATACATCCAAAAATCTAACCCTAGGAGATGAAACACCAAAAGTTATGTGGACCCCGATGGGTAAGTTGGTACCTCAAATTCTCGAGGTCATAACGTTGGCATACGACCTCCATTTTAGGCACGTGATAGCCTGTTGGAAAGGTATTTTTGATAACTACAAGTTATGCTGCCAAACTCTTAATTTGTCTACAGTTTGATTGTGGCAAGCCAAAAAAACACTGTTTAGGGCCCCAAAATGGCCCTGGAAGTACAGAAAGATGTACTGACATGAAAACTTCAAAAATAAGACAGTTGGATTAGGTGGGAGGACACCAATATCCACCTAGAAGTTGTGTAGGTATTAAGACAACCCCAAAAGTGTAGAACCCACAATTACAAATAATTACACAAGAACGTGTTGAACTAAAAACTGTCAAGAGGAGCCAGTTGGAATAGGTGGGTGGCCACCAATATCCACCTAGATTAGTCCTCCCCCCTTAGGAAGCAATGGTCTCCATTTTGTTTAGTTCCCCCATCAGATAAGAAAACATTTTTTGAATTTGACCTTGGTTGAGCCACTTGCCTTGGTGTAGGAGTTGCCCTGCCTTGACAACCCAATAAATTTGGATCCTCTACTGGCGAGTGCCCTTGACCTATGTGTCCATTATCTGATAAATGGATGCATGTTCCATGCAGTCAGGGTTGATCTCTTTTGGTTTCAAGTGTTCTGCAATCTCCAAGGTTTCCAATAATGGTGGAAAATATTGACAAAGGAGGTCCACATTAAACATTGGGTGCAATCCAAGGAAGGGTGGAGTGTTGAGCTCGAAAACATTTCTACCCACAACCTTGGTGATAGTGTAAGGCACATAGCGAAGTGGGATGAGATTCCTATGGGGCCCTGTAAGATGATCTTTCTACAAATGTAACCATACCTTGTCTCCCACTTGAAACGAGTGTGGTACCTAGTGTTGATCATGGCACTGCTTGTACTTAACATTGTATTTCTGCAAAATCTCATGGAACTATTGGCAGATGTGCTAAATTTGCTCATTAAATCTGGTGGCTTTTTTGGCCTCAGACTAAACATGGGAAGATTATTCCTGTGTGCTTTCAAGAGGTAGTTCAACATCAATGGGACCCAAGGGTCGGAATCCCAACCCCACCTGAAATGGGATATGGTTGGTGGAGCTATGGAGAGCCCTGTTGTAGATGTGATTAACATAGGGAAGACTCCCATCTCATGTACATGGATTATTATAGTTTTACATGCATAGGATGTGCAAAATAATCAGATTGATGACCTTTGTCTGACCATCGGTTTGGGGGTGGAAAGTAGTGGATTTAGTGAGCTTGGTGTCCAACACTAACTGGAGACTCGACCAAAATGTGTTGAGGAACTTGTTGTCTCTATCTAAGGTAATGGTCTGTGGTATCCCAAAATGGACCCACACGCGTTCAAAGAATAGCTTGGAAATATATTCCACTATGATTCTCTTCTTGTAGGCTGTGATAATGGCCATATTCGAAAACCAATCAACCACTACAAATACAAAATCATTGCCATGCTTGGTGGATGGAAAGCCAGACATGTAATCCATCAAGATGGATTACCATGGCCTATCGAGAGTAGGAAGAGGGGTGTATAATCCTTTCTTCTTTATGGTTGACCTAGAAATGGAAGAGGTAGTGCAATATATGATATACTCGTTGACATCGTGTAAAAGTTTTGGCCAATAAAAACTTTTCTGTAGAATGGCCACAGTTTTCTCCACACCAAAATGTCTTGCCATCCAACTGTAGTGATCCTCACAAATCATCTTTCCACTCTCACTTATGGGAACACAGAGGTGGACCAGATGGAATAACAGTCCATATTGGATGTGAAAATCAATGAAATTATCTCTTGAACTCAAGAGATAATAGGTGGTGGAGAATTTAGGTTCACACTGATAAAGTTGTGGCCACTCAGATGCCTCATGCCCATAGGAAGAGAGCACCCTGGTGTGTGCAACAACGAGAGGGAAAATGAGGCAGTTAGTGACATGATTTGTGCTCCCTATTTTATACTTGATGTTGATATGGAACTGTTGTAGGTATCTGGACCACTTTTGATGGTGGTGTTTCTGCAACTTCTCTTGTGTCTATATGAACTACAAAGTCTTGTGATCAGTGTGGACGATTTTCTCCTTTCCCAGAATGTAATGTTTCCATTGACGACAAGCTTGCACAATGGAATACATTTCTTTGTCATAAGTGGGGTATTTTTGAAAGGTATCTGAGAATATATCAATATGGTGTGCTACTAGATGACCATGTTGAGTGAGAATTATGCCTACAACATAGTCAGAGGCATTAGTCTCAATCTCGAAATGTTGTTGTAGATTAGGTAAGGAGAGTACTAGATATTGTAACATCCCGCTCTTGCGCACACTTGATTGGAATTATTCTTTGAGGACACTTGCATGCAAGTGATCCAACTCATATACGATTGGTTGTTTTTTATTAATGACTATGAGATGTTCTAGATCTGATGATATGTTATTTTGCTATATTTATATCGACAAGTGCTATTGACTGGTTTCTCCTAAGTGTGGAAGAATCTGTACGTTAGAGGATGTCGATGGCATCGATGTATCTCTTTGGATTCCAAATCGATTCAGGGAGTGGACATGTTGTGGGTTCAATGTTTTTGATATTACATATGTGACATAGAACTAGATATTATGATGTTGATTGTTATCACTGATACGTTTCGTTGGTGGATGCAGGCTGACAGTAGATTGCTAACTAGACTCACATTAGAAGTAAACGGGCCACGTAAGACAACCATAGACATTGAGGGAGAGGTGTGGCAACAACCCTGCTACAACCTACTATCACTCCCATCGTGGCTCAAACTATAGGTTAACGGTTACCTAGTTTGAGAGATCTATGATATTGTGAGGGCAGACTGTGATAGTCACTCACGAGGATTCTAAGGGGCACACAATAAGGCACGGTCCTTATTCCTTAGAGGCCCTTAGTCTCCCACAAGGTCACCTGACGGAGTATTGACTCCAGGGGTTTGACATCTACCAAATTCATTCAAGAGGTGAGTGGCACCCTTGGAGCACGTAATGCGTCTTGAAGGGCATGTCACACAAATAAAAACAGAATGCATGCGAGTGGCACCCTTGGAGCACATAGTGCGTCATGAAGAGAACATCACAATTTTAACTATGGTAAGTTAATAAACCTAGTATCTAGAAAACTATGCCTCTTTAGGACCTGGTCAGCCTCAAAATGAATGATGTTATGAGTAAAGTTTAATAACAAATATTTCCCTTAAGAACTGTCGCCAAGCCTAGTGAGTTTAAAAACTAGGTCTAAGTAGAAACCGTGAACAAAAAAAAACTAAACAGACATGTAATAAGAAGGGGGTAACGAAAATTCAAACATTAATAATTAAAGTAAAATTTTAATGGAGGATTAATTTATTAAAATGGTAAATTGTTGTTTATATCTAAACTTGTTAAATCTGAAATTAGAAGAAAAGGGGAAACTTAAGGAAAAGGAGAATGTCTAACATAGTAGGGAATCTAGTCTTGGAACCTTCTAATTATGAACTCAACTAGGTTTTAGGAAATGTGACAATCATTTAAGAAATGTAAGGGAATAAAGGGAAGGAAATAGGCAAATTTAATTAATTAATAAATGGATTTTCTGGTGCAACTAGGGGATCAGGTGACATGTGTACGGGGGAGGTTTTTCCTAATTAAATTTAATAAAAAGAATCTAATCAGGGTTTGGGAAATGAATCACTAAGAAAAATCTATAAAAATGATGGCGAAGGAGGAGTATGGATCACGTATGGTATGCATAAGATTACGCTGCCAAAATTGATCTTGAGTGAAGTTTTCTTGTGGGAGTTGTGATACCCAACTCGGATAACGAGTGGTAGCTCGACCTTGCGAGGCGAGATGAGAGATAAAATTCTCTGGTATTGTGTGCATGGACCCTTTGTGGCTCGGGGGGCTCAGGGGAAGAAGAGTACCCCTAGCATTGGCTATGAGGTACATGTGAGGTCTCAGCGGTTGGAAAGCGGTAGTTGGACTATGAGGTCTCAGCGGTTGGAAAGCGGAAGTTGGACGGAGCGCATGTGAGGGACAGCGACTTCAAGTTCTTCAACCTTTGGGTTCGGTACGCATGTGTAAATTTGCATTGTATTTAAGTCAAATATTTTGTATATGAATATTAATAATGATGAATATGGTAGTGTATTTTCGACACCTTAATTGGAATCTATTTGAGATAATTGCTGCAAGAAATTAAAACTGTTCAGTTAGTAAAAAAGATTTATGGTTGATTTCTTGATTATGCTCGCTGCCTCTCTCGAGATCCTTCCGTTTCCAGCCTGATCCACTTCTTGTATCCATTAAATCTGATCTGTGTGTATGTTTGTTACTTGCGTTTTTTTTTTTCTATATCCCTTATGCCTTGAAACTGTGACGAATCCAGTGCTAGGCTTTAACCCAAAGCTCTACAAAACTCAATCTAAATCAAACCGAGCATTAATGAGGTGGCCTAACTAAAGAACTATTTGAAGATGTTTTTATATTCTGAAATAATTAACGAAATCCTAATGCCTATGCACTCCAAGGTTAGATATATCATTTGGTTGGGGAAATGGTCATTCCCAGATTATTGGGATCTCTTTGGGTTGGAAACCCATTTGAATTTATCTTATTGATGGTTATGTTTTTCCCGAGCGCATAATTTTCGAGGCTTGTGAACTTCGTTGTAGTGTGCACGAAGGTTCCACAGTGTAAGTAGAACACCCTTTTACAAACTTTTCTTGGTACTTCCATATGCTCAACACTGGTTGGGATCTTATTGGCTTGCTTACCCAGGTCTGCGTTCTTCTTTTTCGCTTGGAGCCTATCGACTACTCCTTGTATAGGACGATGGGTACTTCGCAGTCCCTTTCTGTTGAAGGGAAAAATAAATAAAACCATAGGTAATTTCTGAGTGTTTATTCTTGCTGGAACTGTCTCGGTCTTATACAACCAGTGTAAAATTCGACTCAGTATAAAGCTCCTTAAGGAAAAGGTTGATTGTTACTGGCATTTGGAGAGGGCCAACGCCCTTCTGAGATTCAACGTCCTTGATTTACCTATCTTCCCATTCGGAAAGGCGCGTGTTAGAAATCTACATTTCCCACTCAGGTAAATTCCTTACAAGTGATTTTTCCTATCCCATCTAATCCGTCGACGACCTCACTGGCAAAATTTGAAACAAGAATCCTTACCTTCGGAGGAAAGGACACAAGTTTTCCCATTTTAGGCATCAAACGCAGTTTACAATCGCTCTGTTAGATAACGTTTTCCTTTGGGGATGAGTGTTTGGCATACCAATTTCATCCATCCCGTGAACTGTTTCCTTCAAGGACTGGGGGAACCCCTTCAAAATTATTTTCTTTTGGGATTTCGCCTCTCAGTTTGGGTTCAACCTTAAGTGAGCGTTGCTCCTCTTAGCGCTCCCTGGCCTTGTTAAATTGTTGTGTTCCTTTCTATAGAGAGTGGATGGTTTCAACCTGTAGCGGTGGAGTGCTTTTACTGAAGCGTTTATATCGCAGCCACCCTCAAGGCCCGACTCCAGTGGACTGCCAGAAATCTCAGTCCTGTAGCAACTTTTCCTACTCTCCAGCGCCATCCCTGATGCACAAATCTTTCAATGCATCCAGTGATCCTGAATTTTGAGACCCTTAAAATTTAAGTTGAATTAATCGATGTTTTAGAAATTATGTGGTTTTCATAATTAAAATGATATACATGCTGTGTTTAATTAATCTGTTTATTTTATGTATAATGTGGTATAATGATGTAAAGTTAGCATGATGATGTAAAGTCTAGCTTGATGTAATGATGTAAAGTTTAGCATAATGTTGCGTGATAAATTTACACACCTTCACGATGAATGATCATATGGAGGAAAAGCTTATAAGGATTGGTAAAAAAACCAATATTTCAAAAGTTTATTGAAGAATAGACTCAAGGATTGTAGAGCTAGATCAGGGTATAAACAATTATACTTGTAATGTAGTTATTTTTACAAAAGTTTGGTTGTTGTTCATTATTACTTGCATCTCATTTAGCTTGATTGAATAGAGTGCTCTTATTATAGTTTTCGTATAATGTATGACAGTGCTACTTGGTTTCGGGCAACGTGGGATTTTATGTTTTGGTTGATGGTTTAGAGTTATTTACATTTGCACTTGGGATCTTAGTGCGCTTGTCGCCATGTGGCAACATGATTCATTAAAAGGAAACATTGTCCGCATTGATAGATAAGCGCATATGATACTTGTATTGGGTCATGTGCTTTCTAATTAGGGTGATGTTGTTTATTGTAATTGATGTTTGGTACATTGCTCTGTAACATTTTATAGTGATTTGTTTCTCGCTAGCCGTAAAGGTTCTAGTCACTTGTGTTGTTGATGCTGGTTGCGTTGGTTGATATGATGTTGGCAGTTATCTTAGTCAGCTTGGTCTTGTTTGTGTCGGGTGGGACATAGACACCTCCTTGTTACTTAGAACAATCGCCAATCTTGAGACCTTAAATGGTCAAAATCGATGGGAACCTGGGATTGAGCATTGCTTATGTGACCTGAAGGTCTTAACCATTGCAGGGTAGGACACGAGGGTAGTCTTTTTTATTCTTTGCCTAATTGAATGACCATTTTTTCTTAAGCTGCATGATGTTCTAGTATGATAAGTCATTGTGTTTGTAGGTTTTGTGACATGCACGTGTTGTGTTTGTCATCGAGTTGCGTTGTTTGAGTGTATTTAAAATTAGTTTCCTTGCGTTCATTTTTTTTTTGTACTTGTTATGCGTTTAATGTTTTTCGAATGATGGGTTTCGTTACATATGGTATCAGAGCCGGTTCGACCCAGGACTTGCAATCATTATGGCTTCCATTGATTAGATACTTGATTATAAAATGTCACTAATTAAATTGTTTTGTATTCATGTAGGTAATCATGTTTAGAGGACATTGCGTAGGTAGACGGCGTGGTGCTAGGGGAGGAGGCACGATGCCCCCAGTAGCATCTACACCAAAGGGGTATAACCCCTAAGGAGAAGAACAGGTATTCGGGAAGGAACATATAGTTTTGGGTGATGTGGTTGGGCTGATGAGGTCCTTTCAGAGGATGTTTGAGGCACTAATCAACCATTTGGATAGCGATAAGGCTAGGGTGCTAACACCTCCTAAGGGTCCACCACGTGCTCTGACCAGTACTGGTAGCATTGATCGCGAACTCGAAAAGGTCAAATTTCCTGAGTTCTTTGGTGCCCTGTGTTATCACATAAAGTTGTCAGGGGTCGCATGTGTTTGTTGTGAATACCCAAGTCTACACCGCTGCTCCATCTCCCTCTTTCTGCACACCAGTCCTAGGATTTTATCCCTTTTGGTTGATAAAGTCAATTTCCCTTTCCGATCAATGATCTAGTTTTCCTTAGTGTCTTTCTTAGCTGATTCTCGGTACAAGTGTTTTCTATTTTCTTTAAAGAATGAACACATATCATTTTTTTGGGTCCAAATTACCAGTCACCTTATTTTCTATTTATTGAGATGGCATTTGTTCATCCAAGTCCTTTTTTTGTACAGTTAACAACCACGAGCACAAATCGTAACATTCATAACAGTACATTTCAGGCTTGAAACACAAGAAAGCAGATAGGCTCAATTTTCAATAGCGGAGATCCCATGAATAGTTTAGATCAGCGGCTCTCGGGCAATCAAGATTTCAAAAATAGCACAAGGATTGATGACTAGAAAGAGGAGCTGAAGTCCCGAAGTAAATCCAAGACATTGAAGGCTAAGGACACACATCAACAGATCTCACACTTCATAATATTTACTTCGGAGGATTGCTCGAGAAAAGCAGAAGAAAACTCCCGAAGCCCGAACTCCTGAAGTAAATCTTGGCTGTCCAAAACAAGAGGCCATGCGTCACTAGATCTCACACTTTGGGAATTTGAAACTTTGGAGGATTGTAAGAGCTATGCATTGAAAAGTCCTGAAGCCCAAAATACCAAAGTATTTCTGAGCCGTTGATCTTCGCAGCAGGAAGAAGGGTCCATCCAAGAGCGGTGTGTGGCAACAAAAGTGGGGCTTTCCCATATCATAGATCATAATCAGATCAATGGCTCACATGTATTAGACATGTCAAAATTGCATGAGGATTAGTGGCTAGGAAGAATCCCCAGAGTTGTAGATCAAGCGCCATGCATCCTTCTTCATTGGACGATCATGATTTACTTTAGAACTCCGGGAGTTTTTTCCTACGGGAGTTTCTACTTCCCCATTCCCATTTTCCTCCGAAGTGATTTCTCCCGAAGTCCATAGATCTATGTTGGATGTCCTCCTCAGATCAATAGTCGCAGTTCGTTTCTAAGATTCAACATTCATTTCAGGCTGCCATGTCACTCCGGGCCCGTATTACTCTGGTAGTTATACAATATCTATATGCTTTTCCCTTCCGAGATCTAAGCATCGAAGACACCTTACATCCATCTAGCACTAACACATGACACTCATTTCAAGAATTTTGGACATGTCTTCAGCCTATTTCCGAGTGACACATGTCACCCCTCCATCCGCGACATGTCAGCATAGTGACGTCAGACCACCACGTCAGATCATCCTATGGGAAGTGTTCTTGTTCAACTCCAAAAGTAGTGCCATCTCCAAGTGTGGTTAGAATGATCCTAAAGTTGGCAGGAGGATAAGCTTTAGCGGTGGCACTAAATTTAGCAGGTATGTCCAGATCACATATCATGACCAGATCAATGACCACACTCCATTGCGTGGATGCAACATGCTCAAATGATAAAAAATTTGAGTGGTCCTGCAATCAAAACCGTGGTATAGTAAAAAAGCTACGTGGTGGAAGATGGTGAATTGTGGGCTCAAAAGCAGTGTGAATCTAAACTGCCTTTGATGACCATGAAATCATGTGCTTATAAACGTCGAATCCAAGAGAAATGCATGGTCGTCCCCTAGGAATTAAGCCTCATTGTGATCTTGAGAGAAATCAGTTAGTGAAAAAGGAGTGGTGGTTGGAACCTTGACTCACTCCATAAATAGAAGGCATGGAAGGTCTATCTGTGGATAAAGAATCGTCAGCCCGAAGTACCGCTATGGATGGTTTTTCCTTGCAAGCCCATGATGATATGAGCTCATGTCTAACAAAAGGATGCATGCAGAGTCTGATAGAAGAAGGCGTAGATAAAGGGCTTTGAATGGAATGGACATATCACACCCTTGGTAGTTGTGGACTGATATGAATATAAATAGATCAGTTGAATATTTTTTTAAGGGAGTCAGATGGTTGAGAAAATCACCCTGCTATGTTATTTTGATGCCAGAACTGTTCTCTAGTTATGTATCAAATTTTAGACTTTTGCATTAATAGAAGTCAACTTCTTTCATCTCTTTGTTTAAACTGTTCTGAAACACTCAGACATGGAGGATCCAGTCGAGGGTTGTGGTTATATTGTAATGTGGGTTTGATTATAGTATTTTGTTGACCAGTTTTAGTAAGCTTCTTTGTTATCTTATCTCCCCTTATGCTGAAAGACTCGGGCATGGAGGATCCAATCGAGTTGTTATATTTGCATGGTGATGTAGGTTCGATTATTATGATGTTGTGATATATTTTAGTGTCTGAAACTTGAGTTCAAGAGTTCTCTTGAGCATGCATTTTTCTTCACCAAGTTGCTTGAAGGTCGAATGCTCATAGAAGTCCTGTTCACCTCTCTCACTAATTATTCCTTCTACTCACACTTAAAATCAAATCACTGACTGAAGTTAATAAGGACCTCACTTCATGTGCATTGCTTGTCCAGTTTCTATGATTAAAATCATTCTTGTACTAAGTTTTGTCCATTCGACCTCCACTCATAAAACCAACATCCACCAAAATTTCTAATGGGTACTAAGATTATCCTCTTTCAACCTAAGGATAACTCTCAGTTCTAACATTCTTGGCACTGCTTCCGAGGAACGGATTGAAGACATTTCCCTAGGATAGAATGACAAATAAATTATGATTATGAAGGTGCATCATAAATCAATACCTTGAAGATTGAAACTTGCACTTGGCGACTCCACTGTTTCAGTTGGGGCTCCCAAAAGAAGAAACACAAGGTCTACTCCATAGCTGCCTCTGGAAACACCTGAAGCTGACCCAAAAAATATTATCAAGAAAGGAAAGATCTCTCAAGAAGGACTTTCAGCCATTGTACCAAATGATTCTAGTAATTTACAAACTTCTTATTTTGAAACTCTAGTAGCTGCATCTAATTAACATGTTATACCATATGTTGGAGTTTCCAGAAGTTTAAATTTTGGGCATTTCCCTGTTGAATTCTCCCCTTCTATATCTCATTTGGAAGAAAGTTTTATCACCCATGTTTCCCCTGATATTGTAAAGTGGTTCAAACCCATAATCTTAGAAGGTTGTCCCACTTTGGGTTTTCCTACTCCTCCTCCTATCAAAGTTGTAGTATCTAAAGAGGGGGGAACTTATTTTCTCTTAAACCCCATATTATTCTCCTCCAACACTCAGTTGTTTCCCATTTCCCCTGGAAACACAACTCTAGTCCCACCTTTCCAAAGTCCATCTACCCCCGGTTCTCCTACAATTCACATTCTAATGGCAGGTTCTAATCTTCCTAGAAACAAAATGGATGCCATAGTAGTTGCTAGGTATGCCCCTATTGTTTTACCTCAGCCTATGAATCCCCTTCCAGTTGGAGATTACCTCAAATACATGCCCAAGTTTATAGGGGAGGAGGACATAACTACAGAAGAGAACCTTTCAACTTTTTACAGTTATGCAGATAATCTTAATATTGAAAATGAAGATGTCTGGTTGAGATTTTTTCTACAGAGCCTTGATGGTGAGGCTAGGAAATGGTTCAAGGGTTTGAATCCTGGATCTATTGATGGGATTGAGGCTCTATTTGATTCATTCTTGAGACATTGGGAGGACAAAAAAGACCTCCTTTATTATATTACAAAGTTTGGATCACTTAAGAGAGAAGAGGGGGAATATGTTTAAGACTTCTCAAAGAGATTTAATAAGATGCACAATAATATTCCCATTGAAATTAAGCCTAGTGAAATCTCTACCAAGATTACTTATCCTAGTGCTTTTGACCCTAAGTTTTGTCTCCTGTTAAGAGAAAGAAGAGCTACCTCCTTGGATCATATGCGAGATGCATCCCTTGAAGTAGAATCCAATATATTGGAAGTTGACAAACTTAGGAGTAAGGCTGATAGAGACAGAAGAAAAGGTAGGTCTGAAGCTTCAACCTCTGGTTCCTCTGCTGTCCACCCTCAAGTGGATGAGTTGACAAAGATGGTAAACTCACTTTCTACAGAAATGGAGAAATTGAAGTTTGAGGGGAAACAAGGATATAGGAATACCCATAATACTGATAACAGGGAAAATTTCAGAAGACAAAATAATTCCCCTCAGATCATCCAAAAAAATCAAAGAAATGTAGATAGGTATGATCAAAAGATCCAAGCCCCTCTCCAAAATAATCTAGTTACTGATGAAGTAGGAGAGGAAGAGGAAGTTGATACTAAAATCCATTGTCTTGGTGACACCTTTGCATCCCCTCATTTAACTTAGTCTTCATATGAAGAGTCTCTCATGGATATACAACTAAATGAGTTGAGCAAAGGGGAAAGGACCAGTGGCAATCCAAATACAAAGAACCTTAGGTCCAAGAAGAAAGAGGGAAAGACTGACATTCCTGAGTGGCACAATAGAACAAAGCATCTTGTTAAGGAGGTGGCAGCTAGCAGCAAAGAAAAAGAGGCACAAGACCCCTAGGCAGTGGTTAAGAACCCTATCCTAGAAGTGAAGGAGATTTTGAATCCTCCCTCCTCTTTTAACTTTCAGAACGAGATTCAAAAGATTAAAATCCATGTACCTTTTTCAGAGTTAGTCAAGAATGAGGACTTCAAAAGGTACCTTTCCAAAATGTTACAGGATGAACCTTCATCTCATCCCACAAACTCAATCAACCGCCAAGATGAAAATCCTCTTGTCATATTGGGACATGTGGTGTAGGATATATATGGCTCCTCCCCTCCTTTCTATACCTCATTGAACATCCACTATATGTTGCTACACAACTACTTGATGGATTCAGGGGAATCTCACAATCTCATGCCTAAGATTTCATGGAGGATCTCAGGTTGGAGGTTACAAAAACTTACCATGACCTGTACTCATTTGATTCCAGGAAGGTGAAGTGCCTCGGGTTTATCAAATACTTGGTTGTTTCCTTGTTCTAGTTGCCAATGAAAAGTGTGGTCATGGATATTGTGGTTGCTGATGTTTCCCCTAATTTGGGGATTCTTTTTTCTAGATCTTGGATTAAATACTGGGGGGAACGTTGCAGATAAATATTTCATATGCCACTATCCCTGTATTTGGGGGAGAGCATATAAGACTTTATAGGGAAGCACAACTTTTTTACATCATCATTGATGGAGCAAATCCAACCAATCACCCCATTTTTGTAGTTGACACTAATCTAGGAACCAATATGTTACAACTCACTGATGTTCCTCAAGCACCTATTGAAATCATAAATAAACTCATCACCTCTTGTAAAGCCCCTCCTTCCAATATCGCTATTTGGAAAATGTTTTTTGATGGAGCCTCTTCTAGGGAAAGTGTTGGGGTTGGGGTAGTTTTCATATCCCATACCCAAGAGACCATATCTCTCTTTTTTAAGCTTAAATTTGAAGCAACAAAAAATGTGGCAGAATTTGAGGCTCTTGTTTTGGATTTGAGAGCTGCCAAAGACATGAAAATTGAAGAACTAGTAGTGTTTGGAGAGGCTGAGTTGATTGTTCATCAAGTCAGAAATATGTATCGGGCTAAGCACCCCAGGTTAAGGGCCTACAAAAATTAAGTTTGGGATATGATTGACAGTTTATTCTTGGATTTTAATATCTCATTTGTTCCAAGAGAGGAGAACATTATGGAAGATTCCTTGGCTATCTCAACAAGTAATTTCAAGGTCCCTTTTCCCCCCAAACTCAAGTATGATGTGGAAGTAAAGTATAAACCTTATATTCCTAACAATGTCAAAAATTGCAAGGTCTTTGAGGATGATATTGAGATAAAAAAGTTTCTTGAAACTGTGTATGAATTTTCTGATTTTCATATTGATCGGGATTAGGATTATGAAGAAAGCCCTCATGCTGATGTTTTTCTGAAGAAAATTGTTGACCATCATATTGTTTAGTTGCTTAGTAACAATATTCCAAAGGGACTAGTAACTTTGGAGATATTGTTTGACATAAATGATGTTGTTGTAAAGGTTAAAGATTTGACTGAAAATGCTGATGTGACCGAATGCAATTTGGGAATAGAAGAAGACCCAAAATATGTCAAATTGTCTAACAATTTGTCAAAGGAGAAAAGGGCTGAGTATGTCAAGCTTATGAAGGAGTTTGTTGATGTGTTTTCTTGCAAACATGAATATTTAAGGATATATGACACCAATATCATTGACCATAAGATCCCTTTGAGAGAAGATGCCAAACATTTTAGGAAGAAACTCAGACAAATAAATCCCATGTTGTTGCCTATTATGGAAAAGGAAGTGAAGAAGCTAATGGATGCCCAAATCATCATTCCCTTGAGGTATTCAGAATGGGTGGCTAATTTGGTACCTGTGAGGAAGAAAAATGGGGAAATCAGATTATGTGTAGATTTCAAGAATTTCAATAGGAGCTCCAAAAATGATAACTACCTCTTGCCAAAGATGGAGCACATTATGAAGAGAGTGACTGGTTCATCTAGGATGTCCATGATTGATGGAGTTTTTGGCTACAATCAGATCTCTGTCCTTCCTGAATATAGAGAAAATACAACCTTCAATACTCCTTGGGGCACATTCATGTATGCTAAAATCCCATTTGGATTGATGAATGCAAGAGCAAACTTCCAGCAAGCTATGGAAATTGCCTTCATTGGGGAAAGGGACAAATTTGTAGTCATCTATCTGGATGAAATTACAATATTCTCAAGGTATGATAAAGAGCATTGTCATCATCTGGAGAAGGTTTTATTGAAGTGCAGAAGGTTTGGTCTCTCCCTCAATCCTAAGAAATATTTGTTTGCTATGAAAGAGGGAAAATTATTGGGGCATATTGTGTCAACTAAAGGGGTGATAATTGATCCAAGCATAGTAGAGGCAATTTAGGCCTTATATTTTCCTAGATATAAGAAAGAGGTCCAGTCTTTCTTGGGTAAAATCAAATTTCTGAGGAGGTTCATTTCAAATTTTGTTGAGTTGGTTAAACACATTACAACCATGCTTAGAAAGGGGAACGAAGTGAAATGGGCTGCTGAGTCCAGAAATTGTTTCGACCAAATCAAGAGGGATTTGACAGAAGCACCTATGCTCATCAACCCTGAATATTCTAAGGAATTTCTAATATTTTATTTTCTCTCATCTGATACATTGGCTTGTATTTTTCTATAGAAAAATATGGAGGGTCGGAGAAACGTATTTCCTTTTTCACCAGAGCATGGAGGGATGCAGAAATAAGATATGATATCATGGAGAATCAGACATATGCTTTGGTGAAATCAGAATCTATGTTATGCATTCAAAGGTTATTTCATATGTCCCCTTGGCCTCAATAAAATAAATATTGATCGTGCCTGACATATATCAGAAGAGAAGAAAATGGATTGCCAAAATTTTGGAATTTGACCTTGTAATAAATCCCACTAAAATGGTAAAAGGCCAAGGTTTAGCCAGGTTGTTGGCTGAATCAAAATGAAAGGATTTAGGGGTTAATTTCATGAATATAAATTTAGAAAATCAGTAAGCTGAGATTTCTGATGAAGGCTCTCATGTTAGCCTCAACCTGACAGGATGCACATGGTATAAAAAAATCATATATTTCTGTAGAGGTTGAGGCCTCCTGATGGTCTGGACAAGAACAAGATAAGAGATTTGAAACTCAAGGAAATCAAATACTATCTCATTGATCAGGTGTTGTACTGGAAGGATCCCCTTGGAGTCCTTTTGAGATTTCTGGATCCACAAGAGGCTCAAAAATCTATAGCTGATTTCCATGGCAACTTATGTGGGGCCATCATTTTTGGAGGACCACAACTTATAAATTCCTTAGAGTTTGGTATTTATGGCCCAACCTTTTTATTGATGTTTGTGAAAATATTAGATCTTGTGTCAAGTGTCAAAATTTTACCGGAAAGTAGCAGCTCAAATCTTTTCCTTTGAATCCTGTAATGGTTTCCAGACCTTTTCAGTAGTGGGGTCTCGACTTCATTAGGGAAATCCACCCAGCCTCAAGCAGTCAACACAGGTGGATTTTGACTACCACTGATTATTTCACCAAATGGATAGAATCCATCCCTACAAGGAGTGCCTCCCACAAGGTAATCATTATCTTCCTTGAAGATATCATGTCCAAATTTGGCTGTCCAAGAAGGATTGTTACTGACAATGCTACCTCCTTCAAAGCTGAACCATTAATCAATTTATGTGAGTAGTATGGGATTACATTAATCCATTCTACTCCCTAATACCCTCATGGAAATGGTTTAGAAGATTCCTCTAACAAAAGCCTCATAAATATCGTCAATAAATTATTAGAAGACAACAAGAAATCCTGGGATTCAAAGCTGAAATTCACCTTATGGGATGATAGAGTTACAACAAAAAGGTCACTTGGAATTTCCCCTTTTCAGATTGTGTATGGGGTTGAGCTATTTTTCCTACTCAAATTTCTTTTCATGTGGAAAAATTCCTCTAGGACTGCCAAAGAGAACTTGATGATATGTTCAAGAGGATACTACAGCTAGTGGAAGTACAATAGACTAGGGAGAAACTACTTGATAAAGCTCAAGATCATCAACAAAAAATTAAATGAGCCTTTGACAAGAGGGAAAGCAAGGAATATTTTCAGCTAGGGGATCTGGTGCTCAAGTGGGATGCCCCCATGCAAGACAAAGGAAAACATGGTAAATTTGAAGCCTTATGGATTGGTCCCTTCAATATTTTTGAGGTATTTTCAAACAACACTTATAAATTGTAGAACTTGGAGGATTCCAATTTTTTTGGTGGCCCTGTCAATGGGCACTTTCTGAAAATGTATTTTTTTAAATCTGTGATCGATGTTCCACCATTGTAATTACCACTTCCATTCTATTTATATTTTGAATAGTGGCTCCATAGCCCAAAAGATAAGGAACTAGAACTATGCATTCTTGGCAGTTCATAGGGAGCATGCCTGATCCGTTAGGATTTTTCGAATGACTTATGGTTGAGTTTTAATTTTTCATCCATTAATTAACCATTGAGAAACTTAATGAAGAAATGAGGAATATTAAGGAATTATATAGCCATATACATATATGTGCAGATCTAAAATGCATAAAAAGACATAAACAAAAAACCATGACACGCCGAGTGATAACGGAGTTCGACACAACTTTGCCTACGTCTCCAGACCTTTTCTCTGTGGGTGAGGCTTCTTTATTTCTGTTCGAAATATCGATAGTACATCATTGCCTTGCTGAATGGCTACAAGACTGATCTGGTCATGTTTGCCCAGATCTCTAGAACCATGCACAGAAAATGACACGCGAAACGGATGTACGGAGCTCTCATAAATGGTCCGACAACATCTCCTCCTCAATGGCTTCTCTGCCTCAAATTGGCTTTGACTTGGCTTCTCCTCATCATAACTTTGCTCTAAATGCTCTCAAAATCTCTCCAAGTTGTCCCCATGGTCTCAAATAGGCCTTGGTTAAATAGTTGGGAAGTAAGTTATCCATCTCCAACTTCCTCCATGAATTTAGGCTCTAAAAATGCCCAATAACTCCCAAAAATGAGTTAATTACATTAAAAAGGAGTTAAACATTAATTAAACCCAAAAGTGGTTATAAAAACCCACTTTATAACTATATAATAGTTATATAAACGGGCTTTATCCCCCTGATCTCTTCCGCGCTCTTTATATGGTCATATGGGTGTTAATATGGCCAAGTGGTAGCCCTTTGGGCTAGCGCTAGCCCTTACCCCTTTTCGTGCTCCAGCACTTGGTCACATGGTAATGGTTTAAAACCGTGGGTCTAACATTTAAAACACCCCGCGCTAACTGTTGCAACCACATAACCACGCCTAACCGTTCAACAAACCGTAATTAAAACTGCGCCCAAATGGTGGTTGTAATATAACCATATTTACCACGCTCTGTTTGGAACCACCCCGGTCATATGGAACCGTCGATAGGACTATGGGTTGATCATTGCACAACCACCCTCCGCGCCATGCTCTATTTTTTAAAACCGACGGTTACATATAATATGGCACATGACCAAGGGCTGGGGCTAAGCCCCGGCCCGGTCGCGGCCCAACCATACCAACATTCCGTTTCAAATGTAATGTGAACCATACATATTACAAGGAACAAGTCACAATGTAACGGTTGGACGGACTATGTTAAGTCGTGCATCGGTGAGGAGGTCATCGGTTCGAACCCGGTCGACCACACAACTTTTGATTAACAAACCAATAGCCAATTCTGGGGTGCCACGTGGCAAACCATGATTGGGCCACGTGGCACCCAATCACTCGACCAAATAATTGCCACGTGTCAACTGATGATTCGTCCATGCCAACCAACCACAAACCGACATGTGTCTCTTGCCGATTCATCCAAATCATCTGCCACGCATCTCTGTCGTACACTCTGTCAACTGCCACATCACTCGAGCCACATCATCCACTGACGTCATCCGTGCCACGTGTCACCCTTTCAGTGGTGACACGTGTCACCTTCAGATTGGCCCAACTGTGTGCCAAAAAGCCCAAATCTGCCTGACACATGTCATCACCTGGAGCCACCACGTGTCACTGTATGGACCTGCCATGTGTTGTACGAACCTACCACATCAGCATACGTACATGCCACATTAGTTTCCATACAGACTGTACGGACTGCACAGTCAACAAATTTTTTGCCTGTTTGCCTTTTCGGACATAATGCGATATCTTCTTCATACGGACTCCGTTTGACAAAGTAAATATACCACCGAAATCAGGAAGAAAAGATGGATGCAATGGTGTTGGTTTCATCGGATTCCGAGTACTTTCATTTTTGAGCATTTTTCAAGCCCTGTCAGGCTTCTGAATCCGATTTCGGATCACACCTCCCCACAATAAGACCTTTTGGTCACCAAAAGGTTACTGATCAGTCAACAAGATCGGGATAGGCCACCCGACTTTCTCTCTATCTCTGAACTCTGTCCTGTGCACCTGTCTCATCAAGATCAACTGTAACACAATCATGACAACTGATAGTATATTGTCAGCCATTTGAACCCTGTTACATCTTACTGAAGCTACTATCATCCATGTAGAAAACATTGCTAATGACAGCATAAAAAAGATGACTGCAAATGAACTGATATACTTTAGATATCTGCACGACATGAGCTTATCTTGAAGTAACTTATGATTGATTTTCCATTCAACAACGATATTTTGTTCTTGCTTAAGATCAATTACTTCATTTGAAACAATTATTGGTTCGTTGCATGCTTGTACTGCATTCATTAATTGTTCCATTGTTTGAAGTGTTTTATTTGCTTTAACACGATGAGCATGAACCACATAATCGTGACCTTCTTTAGTGAATTGATATTGATTCTTTGTCCTGTAGAAGATTGCCTTACGATCAAATAAGTATGGACTACCTAAGATCATTCCACATTCTCTTAACAACACAACATCACAAGTTACTTCGTCCACATACTTAGATGAAATTGCAAATTTGATTGTGCACTGTTTTGTTATGTGCATTTGATGATGATTTCTTATCCATTTAAGTGTGTAAGGTTTATGATGAGTTTGTGTTTTTAATCCCAATTTCTTAACCAACTCTTCTAAGATTAGATTAGATTGAGATCCACTGTCAATTAATGTGTCTACCTTAGTGTGTCGCATGATTACTCTTATATGAAACAACTTGCTTCTACAATCAATATCTTCACCATTTTTACCTATCATACCAACCAATGAGATCTTTGACTCATCACCTGAATCTGATCCCAATTCTATGGGTTTTGATGTCGTTGCCACTGTTTGCATTCCATTCTTTCCTTTGAACCACTTTGGCCTCTTCTCGGGATGCAACTGCCAACATTTCTCCTCATCATGTCCCTCTTTCTTGCAATGCTTGCAAGAGGGATTTCCTTCCTTCTTTTTCACTGCATTTGCATTCTTGCCATTGCCATGCCTTTTCCTCTTGTCCTCTTTTCTCGAAGACGACGATTCCCCTGACACACCTGCTTTCCATGCTTCAATATACGTAGCTTGAATAGAAACCTCATCAAGGTTAGTGGGTCCAAACATGAAAGCAGTGTTTCTAATATGCACAGGAAAACCTCCTATATACTTCATAAGGGTTTCTTGTGTTTGCAAAGGGATGTCTAACATTAATGCCATTTTTCTAAATCCATCGGTGTATTCCTGCACTGTTTGTCCTTTTCTTAGTTTTAAATATTTCCATTCAATTATTGATTTTTCTTTATAACCCAAAGGATATAATTGTTTCCTAAGTGCAGAAATGAAATCCTTCCATGATGGAAATACATTACCCACATTTTGTGTTCCTTTTTGCAGCTTTCTCTACCACCAGATAAGAGTTGTACCTGCAAGTCTCAAAGATGCCAACTGGGTTTGTGTGACCTCCTCCTTGATCTGTTGCACACTGCAGTATACCTCCATCTGTCTGATCCAGTTATCAAGTTTTTTTGCATTTACTTCACCATCATATATGGGCAACTCAAATTTTACATCAAGTTTTAACAATGGCATTTCATGTTTATTCTTATAAACATTTTTCTTTCCACTAGATTTAAAACTTGAACTTGAAGAAGAAGGAGAAGAAGGAGGTGTTGATGGAGGTGAAGGAGGAATATGAAGATGGTCCTCTTCCTCTTCACATTTTCCCTTTGAAAAATCACCCAAAACAGGTCACTTCCGTTCCAAGTAATCTTCGTACAAGACTTTCACCATCTCCGACATAGCAAGGAATGTTTTCCGGAACTCTTTCTCATCTTGAGAAATCCCTTCTTTCGATGCCATCTTCTCGTTGTGAGAAGCTCTTCTTCTCAATCCAATTAATGGATTCTCTGTAACAAGCTCGCCTTCACCACACTGTAGCCTTTCCCTAGTTAACATGCAACTCAAATCCAAACGTCAACTAGCTCTGATACCACTTGATCCGTCAGGATTTTTCGAATGACTTATGGTTGAGTTTTAATTTTGCATGCATTAATTAACCATTGAGAAACATAATTAAGGAATGAGGAAGATTAAGGAATTATATAGCCATATACATATATGTGCATATCTAAAATGCATAAAAGACATAAACAACAAACCATGACACACCGAGTGATAACGGAGTTCGACACAACTTTGCCTACGTCTCCGGGCCTTTTCTCTGTGGATGAGGCTTCTTTATTTCTGTTCAAAATATCTATAGTACATCATTGCCTTGTCGAATGTCTACAAGACTGATCTGGTCATGTTCGCCCAGATCTCTGGAACCATGCACAAAAAACGGCACGTGAAACAGACGTCCAGAGCTCTCAGAAATGGTCCGACAACATCTCCTCCTCAATGGCTTCTCTGCCTCAAACTGGTTTTGACTTGGCTTCTCCTCATCATAACTTTGCTCTGAATTCTCTCAAAATCTCTCCAATTTGTCCCCATGGCCTCAAACAGGTCTTCGTTAAATAGTTGGGAAGTTAGTTATCCATCTCCAACTTCCTCCACAAATTTAGGCTCTAAAAATGCCCAATAACTCCTAAAAATGAGTTAATTACATTAAAAAGGAGTTAAACATTAATTAAACCCAAAAGTGGTTAGAAAAACCCACTTTATAACTATATAATAGTTATATAAACAGGATTTATCCCCCCGAGCTCTTGCGTGCTCTTTATATGGTCATATGGGTGTTAATATGGCCAAGCGCTAGCCCTTTGGGCTAGCGTTGGCCATTAGCCCTTTTCGCGCTCCATCACTTGGTCACATGGTAACGGTTTAAAATCATGGGTCTAACAGTTAAACCACCCTGTGCTAACTGTTGCAACCACATAACCATGCCTAACCGTCCGACAAACCGTAATTAAAACCGCGCCCAAATGGTGGTTGTAATATAACCATATTTACCGCGCTCTGTTTGGAACTGCCCCGGTTGTATGGAACTGCCGATAGGACTATGGGTTGATCATTACACAACCGTCCTCACCGCCGTGCTCTACTTTTTAAAACTGATGGTTACATATAATATGGCACATGACCAAGGGCTGGGGCTAGGCCCCGGCCCGGTCGTGGCCCAACCATACCAACATTCCATTTCAAATGTAATGTGAACCATACATATTACAAGGAACAAGTCACAATGTAACGGTTGGACGGACTATGTTAAGTCGTGCGTCGGTGAGGAGGTCACCGGTTCGAACCCGGTCGACCACACAAATTTTGATTAACAAACCAACAGCCAATTCTGGGGTGCCACGTGGAAAAACATGATTGGGCCACGTGGCACCCAATCACGCGACCAAATAATTGCCACGTGTCAACCGATGATTCGTCCATGCCAACCAACCACAAACCGAAACATGTCACTTGTCGATTCATCCAAATCATATGCCATGCATCTCTGTCATATGCTCTGTCAACTGCCACGTTACTTGAGCCACGCCATCCGCTGACGTCATCCGTGCCACGTGTCACCCTTTCAGTGGTGACATGTGTCACCTTCGGATTGGCCCAACTGTGTGCAAAAAAGCCCAAATCTTCCTGACACGTGTCATCACTTGGAGCTGCCACGTGTTGTTGTATGGACCTACCACGTGTTTTTGTACGGAATTTCCACGTCAGCGTACAGACATTCCACGTCAGTGTCCGTACGAACTGTACAGACTGGACAATTAGCAAATTTTTTGTCTATTTGCCTTTTCGGACAGAATGCGATATCTTCTTCATATGGAATCCGTTTGACAAAGTAAATATACCAACGGAATCAGGAAGATGAGACAAATGCAATGGTGTTGGTTTCGTCGGATTCCGATTACTTTCATTTTTGAGCATTTTTCAAGCCCTGTCAGGCTTCTGAATTCGATTTTGGATCAATTCCATCCCCTGTGGAGCCAAAATGTTATCACATAAAGTCATCAAGGGTCATATGTGTTTGTTGTGAATACCCAATCCTGCACCCGTACTCTATCTCCCTCTTTCTGCACACCAGTCCTAGGATTTTCTCCCTTCTGGTTGATAAAGCCAATTTACCTTTCCTATAAATGATCTAGTTTTCCTTAGTGTCTTGCTAGTTTTCCTTAGTGTCTTGCTTAGATTATTCTCGTCTCAAGGTTTTTCTGTTTTCTTTAAAGAATGAACACATATCGTGATTTTTGGTCCAAAGTACCGGTCACCTTACTTTTTATTGATTGAGATAATATCTAGTCATCGAAGTCCTTTGTTTATACAATTAACAACCATGAGCATAAAGAAAAAGATTCAAAACAATCCATTTAAGGATTCAAACATAAGCAAGAAGATAATATAGATTTTCAACAATGGAGATCCCATGAATAGTTCAAATCAACGACTCTTGAGTGATCAGGATTTAAAAATTAGCGCAAGGATTGACGACTAGACAGTGGCACTAAAGTCCTGAAGTAAATATGAGCCATTGAAGGCTTAGTACATGCGTCAACAGATCTCACACTTCAGAAGATTTACTTTGGAGGATTGCACAAGAAAAACAAAAGAAAACTCTCGAAGCCCAAACTCCTAAAGTAAATCTCAACCATCCAAAACAAGAGGCCACGCGTCACCACATCTCACACTTCCAGAATTCGACACTTCGGAGGATTGTAACAACTATGCATTAAAAATTATTGAAGCTCGAACTCCCAAAGTATTTGTGAGCCATTGATATTCGCAACATGAAGCAGGGTCCATCCAAGAGTGGCGCGTGGCGAAAAAAATGGGGCTTTCCATGATCATATATTGCGATCATATCAATGGCTTGTGTGTATTTGGCATGTCAAAATTGCGCAAGGATTAGTGTCTAGGAAGAAGCCCCATAGTTTCAGATCACATGCCACGCGTCCTTCTCCATTGGACAATCATGATTTACTTCAACACTCCGAGATTTTTTTCCTTCGGGTATTTCTGCTTCCCCATTCCCATTTTCCTTCGAAGTGATTTCTCCAAAAGTCCACAGATCTATGTCACATGTCCTCCTCATATTAGTGGTCGCGGTTCATTTCAAAACTTCAACATTCATTTCATGCTGTCATCTCACTCTAGTCCCGTATTACTCCGAGAGTTATACAATATCTACATGATTTTCCCCTCGATATCCAAGTGCCAAATACACATGGAATCCATCTAACGCTGAGACATGGCACTCATTTCAAGCATTTTGGACATGTTTGTTATCATTGAAATTTCATCCGCAAATGGTTACAAGAATTCAACATCGCGAAACAGTTATGAGGTCACGCATGGACCAAAATTACCACAAAATCATTTCCAAAGGGTCAAAAACTATGCAACTGAAAAAATTAAAGTCCTCTATGACTACATAGGGTGCGTGCGCACATGCACGAAACAAAAACACAAGAAAAGCGCACACGCACTCGATGCGCAACTGTGGTCCCAAAAAGCCACACACATGTGAGAACGATGCATTTATGAGAGTGGTCGGCCTCCCACCCACTTCTGGTTTAGCTTCCACGTTGATTTGACACTCAAATCTGGACTGGATCCGACTTGGTGGTTGGTCAAGGACCTAGAAATGCCCTAATTAGCCTCATTACACACTACAAGCTGGTTGCACAATACCTCAAAGAGTTTCTATAAAAAGGCCATGGATGCACTTCATTTTTCAAGGAAGTTCATTAGCAAAGTTATGTTGCCACTATTCTCTTGAGGAATCCTCTATTCTCATCAAGAGTATACTAGCATCATTGCATTAGGCAATCCATCTCACCCCTTGAGTGGATTAGCAAGGAATTCTTTCACCATTTTCATTTTCAAAGTTGTAAGAAGAGCTTATTTGTGGGAGTCCAAGAGCCCTCCCTTGGAGGAAGAAGGGACTCATAGTCCTCTTTCTTCTTGGTGTTTTATTTCACTAATATCAACCTTACCGTTGGTGACATGGGTCTTATTGTTTCTTGTGTCCTTATGTCCTTATTCTTATTAGTTTAGTTGTTATTTTATTTCTTAGTTTAATTCTTAGTTGTTCTTTTATATTTCTTTCTCTAACCCTTTTCCTTATAGTTGTCCTACTTAGCAAACCCAACTAAGATTGCAAGCACCTCTGTTTTTCTCACCAAGGTTATGAAAGAGGCGCAACATATTAGCGAGGCCACTGGGGAAAGGTATCAAATTCCTACCCCATTTGGGTTTTTCTAGCTCTTTTTTTGGTTTATTTAACTTGCAGCTGCATTAATCGGCCCAAGCCGACCTGCTAAACATCCAATTCCAAGTTGAATTGAGAGAATTCCATCCAAAATTTTCTTTCACGACCGTGTGTCATCTGTGCGCGGGTTTTTTGGCCCACATAAGTGCATCGTGTGCACATGTGCCTAAGTCATGGTATTGTTCTGTGCACCTGTGCCCAAGAGCTCGTTTCGGTCTGTGCATAGGCACTTAGTGTGCCTCTTTCTACACTAAGACCCATGCACCTGTGCATACAACTACACATTGTAAGGTTTTTTGTGATTTGGGGAAGGCCCCTAGCCTTCTTAAAAGTGATTTCATGCATGTTTTTAAGCTGCACCACACCTAGTTCCCTCTTCATATAAAGGGATTAGTAAAAAAACATAGGCACTTAGGGGGTTTAAAATCATTTTTTCCTCTTTTTTCTTTCATTTTACCACATGGATGGCTTGCTTTAACTAAAGGTATAAATTGGAATCATTTGCAAACATATCTAACTTGCATTGGGACTAGAAGTTGGATAACAATCACTTAGTATGCTCTTCTCTCATGCCCCCAAGCGACCTTGAGAAATATAAAAGGATTGTGGGACAATTTCATCTCCATTAAGAAGATTTAAACCTTTAGGAGAGGACAACAAACCCTCTTAGGACTCCTCTTAGTTTATTTTTCAAACACATCTTAAGATTGCAACGGGCCCATACATGCCCACATGCTACAAAGATAGGATAGTGTTGAAATTTACTTTCTTAGATTAAATCACTAGGGAAGTTTAAAGGTTTTGTAATGGGCCCATACATGCCCACATGATCATAATCTAGGATAGTTTCAAAGATTTTCTTAGATTAAATCACAATAGGGAGTTAAAGGAATAGTAACAGACCCACATATCCACATGCCAGCTTCCTAGGGACTTTTGAATTATGCAAGGTTGTACCAAAGGCACTTAGTTAATTAGGTAATCAACACTTGTAAGGGCCAAGCGAAGTCCACATGTAGCAAGGTGACACCTAATTCATTAAAACATTGGTGCACTTTCACTCATTCACACACAAAATTCACTTATCACTCACATAGTTTCTTCTTGAAACGTGGAGGTCAAAGTAAGTTTCCTCTAAAGGGATTCTGAAACACCCCACCCTTTTCTGGACAAAACTATCCACTCCCATTTAATTTCAATGAGGTTGGTTCACACCCCGAATCTCTCAAACAACTACATCTAAATTTTTTCTAAAAACTCACTAATTTTTCTCCATAGGAGGTGCCAAAAGAAATTTTTTAGTCTAGGTAGGATTTCAGGGATAGGCATCCAAATAACTCCCCGTTATCTGGTTCTCTCATTATCAAAACAATAAAAGTTGTCAAATAGGGAACTAAAAATCCTCCAAGTCAAGTCTTCCTAACACCATAAGGCAGGGAGATACTCGTGAAGGGTTGAAGGGCAAGGTCCGGTTGTTCTGTGCGTCCCCTCTTGAGGAACCCACCTCTTGAACGAGATCCAGCCCATGACCCATTTCTTAGGCCAAAAATCTAAATGCCACACTTTGACCGAGGTACCTAGTGACCAAATTTTAGGACATCTACCCAGGTGGCAATTGTGGGCTACAATTGGACCTTGATCGGATTTTGTGTGGCTACTGGGAAATATCACCAGCTCTTTCGGGATATGCCCCCTTTACCCCTCATTATGACTGATTATTTCATCCTTCACTAGTTTCTCTTCCGGTGACTTCAGACCCCACTGTTGAGTACTATTCGAAGGTCTAGTTCTATTTGAGAGGAAGGATGTTACATCTTTTAGGACACAAGCATTTGTTTTCTTTGATTCCCCACACGGAAAAAACCCACTTATCCACATATATGCTTCTTTTTCAAAAAACACTTTATGTATGATGCACTTCTGATTACATTTTGATCTAGATATATATTGTGTAAAGTTCAAAATTCACAACAAAGGCTCTTGTTTATTTTCTCTCATTACATTTTGCACACATCCACTCAGCTATTCGAACATCATAGGGGAGCCACAGAACCCTCATCGTTCTAGACGCTTACTAAACCTCCCTCTTATTTTAGGGGGAGTTCCTAGTCTTGCCAACTCATCGGCACCACCTTCACACACTCCTGTGAGTGCCACTAATCTAGGATCAAATTTTCTTGGGTCCACTTCCCAAGTCCCTCCGTCCACTCGCTCTCCTTTACACAGAAGCGGGGGCCCAACTTCCTCTCAAGGAGGAAGTACCAACCCACCTAGTCCCCCTCACGGGTCAGGTTCACAACACATTCACACCATGGCTGGAGCTAATCCTCCCCCCTCACTACAGATGCCATATTTTGCCTCTCTTAACATACCAGATCTAAGAAAACTCACCAATGATCCTATATTGCATGACCCCACATGGCCTGCAATGCCCACCAAACTACCTTCAGACATCCCCAAGTTTGAAGGAATGGCAGGGGACGACCCTAGCAATCATGTCATGACTTTCCACCTATGGTGCTCTTTCAATAGCATCATGATTGATTCCATCAGACTATGATTATTTCAATGCACACTCACTAGCCCATCGGCCAAATGGTATGTAGATGAAAAATTGGGGTCGCATGCAACTTTCAAGTCCTTGGCCAAAGCATTTTTGAACTTCTTCAAATTACCAATCCTCCATGAAAATGGTCTTGAACTACTCTCTAATTTCAAACAAACCTCAACCACACATATCACTGATCACATTCACGAGTGGCATAGATGACGTAGTTTGTGCAAAGCCAAAACCACCAAACAACTATGTCTTGACTAGTTTCTCAGATCACATGTCTCTCTCCTCAGTAAAGATGTAGCTTCCACCTTCCCTCTATCCGAAGAAGAAGCCATCAATAAGGCACAACAATACGACCTCATCTATTCACAATCATGGTACTTATACATGGTACTTCCTAATCTCCCCAAACCCGTGCCATTTAGTCAAGACAAACTCGGGATGTCTCACTCAATAAATAGATTGATTGGTAATACCACACACCACAGTCCTCAACCCCAACCACCACAAATGTATGGCACACCTCAATATCCGTCGGTGTATGGGGGAACTTCTTGTTTCCCCCCACCCCCTTACCAACAACCATACCCTGTTGTTATTCCTCCGCCCATCAATGGGCCACTACCGACACCCCCAATACACCCACCTATCCAGACAAGTTCTAGTACCCTCTCTACCTCATCTTATACTTTAAGTACTAGCGAAAGCGCCCTGCCTTCCTACATACCTTACGGATCACAAATCCCACAAAAATTGTACTTTCCATTTCCTGGTCCACCACAACCTATGGTCCCCCCACACCCTCATGCTGGGGTGAAATTTGTTCAACCCTCTCGCGTTCATCAATATCAAAATTTTGAACAGATGAATACGGAAAATCCAACCCATCCGTCAAATAATTCCAAAAAGAAAGGACAAAACAGGAACAATAACAACCCAGGCCAAGGCGAGAATCAACCCTAATAAAGCCAACCTACTGGGGTCAACCAGAACCATGGGAATCAAAACCCCCGGGGGGGAAACAACAATAGGCATCAAGGGATAAATAACAATACTATTAAAACCAACTTCCCTTGTGCCCTTTGCAGTGAGTTTAGTCATTATACTCATCATTTCCCCCAAATCACTGATTTCAAATGACTGAAAGACTCAAGAAGTCTACCACATCCTCTAGCACTACCTGCCCGTCAGCAGACCCCACAACAATATGTGCAACAACTCCCCCCCCAGCCATGCTGTAGAACCCCATTCCACACCAAGGTGTGATGAACACTCAACAAGAGATACAACCTACCCCACCACAATTGGGACAATACCTCAATCCAAACAATCCAACAGATCGTACGATCCTCCTCACCAGTGAGGAAGAAATCCTTCTACAAACACATAATCATCAATACCATGCACCCGCTGAGTCTCCTCCCATTCCTCCAGAAACAATCCCTGCACCAATGGGACCCCCATTGGTGATCCCTCGACCTAATGCAGAACCACCTCTTCGCATCCCTTGCATCCCATTGCGCAGGAATGTCCACAATCCACAGGTTAGGGTAGCTCATAATTACAATTTGGTTGATGACTTAGCACAATCCCCGGCTACCATGTCAGTCTTAAAAGTCCTTCAGACTTGTCCCACTCAGTGGAAATCATTACTTTCCACCTTGGGGGAAGTCGACCCTACAGATACTTAACTCATCACATTTGATCTCGATGATGGAGAACCTCACCTTCCCACTTTGATCACTTTTCAAATCCTAGTAAAAATTTGGAACATTACAGTTCATCGGTGCATCATCGATAAAGGTGCATCCACATGTATTATGTCCAAATCTGTATGGTAGAAACTTGGTTCCGCCGAACTTATACCATCTTCCATCACCTTACGAACTTATGATAGACGACCATCGTCTCCTAAAGGGCTCTTCCAAAATGTCCCCGTAGAACTTGGGGGCAAGACCATTCTCATCGACATTGAAGTTATCGACGTCCCTCTCGATTATAATATCATGTTCAGTCATAGCTATATGTACATTATGAAGGAAACTGCCTCTTCCATCTTTCAAACGATGATTTTCCCCCATAATGGGAAGATCATTACCATTGACCAAGTCTCACATTACGAGCCTAACCCTTCTACCAACATCGATAACATTCTCCCCCTCATCCACATGAGTCATGTCGCATACCCACTCATCAAAATGGGTCCTGGAATTTTCAAAGACCCATCATTGTTAGGAACTTACCATGGTGCACCACCACTCCTTCATCCTTCCAATCAAGTATGCATTGTATCATCCAACGGAACTGACATAGCGGATACCCTTCCCTCTAGGAAGGCTTCTATCATATCTGACGTCCCACTAGTCGCAGAGCTCCCCCCTCACGAGCCTCCTGCGAACTTGTCGACTCCACCAATCCACGATTTCACGTCTCCCTAAGGCCATATCCCAATTTGGGAGACAGTTCCCCAAGACATAACTCAAATCCCCTTCTTTTACCCTCCACCAAGTGTACAAGCTTTCCACGTAGCCACAACACTTACCCTCCCTAATATGGTGTTAGCAATTCCAGTTTGGTATTTACATCCACCAGAGATGGTCCCTCGACCATCCCTTCCCCCCCAAATGGAAGGAATCCCAATGACAATTCCCATAATCACTCCCACCATACACTCTACATCCCCACTCACTACCCTCCCTACCACAACTAAGGGCAGGAGAAAGAAGAAGGATCCCATAGATCCACTTCCCCTGCATGTATAATGCCCTTGTGCACTATGTGAGAAAGATGGACACCAAACCAACAACTGCCCATCTCTACCGGAGTTACAGAACTTGATTCCACTCTATCAAACTCCATCAACACTCACCACTATAGCAAGTACTTCCGCCCCTGCCTGTCACTCAAGTAGTAAAGGGTTGTGAACCAAATTTGCTTGCACGATATGTTTAGAATATGGCCATTATACACACCATTGTCCAGCACTACCTCGCTTCCGATAGACATTAGCCACAGTACGCCAAAGCTTCTAGAATGAACCCAATCCAGCTACATCATCTCTACCAAACATCACTAACATCCATTATGTCACAACTTCAGTCAATGAACGTATGAGGTGCCCTTGCTCTCTATGTGAATCCTTATATCATTTTACATACCAATGTCCTATGACCATTGAATACAGGCAATGCCAATTGACCCTGATTCAAACCCCTACAGAATTGATGGTTAACCTTACCTCGTCACTAGAGATTCTTCATATCATTTCTTCGAACCCAAGGCCCTCCCAATGCCTTCTTTGTTCTTGGATGAATTATCTGAGGATTCACCCCCAAATCCCCCCAATTCTCCCATTCATTTCGCTATAGAAATATTACACCCAACTACCACTAGTACTCCTCAGTACTTCGATATTTGGTTTATGTCGAGTGAAACATCGCAATCTCATTGCATCGTTCCACCTGAAGACAACCACACGGCAACAATCACCGATATCGCTCTTGTAGACCCCTTGTATTCTCGCCAATTTCACCATGATGAGGACATACTCGAGGGACTAAACAACCCTGACTACTCCTGGGATGTGCTCTACCACTAAGTGCTCTTCTTTCCATAGGAAGTCTCCACGCCTCCTAATCCACACCCCATATATGCAGTTGAAACCAAAGATTTTATCCCATCAGGGCATATCGACTGGTTTAATAACCCCACTCCTGCCCCTGATGCTTTTGAAGAAGACAACATGGCCAACATTTCCTCGACCATCAAAATCGATATTTCCATAAAAAATGGAGTCGTCGAGGAAATCAAGATTGGCGTCGCTTGCACTCCTTAAGAGATCACTGCCTATAAAGCCCTTTTCCAAGAATATCGAGAGATTTTTTCCTGGTCATACACAGAAATGCCTGGCCTTGATCCCTCTATCTTCGAACATTGCATTGAAACCTGGCCTGATATTACGCCATTTCATAAAAAAAAACGACCGCTACACCCATCCAAAGCAGTGGCCATCAAAGCCGAGATTGACAAATTATGCATGGCAGGGTTCATCTACCCCATCGCCTATACATCATGGGTTTCCAACCCTGTACCCATTAACAAAAAATAGGGCACTATCCGTGTCTTCACTTTTGCGATCTTAATCATGCATGTCCCAAAGACAACTTTCCAATTCCTTTCATCAATCAGATTATCGATGAATGTGCAGGCCACGAGGCTCTATCCTTCATGGACAGTTTCTTTGGTTATAATCAAATCCAAATCCACTTAGCCGATCAATACAAAACTGCATTCACTACCCCTT
The DNA here is from genome assembly GCA_009831015.1 of Picea engelmannii. Taxonomy (NCBI): domain Eukaryota; kingdom Viridiplantae; phylum Streptophyta; class Pinopsida; order Pinales; family Pinaceae; genus Picea; species Picea engelmannii. The sequence goes on along the minus strand of ML780146.1, from coordinate 437,594 downwards.
GGGGTACTTTTGCATATCGGGTCATGCCTTTTGTCTTAAAGAATGCTAGCACAAATTTCCAATGGGATATGACATACATTTTTCAATATCTGGCTCATCTCATCCTTGCGTACTTGGATGACCTCACAGCTTGATCCAAGAAACACACCCAACATCTTGATGATTTATGGATCATCTTTCAGCGGTGTCATAAGTACAACATCTAATTGAACCCCCTCAAGTGCATGTTATGCGTCACTACAAGGAACCTCCTCATATTCATCGTTTCCCAAAGTGGTATTACCATGGACCCCCTCAAAGTCCAAGCCATCACAGAAATTCCACCTCCCCGGAATTTACGTCAACTCCAGAGCCTACAAGGAAAAGCTAACTTTTTATGGCAATTTTTCCCAGACTACACCACTCGTGCACACAGTTTCCTTGACTTACTACACCACGACATCCCATTTCACTGGGATGAACATGCCCAAAAAGCATTTGACGATCTTAAAATGGCACTATCTAATGCCCCTTTAATTAGTTCACCCGACTATAATCGTGACTATATCCTCTACATATCAGCATCAACTATCTCCATAGCAGGAGTTCTCGTACAAATTGACGATGATGATCATGAGCACGTCATTTACTACATTAGTAAAAACCTCTCATGGCTAGCCTTTAAGTACAAACATGAAGAGAAGCTAGCCCTTGCAGTCGTCCTCGCAGTCCAAAAATTGCGTCATTACATTCTACTTCTCACGACTAAGGTCGTAGTAGATTCCAACCCTATGCAATACTTTCTCAGTCGTCGACAAATTAATGGCAAATTTACCCGATGGATCGTTATCCTTCAGGAGTACGATCTTGAATTCTCAACACCCAAGAGCAAGAAAGCTCTTGTCCTCGCCGAACATGTCATGGCCTTCCCCTTTGATACTACCAGTGCCCTCGTCAATACTGACTTTCCTAATGAACATCTGTTTTAAAAAAGTTCGTATGATCCTTGGTACGACGACCTCCTCGTCTACCTTCGAACCCAAAAGTTCGGTAACCACCTCTCACGAGATGATCGTCATCATATTCGCCACTAGGCCCCCCTCTACCTCCTCATCAAAGACATCTTATACCGATGAGGGGTCGACACCATACTTTGTCGATGCTTGACTATTGACAAGGCCGATAGAGGCTTGAACGACTGCCATGGTGGCGCATGTGGGGGCCATCTTTCGAGAATGTTTACTGCTCAAAAAATCATCTGAGTAGGTTATTTTTGGCCTACATTGTTTCACGATTGCATTCATGTTGTGAAGCGATGTGATAAATGTCATATTTATGCCAACAAAGCCTAAGCACCACCTGGTCTTCTTCACCCAATCATTACTGCCGACCCCTTTTGTAAATGGGGCATTGACTTCATGACTTGTAATCCCCCCTCCAACAATGGCCACGAATACATTGTTGCCGCTGTCGATTACTTCACAAAATGGGCGGAAGCTATGCCCACCTTCAACAATAATACTGACACTGCAGTGCGTTTTTATTTAACCACGTCATATCCCACTTTGGAGTACCACTCCAACTAGTTTCCGATCATGGGAAACACTTCGAGAATGAGATTTCTGTTGAACTCTCATCTTGGTTAGGATTCTCCCATGATTTTTCCTCACCATATTAGCCTCAGTCTAATGGACAGGTCAAAGTAGTTAACAAGGTCCTCAAGACCATGTTACAACACACGGTTAATAAACATAAGACCAATTGGCATCATATGTTATTTTCCGTGCTATGGGCTTACCGTACGGCCATGAAAATGGCCACGGGTTTCACACCAATTCATATAGTCCATGGGGTTGAGGCCACTCTTCCCATCGAGTGCGAAATTCCCACCTTACGCACCGCAATTGAGCTATTACTAGACATTGCTCCAATGGAGTAGCGCTTGCTAAACTTAGAGTCCCTGGATGAAGATCATCGATCTTCATTACAAAACAATGAGGCAGCCAAAAAATGGTCAAAGGCCACCTTTGATCACCATGTCAACCTTCGCTCATTTCAGGAACGCAACCTCGTCCTTTCTTATGATATCGCTCATGATACCCTTGGTCATGGAAAATTTGAGTCACTATGGCATGGCCCCTACATTATCCAACATTGCCTCACCAAAGGTGCGTACATCCTGACCTCTCTCGAAAGCCTCTCTCTTAAAGAACCTGTCAACGGGTTATACTAAAAGAAATTTTATTCCTAAGCGTAGCAATTTTACTTTAGGTTATTTACTTTCTAGTGTTTTTAATCTTTTTTCCATCCCTCACGTCTAAACTATCATTTGTGCTATTGACAGATGCTTCCTCCACTGGCCTACCACATCAGTTATGCCGACGATGCCATTCGTTGGACACAAAATCTCGCTTCGGCAGTTTGGGCCCTCTATACCCCCTCACATTGAATGCTCCATTCGAGTGGCATATGTTTGGGTTCAGCCACCAACAACCAAGTCGAATACATTCTGATCATTAGCCTCCTCGCCAATTCCCAACATCATCGCATTCATCACCTTAGCGTCTTTCTCGACTCTCAACTAATCGTTCTCCAACTCAACAATGTGTAATGCATCTATGATCCTTGCCTCTTTCACAAATACCTGTAGGTTACACTTTCATCTCAACATTTTGATTTCATTACATTTACACACATTCCAAGACAATTGAATCAAATTATAGATAACTTAGCTAACATTGTGTTAGACTAGCATATATCACATCAAGATACCTCTACACATACATAAAAATATCAAAAATCTATCACAACATATAAAGATTAGACATCAACAAACATTAGAAAACACATGTAAACATCACATAGACCCCAAAATGTATACTCATATATATATATAAATCAGTCACCAGTGCCATCAAAATGTTTACATAGAAAGAATCATATACAGAATCTGTAGGCCAGTACAACACCTCAGTACAAAATGGGCTCACCAACCTATATACAAAAATACAAAAATACATAGAGCACCACTCAAGGTGCCTCTAGAGCACCACCTCCTTCCCCTCTCTTAGGCGGTGGTCCCCCACCCACTACTGGTCCCTCCGGACCAGGAGGTAACCTTCCAGTCATAGCAGCACCTGCTACTGCTACTCGTCATACCATGGCCCACCACGGCGGTGGAACCCCCACACACTGCTCCAAGATGCCCTCATCCTAGATACGCGACCACATGCCCTCAGGCACACCCTGTAGCACTTCCTCTAGGAAGTGGCGAATATCCTCAAAATCTGCTCCGACATTCACCAGAGGAGCATGTCATGGCTCGACACCTAGGTCATCAAACCGATGTCTCCTCGCTGCTCTCTCATCTTCAGTTGGTCTCGCCCCGGCATCCTCATGCCAACGTCTCTCTCCTACCCATGGCCCTCCCCGCAGTGCTCTCCACAGCCCTCCTTGCGGTGGTCTCCCCGACTCCTGGCGAGATGGTGGCCTCAACAACTCAACCTCACGCCCACGATGTTCCACATCTGCACATACAAACAACCAAATGATAGTATCAGCATCTATACCATATACACATGTCATTCTATCTCAAAACATATATATACCAAACTCATAAACATACCTCAATGATTAAAAACCTCCCCTGGAGGTAACACCATGTTCGGATCACCCCAGAAGTCAACACCAGCATAAGGATACTGCAGTATAACCTGTGACATTTGTCGCCACACCTACATCGCTTCAGCTGTGAAGAAGTGGAAGCCCTCACCACCACCATGGCGAACCAAAATAGTCGACCACCGCCTCAGTCGCGACTCTCGCACCCCTGGAGTGCCCAATAAAATCCTAGGGCACAACATAGGTACCCTCTCCAAAAAACAGGCCACTAGGATGGACCCAAAGGCAAAGTCCCCTGTATCTATGGACCGACAATGGTCCAGCTGCCCTACCATCCTGTCATGTAGCGTAAGCCCCCAGGAAAAGTGCTCATTGGCCAGTACCCTCTCCATAACACTCAGCTGACCACCACTGATCTGTTGAGTCACAAGGGACCCATACACCCTCATAATCATCGTTGCTATACAATGATGCGCTAGAGCATCCATCGCCCCAATGCTCACGACAGAGCCCGACATAAAGTTCACCCTGGAATAGTATCTCTGACCCACTGTCACCAATTCCACATCCGTAGGTAACACCAACTCCACCGGTAGGGGTGTTCCCCAAAATGGGAGCCCAGTCAAAAAATATATATCCTCCAAAGCAATGAAGGCAATTTGCTCTCCCCGCACCATAAAACAATGTAGGTTCAGACTCCACATCTGGATAAGGAACTATAGGAGATACTCCTACACTTGTATCAATGGGCACTCAAAGAACTTTAGCAGCCAATAGGCTGCCAAAGTGGCACGAACCCCCGAATCCTCAATAGCCATGACATCCCTGAGCTGGGAAAAATCCTGCTCTCGTCAGCCGACTGACATCGTTCCAAATGATTGCCTGTAACCACATAAAATAGTCCTAGGTCATCCACATTGACCATAAAAAACATTAAAAAGATAAGTTTTACACCCGTCAACCTTTCCCAGAAGGCGCGGCTATTTAACCCACAGGCGCACACACATGCACGCCTGTTCACTCCACAAGTGTGCACGTATGCGCACCTATTCACCCCATAGGTGCACACTCAGGCATGACTATCCATCCCACAGGCGCACATGCATGTGCACCTGCTCACCTTACAAGGGCACCTCCATGCGCCCCTACCACAAACACATGCGTGCATCAAGGCGTGCCTGTCCACTACATAGCCACGCATCCATGCGTGGCTGTGTAGCAAACAGGTGCGCACATCATGTGCGCCTTTGTCCCCCTTACGGGCGCCCCCGTGCAAGGCTATCCAGATGACAGGCACACACTTGTGCATGCATATTCTGGATAACATGCACACTTCAGGGCCCACACCCATAAAACCCTCTGTATGGCCCTCCGTACAGGCCCTGTCCAGAAATGGAAAACCTAATTCTATGTAGGACAATCAGACTACCAACCTGAAGCTCATTGGTCCTAGATCGACTGCCTCGTTCTCCCGAAATCTCCAAATCTCCTCTGAATACCTCTCAACCAGTCACTCTGGCAGCAAGTACAAATGAGGTAGCAATGTGGGCCCTACCACTATATATAGGCCTTTCCGTCAAACTTCCAAACACCATTCTAGGAGTTCCGAGTGTCCGTTTTTTTATCCGTCTTCAGCCACGGGATCAACATCCCGTCATCTACATCTAGACAGTCCCCAGGTCACTTTTTATCCTTAGCCCCTGGGGCACCATTTTTTCATACCTCATCCAGGTACGCATGCTCATGTTCAAAATTATCAAATAAATGCTTGTATGATTGATTCTTTTTAGATATTGTTCATGTCGAGTATTTGGTTTTCATGTGTGTAGGTACTTGGTCATCATACATCAATGCAACCCCTTCAGGTATATCATCAACAATGGCATGTCATCATTCCCTCTGAATCTCAATTGCATCTCTAGTCACACCCTCTGACATTTTCCTCTAGGATCCCCATCTTCAGCTCTGCAGTACTGACACCTCCATTTGCATCTTCGCTACTGTCACCCAGTAGCACTCTTACCCACATGAGTTGTCCCATTCATAGCACCCTTTTGTGCCTTTGACACTCATGTTGTTTTTCAAACCCTTTAGGGATGGGAGTCTCTATAGTCTTACATCATTTCATGAATTAGCCACATACTCCTCCTCATTTTGATAGATTTCCCACCTGACTCCCAGATTATCTCTTTAAGGTTCTATTTTTGACTACACCTCCACAGTGTCATGAACCCTCCATTTCATCCACAATCAGTTTGCCCATTTGCAAATTTCCCTTCATTTCAACTACCTCATACAAAAACCCACCCATGGGGCCCCCACCTTCCACCAATTATCCAAACTAATGGCGCCCTCACCGTCCCGACCATATTCCACTGGGGCATTCATTTCTATATTTGTACACTCATCCCAAATTATTCTTTATTTATTGTACAAAATCCTTTATTTCCAGCATTTCCATACCTTTTTGTCATCACCTTTGGTGACCTTCTTCCCTTTTTGGCAAATGAAACCCATGTCACCCTTGGTTGGGGCACTCCTTATCATCTACCCTTGTTGACATCATCCATATAATCTGAGTATCCCACATGCCACTTACCTCTGCCCTCTAAGTTTTTTCACTTTGTCCTGCCTCTAACACAACTTATCCTATGTCTTGTTATCCCCATGACACTCGACCTAGTTGAACGGTTGTAGCCACTTATACTTTGCATATACCCCCAACCAAGGGCAGTCTTGATTCTTCATACATCTTGACATCGACCATGTACCTCCTCCAGTTCCTAACCTCACCTAGTAGATTTCATGAATCCCTTTGCTTCTGGGAGTCGCATTATTAAGAACCAAATACTGAATACAAAAACACTACAACAGATATACAAGAACAATATGCAAAATCTTCTTTATTACCATCAAACCCTTGAGGTAGGGCAACACCATACAATGGATCCTATTATGGAAGGGATCATCTTCTGTTCACTTGCCTCTTCGAGGGGGCATCCTCCTATTGAGCTACCACTCCAAATACAATATTTCTCTTCATGTCTCATTACATTGCTTGAACCCCTTTATATAGTGCTACCATCACCTAGGAACATTCTAGAGGAGGAATCTTCTAGCAATAGAACCTTCTAAGAAGTCCTCTTACATTTATTATATCTAACTACCATAGTGGGCCTTATTTAATAATATAGTGGACCTATTCCACCTTACATTGAATGGCCTCCACTATTATCACTATGGGCCCTCTGCCCCCCCCCACTACCTCTCTAGCTACCTTACATTCCACCCCCCTTATGAAACCGTTGTCCTCAATGCTTGATGTACAACCATATACCAGGGTCCCATGGATAATTTTGGACCATAATGCTTAAGAAGATTGAAGAACCAAGGTCCCATGTAGAAAGGAAATCCACCATATTGAAGTAGTCCAACCACCATTGTAAGCCTGGGTCCCATGTCCAAGTGCTCATGTGAACTCCCCGTGGAAGATTTTGGAACCCAATAAC
>ML780146.1:393791-430435 GCA_009831015.1 Picea engelmannii | reverse complement strand
CTCATGTGAACTCCCCGTGGAAGATTTTGGAACCCAATAACCAACTCCAAATGATGCTCCAAAGACTGACACCTATCATGTGGATCCAAATAAGAAGATCCATCCACATAGTGGAAAAGGGTCGTAGCAAAATCTGGAAGGAACAATACCACTATAGAATATGCAGACTGAATGCTGGTAACTAGCTCCTGATGTGGGACATTGATGTTCTCTACAGAAGGTGGAGTAGAGTCATCAAACAAAATATGGAAGTGGTTGTCATCCCAGAAATGACAACTATCCATATACCAATCATCACAGTCGTCCTTAAAATCATACCAAGCATATATTTCTTTATTATATTCATCCATGATGTCTTCCATAAGAAATCTCTCATGCATGCTATCCAATGAACTACGAAAACTATTATTGAGGCCATCTGCAAGGTCATGAAATTTGTCATGCAATGTGTCACACAATGTGTCATACAATTGAGATTTGAATTCTTTAAGAATTTATTTGAGGTTTTGAGAAGAAATAGCCATATGAGCACCCTATGAAACCTTCGGTCCCATAGCCGTCACGAAAAAACCCCCAAAAAATAGAACAATAAGTTACAATAGAAAATCGTGGTTTTTTATAAAAAAAACCCTAAAAAACAATTGAATTTAAAATGCTCATAAATTCACTTCCCAGGCTCCGTTTCAGTTGATTTTGTTTTTGAAATTGGGTGAAATTGTGAGAGGAACTCAGATCTGTAATTTGTTTGAGAAAATTCGGCCTCCATATACTACATAAATAAAAACAAATCACGCTATCGTTCGCGGAAAAAACCCTGAAAAATTACAGATTTTAAAACTTTAATATCTTGACCTTCCGGAATCCGTTTCGGACGATTTGTTTTTTCAACTTGGGTGTTTTTCTGATAGGAACGCATACATACAACCTATTTCTACAAATTTTGTGCAAAAATATACTAAAAAGTTCTGGAATGTCGTGGCCCTTTTTTTTCTTCTCCAAAAAAATATCTGCAAAAATAAAAAATATTTGCCCACAATGTCTACCAAGGAAAGTGCTCTGATACCACTTGTTAAGAATCAAATACTGAATACAAAAGAACCACAACAGATATACAAGAACAATATGTAAAATCTTTTTTATTACCATCAAACCCTTGAGGTAGAACAACACCATACAATGAATGCTATTATGGAAGAGATTCTCTCCTGTTCACTTGCCTCTTCGAGGGGGCATCCTCCTATTGAGCTACCACTCCAAATACAATACTTCTCTTCATGTCTCATTACATTGCTTGAACCCCTTTATATAGTGCTACCATCACCTATGAACATTCTAGAGGAGGAATCTTCTAGAAGTATAACCTTCTAAGAAGTCCTCTTACATTTATTATAGCTACCTTACATTTATTATATCTAATTACCCATTCATTATATCTAACTACCATACTGGACCTTATTTAATAATATAGTGGACCTAGTCCACCTTACATTGAATCACCACATTCCCATATATTAAATGACTTCCACTAATAACACATAACTACATTCCCATTGGGTACCTCCCTAGGTACTCCATATTACCTCCCTAGGTATACTACATTCCATCCCCCTTCACATGTTTTGTCCTCGAAACATGAAAAGAAACCATACAATATGACCGACTAAGCAATGTAGCCAACTGGTACCAAGTATGACCATCCATCCATCCCAATGGAAGTCAAACATGATATCTATCTACTACCTTTCCACCCTTATCTTTCTCTACATCATGTCGGGGTTTCTATGGGATTGTTTCTGTAGCTTGAGCTCTTCCCGTAGTGCTAGTAGTCTTCCATGCACCTCTTGATCAGTTTCTTGTCTGGTGCCCTGCAGGTGCATAAATGTGTTGATGCACATGCCCTTGCCTTGATGAATTTTGTGTCTCTATATGATGTGGATGGCGATATACAACAACTGTAAGAATTTGTTCTTTTTTTTTTCAGATCTGCAACACTTTGTGCCTTTGATTCAATGACCTCCTTAGCTTCCTGATTATGTTCTTCTTGTAGTTTTTCTTCATCTCCTTCTATAGACTCTACCTCTGATTCAACTTCAAACTGGGCAATAGCTTCTTTTCTAGCTTCCATGGATCCATATTTCTTACTAAGAGACACATCCTGCAATGTGATTTTCTTTTTCTTGTACCACAACTTTAAAAACTTCTTTTGCACATTAATATTAATGGTACCCATTGATTCTATCCAAGGATATCCCAAAACTATATCCACTTCATCCATATCCATAGCATAAAAATCTGAATGCAACACATATTTATCCATGGTAATCTTCAAATCTTTAAAATTTTGAACATTTTCACGCTCTACCTTTGTTCTTTGAATATTCTTTATTGGAACTTGCAATCTATTAACCAATTGAACATTGATAAAATTATGCATGCAACTAGAGTAAATAGAAACAATGATATTTTCCTTATGAATACAACCATGAACCTGTAATATAGATTTTTCACATGAAAATAAACTTTTGGTTCTCTATTTATCCTTATTTTCTCCATGAGACCACTTGTCTAACAATCATTTTTCAAATTCTTCATTGGAGAGTGTCATCATCTCCTTATAATCAAGCTATTTCCACCAAATGGCAGCATCACCTTGCAATTTGAGATCTACCCAATGGGGGAAATTCTCTTCCCATGCCGAATTTCTTTATTTAATGAAGGATTAAATACTAGAGCCATCACATTTCCTTGTAAAATAATTCTTTCTTTGAAAACCCCAAAAAATAGAACAATAAGTTACGACAGAAAATTGTGGTTTTTTTCGGAAAAACCCTGAAAAACTATTGAATTTAAAATGCTCATAACTTTACTTCCCGAACTTCGTTTCAGTTGATTTTTTTTTTGAAATTGGGTATTTTTATGAGATGAATTAAAATAACCAATTTGTTTTTCCAAATTCATCTCTTAAATCTTTAGATATAAACTTGAAGTGCGTCGCCCTCTTTTTCTTCCCTAGAAAAAATTCTGCAAAAAGAGAAAACAAATCTTCCCTTCTTTGGCCAAGGAAAGTGCTCTGATACCAATTGTTAAGAACCAAATACTAAATACAAAAGAACCACAATAGATATACAAGAACAATATGAAAAATATTCTTTATTACCATCAAACCCTTGAGGTAGGGCAACACCATACAATGGATCCTATTATGGAAGGGATCCTCTCCTATTCACTTGCCTCTTCGAGGGGGAATCCTCCAATTGAGCTACCACTCAAAATACAATGCTTCTCTTCATGTCTCATTACATTGCTTGAACCCATTTATATAGTGCTACCATCACCTAAGAACATTTTAGAGGAGGAATTTTCTAGAAGTAGAACCTTCTAAGAAGTCCTCTTACATTTATTATATCTAATTACCCATTTATTATATCTAACTACCATAGTGGGCCTTATTTAATAATATAGTGGACCTAGTCCACATTACATTGAATGACCTCCACTATTATCACTATGGGCCCTCTGGGCCCCCCCACTACCTCTTTAGCTACCTTACATGCATCCCCCTTTTGTCGACATCAACGCAGTTTTCCAGAAGGGCGACAATATCTTGACTCTCATTACCTTTCCAATGAGAGATCTCAGATGGCACAGGGAGAACCACAATTGCTTCCTGCTGTCATTGACCCCCGTAACATTTGAATTCAACACTTTCTCATATTACAGTGGGTCTTACTTTTCGACTACTACAGTTATTTCTTATATTTGCTGAAGACCTCTGAACTTGGCTGGGCTATCAATGCTTACAAAAACCATGATATTTCTTACAAATGTCACTACCTACCATTCAGAGTATGTTCCCCCAAAGAATTTTCTTTTTCCTTTATCATGACTGCCCCCGAGGGTGATGCAATTGTCTACATCAACACATCATTCCCTTTTTGAGTTACATGACACGAGCATGGGGCATGCCTGCCTCGTTTGTACACAGTTTTTTTTTACACACCTTATGGAAGGTTGGGTTCTATAGGTTCCCTTCTCCCTCCAACGGGTAACTCTTGACAATCCCACTATCTCTCTCTCTCTTACAACGACACTCTCAGTAGAAGAAATATTGATGGATTTTGGCTATACGTATGCTCATAACCTCATCCATCAGGTGGCATCTTTTACACTGAAATTTTGTCCGCAAATGGTTACAAGAATTCAGCATCGCCAAACAGTTATGAGGTCACCCATGGACCAAAATTACCATAAAATCATTTCCAAAGGGTAAAAAACTATACAAACAGTGACAAAATTAAAGTGCGCTATGACTACATAGGGCGCACACACACATGTGCGAAACAGAAACACAAGAAAATGGCACATGCACCTGATGCATGACTGTGGTCGCAAAAAGCCGCACACATCTGAGAACGAAACATTTATGAGAGTGGTCAGCCTCCCACCCACTTTTGGTTCAACTTCCAAGTTGATTTGACACTCAAATCTAGACTTAATCCGACTAGGTGGTTGGTCAAAGACCTAGAAATTCCCTAATTAGCCTCTTTACACACTACAAGCTGGTTGCACAATACCTCAAAGAGGTGCTATAAAAAGGCCATGGATGCACTTCATTTTTCAAGGAATTTCATTAGCAAAGTTATGCCACCACTATTCTCTTAAGGAATCCTCTATTCTCATCAAGAGTATACTAGCATCATTGCATTAGGCAATCCATCTCACCCCTTGAGTGGATTAGCAAGGAATTCTTTCACCATTTTCATTTTCAAAGTTGTAAGAAGAGCTTATTTGTGGGGGTCCAAGAACCCTCCCTTGGAGGAAGAAGGGACTCATAGTCTTCTTTCTTCTTGGTGTTTTATTTCACTAATATCAACCTTACCATTGGTGACATGGGTCTTCTTGTTTCTTTTGTCCTTATGTCCCTATGTTTATTAGTTTAATTGTTATTTTATTTCTTAGTTTATTTCTTAGTTGTTCTTTTATATTTCTTTCTCTAACCCTTTTCCTTATAGTTGTCCTGCTTAGCAAACCCAACTAAGCTTGCAAGCACCTCTATTTTTCTCACTAAGGTGACGAAATAGGTGAAAGAATGTCTTTAGCCTATTTCCTAGTGACACATGTCACCCCTCCATATGTGAAATTTCAACATAGTGATGTCAGAACACCACGTCAAATCATCCTATGGGAAGTGTTCTTGTTCAACGGGAAAAGTAGTGCCATCTCCAAGCGCGGTTAGAATGATCCTAAAGTTGGTAGAAAGATAAGCTTTAGTGGTGGCACTAAATTTAACAGGTATGCCTAGATCTCAGATCACAACCAGATCAACAACCATGCTCCATTGTGGGGACACAACATGCTCGAACGATAAATTTTTTTAGCAATCCCGCAATCGAAACCGTGGTATAGTAAAAGAAATACATGGTGGAAGATGGTGAATTGCGGGCTCAAAAGCGGTGTGAATCCAAACCTCCTTTGATGGTGCCACAATTACATGCTTATAAATGTCAAATCCAATATTAGTGCGTGGACGCCCTCTAGGAATTAAGCCTCATTGTGATACCGAGAGAAATAAGTTAATGGAAAGGTAGTGGTGGTTGAAACCTCGACTCACTCCATAAATAGAAGGCATGGAAGGTCTGGTTGTGGAGACAAAACCGTCATCTTGAAGAACCCCTATGGACAGTTTTTCCCTGTAGGGCCATGCTAATCTGAGCTCACGTCTGATAGAAGGATGCACAAATAGTATGATGGAAGAAGGCACAGACGAAGGGATTTGAATGGAATGGCCAGATCATACCCATGGTAGTTGTGGACTGATCTGAGTATAAATAGATCAGTTCATTATTTTGTTAAGGGGGTCAGATGGTTGAGAAAAGATCCCTACTATGTTATTTTGATGCCAAAATTGTTCTCTGGTTATGTATCAAATTTGAGGCTTTTCCATTAATAGAAGTCATCTTATTTCATCTCTTTGTTTAAACTGTGATGAAACACTCAGTCATGGAGGATCTAGTCGAGGGTTGTGGTTCTATTTTAATGTAGGTTTGATTACAGTATTTCTTTGACCAGTTTTAGTCAGCTTATTTTTTATCTTATCTCCCCTTATACTGAAAGACTCAAGCATGGAGGATCCATAGTAGTATTGTTCACCTCTCTCACTAAGTCTTCCTTCTACTCATAGTTAAACTTGAATCATTGACTAAAGTTAATAAGGACGTCACTTTAATGTGCATTGCTTGTCCAGTTTCTATGATTAAAATCATTCTTGTACTGAGTTTTGTCCATTTGACCTCCACTCATAAAACCAACATCAACAAAAAATTCTGATGGGTACTGGGCTTATCCTCTTGCAATGTGAGGATGAATCTGAGTGCTAACACCCCAGATGATGTAGCCACTAAGGTATGGTTGGATAATATGGTGATGTTATTTGCACTTTGTGACTATACATCCAACATGAAGGTCCTCACAGCGGTCTTTCAATTGAAGGGGAGCGCTCTTCTATGGTGGAAGATTCTCCTGCCATAATTGAACATGGTCGTCGAAGACATGTCATGGGAACTAATCGAGGAATGGTTCTGGGAGATGTATCTGTCTAAGGAATTCATTTAGCATCATCTCAATGAGTTCAATTCCTTACGACAGGGCAGTCATAGAGTGCCCAAGTACAAGGCCCGTTTTATGGAGCTACTTCAGTATGCTCCTCACTTGAATACTAAGAATCTTAAGTTCAACAAGTTCTTGTTCAACCATAATGTCATCATTCGTGTGAAGGTGAGGATTCTGATGCCTCAAACCTTGCACTATGTTTTCTAGAAGGCCCTCATAGTAGAGGAGGAGCTCATTAGCGGGGGTGAGAGCAGGACTCTGACGAGACTGACAGGATCGTCAACATCTGGTGCACAATAGAATTAGATACTAGTTAGGCATCCACCAGGGTATCGAGGAACTCCATGAGGATCCACCTTCACTGCACCACAACAACCAATGCCTCAACAGAAGACTCCTTACAGAGGACCACAACACCAACAATAACGCTGACCACAACAACAACAATTTAAGCATGTTCAAAAGAAAAGACGAGGGTTCCAGGACGATGGGCTGTCAACCTCTACTTCATATACCGGGAGTATTGGACCAAAGACTGGGTGTTGGACATGTGTGGAGCCAGATTACTAGTGTGACTTCCCAGTTGAGAGGGCCATAGCATCTATATCAGCTGGACCCACTATCGTGGGATATTTTTGCAAGTCCCATCAGATTCATGTGGTAGTGAATAACCGCCAGGCAGAGTACCAGGCAACTATACTTGAGATGTCAGGTACCGTCTCTGAATAGACCCTTAGTATTTTGATAGATCGAGATGCTACAGAGATTTTTATTTCTGGTGCAATGCTAAAAATAATTAAGGTAAAGGTAGTTGAATAGGAAAATTTTAGCTATGTATAAATGGCTCCGAGAGCCAAATAGAAGGTTGGATGGAAGGTTACGAGTTGTAGCCTTAATGTGGGAGATTTTGTCACAAGATCCAACCTGTACGTGACGATCATAGGGTCTTATGACATTGTGATCAGTATGGAATGGTTGGAATCACATGAGGAAATACTCAACTGTAAGATGAAACAATTGAGCTTGGTCGATGATGAGGGATAGAGACACATGATTGTAGGTGAAAACTAGGGAGTCTCCCTGAGGTTCATCTCTTCTTTACAACTATGGAAGAGCATGTGCAAGGGATGCAAGCTATATGTGATCCTTGCATTAAACGATAAGGGTGTAGAGAAAGGTATAGAAAACTTGTCGGTGGTGTGAGAGTAAATCTTCCTAGAGTTACCTAGGATGCCACTAGAGAGGGATTTGGAATTGACCATCAACCTAAAACCAGGAACTGAAATGATAGTGAGAATGATTTATCATATGTCGACCCATGAGTTACAAGATTTTAAAATGAAACCGAAGGAGTTGTTGGACCTAGGACTTATACATCCAAGTGTGTCACCATGGGGTGTGCCTATTATTTTCATAAGGAAGAAGGATGTGTTGTGGAGACTCTGCATTAACTATAGTCAATTGAACAAGGCAACTATCAATAACCAGTATCCATTGCCAAGGATCGACGATCTGTTTGATTAGATGAAAGGAATGACGGTGTTTTTGAAGATCGAATTGAGATCAGGGTATCACCATTTGCAGATCAAGGAGGATGACATCCTTAAGACCATATTTAAGATGAGGTTTGGACATTACGAGTTTACTATTTTACCATTTGGATTGACAAATTCCCCATGGGTATTTATGATCTTAATGAACAGGGTGTTCTGCGAATACTTGGACAAGTTCATCCAAGTATTCATTGATGATATTTTGATATATTCTCAGACGATGGAGGAGCATGAAGAGCACTTGTGATTGATACTATAGTGTCTACAAGAGAACAAATTGTTTAGGAAACTGTTTAAATGCTCGTTTTATCAATAGAAGATTCATTACTTAGGGAATGCCATCTTTGATGAAGGTATCATTGTGGATACAACAAATGTCAAGGCTATTATGGAATGTCCTGCACCGATGAATGTCATATAAGTGCATAGCTTCATGGGTTTAGCATGATTCTATTGATGGTTCATCGAAGTTTTTTCGAAGATATAAAATCCTATTACGGAATTACATAAGAAGAACAAGAAGTTTGTTTGGACTGAGAAATGCGCAGAATCATTTGGAAGAATCAAGGATTTGTTGAAAACATCACCTATATCAAATATCCTTGACATGGATGAGCACTTCTTGGTATGCATTGATGCATCCAAGGAAGACTTAGGTGGAGTCTTGATGTAATACGGTCAAGTGATCGCTTACATATCTAGAAAGTTAATAAGGCATGAGGAGAATTATACGATGCATGATTTGGAGATATTAGTCATTGTGTATTCCTTGAGAGTATGGAGACACTACCTTATTGGAAAAAAATTTGAACTAAAAATAGACCACTGTGGTTTACAACACATTTTTATGAAAAGTGACTTGAACGTGCGACAAAGGAGTTGGTCGGAATTGCTTAGCGAGTACAATTTCGATATTACTTAGATAAAAGGAACAATGAACATAGTGGATGATGCATTGAGTTAGAGATAACACATATTTTTGGTGATGCCTCTTCAGATGAATCTACGTGAAAATATTCTAACTTTATAGCATGACGATGACTGGTACAAGGAAGTCAAGGATTTTATTGAAAAAAACACAATGATGTTACCAAAATTTGAGGGATTTACTGTGGACGATGAAAAATTATTGATATTTTACAATCGGATTTATGTACCTCCCAACAACGAGTTGAGGATTTTTATCCCAAACGAGGCTCATAGAGAAATGTACATGGCTCATCCAGGAGTCATGAAGATGAGGGCATAACTTAAACCATTATTCTTCTGGAAAGGAATCAAGGAGAACATAGTCAACTACATGGAAAGATGTCTAGAATGTCAATAGGTGAAGGTTGAACATAGACATATGACATGATTACTACAACCACACTCTATGCTAGAGTCGAAATGGGAGGTCATTTCGATGGATTTCATTGTTGGATTTCCATTGACGACAACGAGACTCAACTCAATTTTTATGGTAGTTGACACTCTCACGAAGAGTGCTCATTTTACCCTTGTGCGTACGATGTATCAGGAACCTAACATAGCTAGATATTTCATCAGCGAGATTGTGAGGCTACATGGCATGCCTAAGAATATTATATCTGATAGAGGATCACTGTTTACAGGACGATTTTGGACTAGTTTCCAAGAGGCCTTGGGAAACAAACTTAACTTTAGTACCACGTATCACCTGGAGACAAATGGGAAGACCGAACGAACAAACCAAATATTGGAGGATATGTTGTGTATGTATGTAATGAACCAACATAAGCATTGTGAAGAATTATTTCCACTGATATAATTTGCATAAAACAACAATTATCAAAGCACCATTAAGATGGCGCCTTTTGATTTTCTTTATGGGTGACCGTGTCAGATGCATTTGAGTTGGGATTGGCTTGAGGATAGGGTCCTAGTGGGACCGAAAGTGATCTAAGAAATGGAAGATCAAATGAAAACAATAAGAAAAAGGATCAAGGAAGCACAGGATCAACAAAAGAGTTATGTCGATGCGCATCGTGTCGACCGTAGTTATGAATTTGGTGATCGAGTCTTCTTGCGGGTGAAACCACATAAGAGTTCAATCAAGTTTGGAAAGGGTGATAAAATCTCTCCTTGGTTCATAAGAAATTTCAAGGTTGAGTAAAGGAAGGGGCCCGTGGCCTATCGACTATCCTTGCCTGATTCTTTAAGGCATATGCATGATGTTTTTCACGTATCTGTTTTGAGACATTATGTTAGTGATCCTACACATGTTATTGAAATGAGTTCCTTCCAGGTATTGGACGAGGGTTAGCTCACGGTGGAGCCAATCCGCATTATGGAAAATCACATTTGACAACTATGATGTCAAATAGTAGATTAGGTCAAGGTCCAGTGGGATAACTATAGTCCACACTCAGCGACCTAGGAGGACGCATATGAAATGCGTCAGTAGTTTCCATTTTTGGTTTATAGCTAGACATATTGATATTGGTAGACCCTTTATTTCGGCACTTATATACTATGAAATTTCGAGACAAAGTTTAAAACAAGAGGGGGTGTATGTAACATCCCTCTCTTGAACACAATTGACTAGACTTGTTCTTTTAGGACACTTGTGTGCAAGTGATCCGGTTCATATACGATTGATTGTTTTTTATTATTACTATGAGATGTTGTGGATCTGATGATATGTTATTTTTCTATATTTATATCGATAAGTGCTATTGACTGGTTTCTCCTAAATGTGTAGGACTTTGGATGTTAGAGGATGCCGATGGCATCGATGAATCTCCTTGGACTCCAGATTGAGTTAGGGAGTGGACATGTTATGGGTTGAATGTTTTTGATATCACATATGTGACATAGGACTAGATGTTATGAAGTTGATTGTTATCGCTAACATGTTTCATTGGTGGATGAAGGATGAAGGTAGCTTGCTAAACAAACTCACATTAGGAGCAAAGGGGCCATGCATGACAGCTAGAGAAATTGAGGCAAAGGTGTGGCAGCAACCGTGCCACAACCTACTAGCACTCCTGCCATGGATCGAACTATAGGTTAACGATTACCTAGTTCGAGAGATCCATGATGTTGTGAGGGAAGACTATGAAAATTTCTCACGATGATTCTAAGGGGTGTGAAATAAGGCATGGTCTGTATTCCTTAGAGGCCCTTAGTCTCCCACAAGGTCACCTGACGGATTATTGACTCTAGGGCTTTGATGTCTAAAAAATTCAGTCAAGAGGCAAGTGGCACCCTTGGAGCATGTAGTGCGTCTTGAAGGGCATGTCGCGCAAATAAAACCGGAATGCAGGTGAGTGGCACCCTTGGAGCACATAGTGGATCCTGAAGGGAACATCGTGATTTTAGCTATGGTAAGTTAATAAACCTAGTACCTAGAAAACTATGCCTCCTTAGGATCTGGTCGGCCTTAAAATTAATGATGTTATGAGTAAAGTTTAATAACAAAATTTTCCTTTAAGAACTGTCACCAAGCCTAGTAAATTTAAAAACTAAGTCTAAGTAGAACCTGTGAACAAAAAAAAACTAAATAGACATGTAACAAGAAGGGGGTAAAGAAAATTCAAACATTAATAATTAAAGTAAAATTTTAATGGAGGATTAATTTATTAAAAGGTTAAATTGTTGTTTATATCTAAACTTGCTAAATATGAAATTAGAAGAAAAGGGGAAATTTAAGGAAAAGGGGAATGTCTAACATAGTAGGGAATCTAGTCTTGGAACCTTCTAATTATGAAGTCAACTAGGTTTTAGAAAAGGCATAAGTCATTTAAGAAATGTAAGGGAATAAAGGGACACCGAGGAGCATTTTTAGAAACACTTTTAGGTGGGTGATGGAAATTAGGAAAATTTAATTAATTAATAAATGGTTTTTTTGGTGCAACTAGGGGATCGAGTGACATGTGTACGTGGGAGGTTTTCCTAATTAAATTTAGTAAAAAGAATCTAACGAGGGTTTGAGAAAGGAATCACTAAGAAAACTCCATAAAAAGGATGGTGAAGGAGGAGTATGGATCACGTCTAGTATGCATAAGGTTACGTTGCCAAAATTTATCTTGACTAGATTTTTCTTGTGGGAGTTGAGATATTGAGCTCGGATAATGAGTGGTATCTCAACCTTGCAAGGTGAGATGGGATCTAGCATTCTTTGGTATTGTGTGTGCGGCCCCTTTGTGGCTCGAGGTCTCAGGGGGAAGAAGAGTACCCCTAGCATTCGCTGGGAGGTATCGATGAGGTCTCAACGGTTGGAAAATGGGAGTTGGATGGAGTGCACACGTGGGACAATGACTTCTAGCTCTTTTCCTTCGGTTTCGATATGCATGTGTAAATTTGCATTGTATTTTAGTCAAATGTTCTGTATATGAATATTAATATTGATGAATATGGTAGTGTATTTCTGTCACCTTAATTGGAATCTATTTGAGATAATTGTTGCAAGAATAAAAATTGTTTAGTTAGTAAGAAGGATTTATGGTTGATTGCTTGATTACGTTCGTTACCTCTCTGGAGATCCTTCCATTTCCAGCCTGATCCTCTTCCTCTATCCATTAAATTTGGTATGTGTGGATTTTTGTTACTTGCGTTTTTTTTTCAATATCCCTTATGCCTTGAAATTGTGACAAATCCAACGACATGATTTAACCCAAAGATCCACACTTCACCAGATATTTTACAAAACTCAATCTAAATTAGACTGAGCGTTAATGATGTGGCCTAACTAAAGAACTATTTTAATATGTTTTTGTATTTTTAATGATGTGAACTAACTAAAGAACTAAATAACTATTTGAAGATGTTTTTATATCATTTGGTTGGGGGAATGGTCATTCCCAGATTAGTGGGATCTCTTCGGGTTGGAAACCCTTTTGAATTTATCTTATTGATGGTTATGTTTTTCTCGAGCGCATCATTTCCGAGGCTTGTGAACTTTGTTGTAGTGTGCACGAAGGTTCCACAGTGTAAGTAGAACACCCTTTTATAGACTTTTCTTGGGACTTCCCTACGCTCAACACTGGTTTGGATATTATTGGCTTTCTTACCTAGGTATGCATTCTTCTTTTTATCCTAGAGCCTATAGCCTACTCCTTATATAGGACAATGGGTACTTCGAAGTCCCTTTCTATTGAAGGGAAAAAAAAAAAAAACAGAGGAAATTTCTAAGTGTTTATTCCTTGCTGGAGTTGTCTCGGTCTTGTCTGGCCAGTGTTAACTTTGACTCAGTAGCAAGATCCTTAAGGAAAAGGTTAAGTGTTACTAGTGTTTGGGGAGGGCCAATGCCCTTCTAAGATTCAATGCCCTTGGTTTACCTATCTACCCATTCGGAAAGGCACTGGTTAGAACTCTACATTGCCCACTCGCGTAAAGTCCTTACAAGTGATTTTTCCTATCCCATATAATCCGTCGATGGCCTCACTGGCAACATTTGAAACATGAATCCTTAACTTTGAAGGAAAGGATGCATGATTTCCCATTTTATGCATCAAACTTAGTTTACAATCGCTCCTTTAGATAACGTTTTCCTCTTGGGATGAGTCTTTTCCATACCAATTTCATCCATCCCGCAAATTGTTGCCTTCAAGGACTGGGGGAACCCCTTCAATTTTTTTTTTGGGGGATTTCACCTCTCAGTTGGGGTTCAACCTTAAGTGAGCATTGCTCCTCTTAGCATGCCCTACCCTTGTTAAACTATTGTGCTCCTTTCTGTAGCGAGTGGATGGTTTCAACCTATAGTGGTGGAGTGCTTTTACTGAATAATTTACATCGTAGCCACCCTGTAGGCCCGATTCCAGTGGAATTCTAGGAATCTCAATTCTATAGCATATTTTCCTAGTTCTCTCTAGTGCCTACCCTACTGCACGAATATTTCAATGCAGCCAGTGATCCCGAATTTTGAGACTCGCAATTGCTTGTTGACACTGCGTAAATGAATTTGATGCACAGTGATTTAGCTATTACAAATTATTTATTTATTAATGAGGTGGAAGCAACGTATTAAACAGAAAATCAGAATGTTACCTTTTACCTTGATTAGAATTACCCATAGATTCTTTGTAAATAGAAAGATATTTTTAATTACTTTTATTTTAGGTAATCAGAGAATCATAACTGGCATGTCTAACCATTGTCACGATAATAGACTGTGTTCAAAATTTATGTTGAATTAATCGATGTTTTAGAAATTATGTGGTTTTCATAATTAAACTGATATACAAACTATGTTTAATTAATCTGTTTACTTTATGTATATTGTGGTATAATGATGTAAAGTTTAGCATGATGATGTCATGATGTAAAGTTTAGCATGGTGTAAATTTCAGCATGATGTAATGTTGTATGATGGAATGATGTAAAGTTTAGCATAATGTTGCATGATAAATGTACTGTTGGATTACTGAGAGGGGGGGTGAATCAGTAATAGCATAATTATAATAATTTTTCTTCAAATAATCCAAGTGTTATATCAATGTAGAATTATTATCCAATAATGAACAATCACACACATACACAGTACACGAGTGTTTTACGTGGAAACCCAAATCGGGAGAAAACCACATAATTCTTTTTATTATATGTCTTGAATAATTACATTCATTGGAAGCACTAACTTCCTTTTTTTTCTAGTTGCAACTGGAAGGAGGCTCCAAGCCCCTAGTTTCGCAGGCTACAACCTCAGGGAAACTCCAACTACCCAATTCTCTGGCTACAACCAAAAGGAGGCTACAACCCCCTATGTTCTCTGGATATAACCAAAATGTGGCTACAACCACCGGTCCTTTCCCCATCCAACTTCCTTGAATTATAAGTAGAATGATGGAACCATTGTCACACTATCACTATGATATATACCACTGTAAACCTATACCAATAAACTTGAACCATGCATCAACCATGCATCAACCTGTACCTCAACCTATAATCAACCTGTACCATAAACAAGTGCATCAACCATGAAGCAACCTGTACCATAAACAAGTGCATAAAACATGCACCAAATTGTACCAAACAATCTATAATCAACCTATACCATAAACAAGTGCATCAACTATGCACCAACCATGCACCAACCTGTACCATAAATAAGTGCATCAACCATGCACCAACCTGTACCAAATAATCTATAATCAACCTATACCATAAACAAGTGCAACAAAACATTTATCAAGTATGTACCAATCATGTGTCAACTACTCATCAATATGTACCAACATCATCAACTATACATCTCATGTATGTGCCAACTCATCAACTACTTGTTTCAACCATGCACTCAACTTGTACGTCAACCAAAAACCCTCATCAATTTCATCATCCAAATATGATTTATAACTCTGTAATAGACCTGGTGTCTATGATCACATACCTTCAAACCTTCCTTAACTTTAAACAACAAGAGACAAGCATTTACATCAAACGTTTCTTTAGTCTCACATGACTAGTTTTAGAGTAGTCAACAACCCTAACTTGAAATAATCATAACTTTGTACCTGTAATGAATAAAGATATGAAAATAATACAAAATATTCTTAAGTGTGTTTTATGCAATTCCTCCTGGTTTCACTACTTGGAACCTCTCAGAAAAGTAGTTATAGCAAAAATGACATACCTTGCTGAATTCTAGCTTATTCTAGAGAGCGACCTTGGACGGAATACTTGTTGAATCGATTTGAAACTGTTAAATAGAAGACTAAATACTGTACTATAACCAACACATTTTGTATTACTGAATTTGGATTTTTTATGAAGAATTTATGACGTTGTTACCCGAAAAACCTTTTTTTGACTAGTTTCAGGACTAGCCAAAAACCCTATTTTCCACGGAGTGTAAATTGAAAAATACAATGACCCAAAATTTGAATTTTATACCACATATACTTGGATATGTTTACTCAATTTCATATCAATTTCATGTTCTGAATCATTCTAGTAAAAAAATTATTGCGAAAATGGTGAGATGACCTGTAAATAACATACCTTAGAAAGCATGATTAAAAGAATTTATCCTTCCTTGAATTTCGACCTTCTTTTCTTCGCCTTCCCTTAGAAATTAGGCTTAGATATCCTTTTGTTATCTCATACACCTATATGTATTCAATATGCTCAAGTGTGTCTAAAATTATAGAGCCTTGCCTCTTATTTATACTCTCGAAGTAGCTTCCTTAGAAACATATTCTAGGTCACTTTGCCCACTTTCCTTATTTTAGGGTTAACCCACTTCTAATTTCTCCATTAAATTTATTCTTTAAATAATTTATTTTGTATTTATTTTGAATTATATTACACTCATCAATTCACTTTATTATTTACCTTCTAAAATATCTTAAACCACTTTGACTACTTTGACCTTTTGGGGCTTCTAGATGACATAAGAGGGTCCTCCAACTTCATAAGGCCATAACTCTCAAAATGTGAGGAGTTATGTGACGTTCCACATACCACCAAAAATGGAATGACATGTACCATCCATATAGAATAGTATTACCTGAAAATATATCAAAACTCATACCATTATCCATCAAACAAACTTGGGTCAATTACCCAAACCTGGGTTCTCCAACTTCTCATGGCCATAACTTTCAAACCGTGAGGAGTTACGTGTTGTTCCACATACCACCATAAATGGAATGACAGTCAATATCCATATATGATAGTTTCAATGATACATTCACTGAACTTCATCTAATTATTCCACAAATAAGAATGGGTTCTCTAACCATACTTCTAGGATAACTGAATCCACAAAGTGTCTTCTTGTGAGAGCTTTCACCATAAGAGGACCACTTTGGATTTCATCCATTTCTACTTATTATCAACCATGATAAGACAATAACGAGCCATATTTATATCAAACAATATTGGGTCCTATTACCCAACCTTTGTGCTATGAGGCTTTCTTCGAGTGTTGACATCATTGACAACCAACCTTAATCAACAATCTCCCCCTTTGGCATTGATGGCAACACTTTGATGCAATACTGAAATCATATCACTCATGCTCCCCTTGGAACCATGCCTCTATCTTATGCATATGATAAATATGCTCCCCCTAAAACCATGGCTCTGTCCTTTGCATCTGATAAATCTCTCCCCCTTTGTCATCAATGGCAAAGGTATCTTTCCATCCGGGGCTACTCACCTTGACTGAACTGTCTTCTTATTTTGCTTCCTCGTGTACATCTAAGACATATAAGATAAGAATTCAAAACAATTAATTTTGGAGTAGAAATAACTCCGAGTCTCTGGCGAATATACTCAAAGGCTTTTTGTGGAAGTGGTTTTGTAAAGATGTCTACCACTTGTTCTTTTGTGCTCACATACTCAACTCTGATGTTCTTTTATGCAACCTGTTCTTGTAAAAAGTGATACTTGATTGGAATGTGCTTCATCTTGGAGTGCATCATTAAATTCTTTGAGATATTGTTGGATCTTCTATTATCACAATAGATTGGAATGGGTTCATCATACTCAAACTATATATCTGTCGGAGTTTGTTTCATCCAAAGAACCTGTGTACAACATGATGTTGCTATAATGAACTCTGCCCTGGCTGTAGATACGGATATTGATGATTGTTTCTTTCTTAGCCATGATACTAAACACTCACCCAAATAGAATGTTACTCCACTGGTTCTTTGTCAGTCATCAATACAACCTGCCCAATCTACGTTTGTGTAGGGAATAAGTTATAGATCCTCTCCTTTTGGATACCATAATCCAAACTCTTCTGTTCTTTTGAGATATCTGAAAATCCTCTTCACCGCTAATACATGTGATTCCTTTTGGTCTTGCTTGAAATCGTGCCACCTATCCAACTGCCTGCATTACATCTGGTCTGGATGTTGTCACATATAGTAGGCTTCCAATCATTGACCTATATTGCTTCTGATCTGTAGACTTCAAATCATCATCTTTGCTCAACTTGCAACTGGTTTGCATGGGAGTGATAACTAGTTTGCAATCTTCCATACCGAACCTTTTTAGCATTTCTCTAATATACTTGATTTGAGAAATAAAAATTCCTTGGTTTCTTTGGCATATTTGAAGTCCCAGAAAAAAGGATAGTTCTCCAAGTAATGACATTTCAAATTCATTCTTCATATATTTTGCAAATTTCTGGCTTAACCTGTCATCATCACTACCAAAAATAATATCATCAACATAAACTTCAATTAATAAAATATTACCTTGACTTACCTTGATGTAGAGGTTTCTATCTGCACTTCCTTTTCTAAACCTTGCTTGCTACATATACTTATCCAATCTAGAGTACAAAGCTCTAGGAGCTTGTTTTAGACCATACAAGGCCTTCTTTAATTTACACACATAATATGCATTTTTTGACAACTGAAATCCTTTTGGTTTTTCAATGTAGACTTCTTCTTGAAGTTCCCCATTCAAAAAAGATGATTTTACATCCATTTGATACATTTTAATATTTTTGGAGCATGCATAAGCTAAAAGCAAACAAATTGCTTCCATTTTGGAAACTGGGGCAAATGTCTCTTCAAAGTCAATTCCTTCAACCCGTGGATATCCTTTACATACCAATATAGCTTTGTTCCTTGTAATCTGTCCATATTCATTCAATTTATTCCTGAAGACCCACTTTGTGCTGATCACATTCTTATTCTTTGGTCTTGGAACTAGTTTCCAAGTGTCATTTTTCTCTATTTGATCCAATTCTTCATCCATGGCCTTATTCCAAGATTCATCCTTGCTGGCTTCTTCAAAATAGTTTGGTTCAATTGTAGATAAGAGTGCAAGGTGTGTTTGTTCTGGTGAATGGATTCTTCTTCTAGTCTCAACTCCTGCATCTTTGTTTCTGATAATCTGATCTGAAGGATGATTCTTCTATACTCATTTACAGGGTGTCTTTGGAGACACTTTCTAAACTTGCTCTTCTGCTTCTATTGGATTCTCTTCATCTTCCTCTTCTACTTCTTTTTCATATTTTACTTCTTATTCTAAGGGTTGTTTCATTGATTCATTTTCTTCCTTTGATTCTAGCCTATCTGTTTCATCAATTGTTACATTGAAGCTTTCCACAAATTTGTTCAATATTAGATTGTAACACTTGTAGTTTCCTTATACTTGAGTAACCAACAAGTACTCCTTTGTCCACATGAGAGTCAAACTTTCCCATTCCTCCATATTCTCTTTTGATATAGCATTTACTTCCAAAAACTCTGAAGTTCTTTACATTTGCTGGTGTTCCTTTCCATAGTTCATAAGGAGTTTTGTCGGTGTTTTTTATGAGCATTACTCTGTTTTGAATGTGAACTATTGTGTGCACTACCTATGTCCAAAAAATATCTTTCAATTTCGAATCCATTAACATTGTTCGAGCCATTTCCTGTACTGTCCTATTCTTTCTTTCAACAAATCCAATATGTTGAGGTGTCCTAGCAACGAAGAATTGTCTTTTTATTCCATGATTGTTGTAGTAGTCCATAAATTCCTTTGAGGTGAACTCTCCTCCATTATCATATCTCAAGCATTTGATTTTTGAATCCATTTCATTTTCAACCATATCCTTGTAGATATTGAAGTTTTCAAAAGCTTCTGACTTATTCTTGAGAAATAAAACTGTAGTCATTCTTGTATAATCATCAACTAATAACATGTAGTATTTCTCACCTTTTAAGCCCTTTGTTTTAGTTGGTCCAACTAGATCAGTATGCACAATTTCCAGTGGTTCTGTCGTTGAATATTCCTTTGATTTAAACCGGGTCTTTGTTTGATTTACTTGTTGACAATGCTTGCATAAAGTGTTGGTTGGCTTTGTGATCTGGGGCATTTCTCTGACTACTTCTCTTTTGCTGACTTTGACAAGGTTATCAAAATGTATGTGCCCCATTCTTCTGTGCCATAGTCAACTTTCATCTTTCTTTACTAGACAACACTTTTCATTTCCAATTTCACTTAACACATATATGTTGCTTGAAGTTCTTGTAGATGTAGCTACCAATTTCCTTGAACCTTCTTTTCTTATCTCACACTTTTGTGAATCGAAAGTAAATTTATGACCTTGGTTACACATTTTACTCACACTTAGAAGATTATGTTTCATATCTTCTACTAGTAGAACATTTTCTGCCTTTTCATTGTTGTTCCCAATTCAGACCGTTCCTTTTCCAATGATTTTGGATGAATCATTAGTTTTGAAGGAGACTGATCCATCTCTTTCCTTTCATAATGTAATAAACTTTTCTCTATCACCTGTCATGTTTTTTGAACATCCACTGTCAACATATCAACCATGTTTCTTCTGCTTAGTTGTTAGAGAAATTGTGCATTCTTCATTGCTATACTGATCTTGCTTTCTTATACATGTTGTTTTCTGAGGTTCCTATTTGTGATTGTTGTTATTCTGTTGAGGTTCTTTAGGAAGGACTCTCATTCTGTAATCTTTGGCCACATGTCCAAAATTGTTACATTTGTAATATTCCAATTCAGGGCTCAAATATTCAAATCTGTTGTAACTTCTTCTTTTTGTTTCACTAGGTCTTCTTGAATAACCACTTTGTGTATGACTCTCAAAGTTGTCATTGTTCCTGTTGTTAGATCTACAATTCACAACTTTATGTCCAAAATTATTACATGCATAACATAAACCAAAAAATATAGTTTGATACCCGGGATTTGAAGATCTTCTGAAAGGAGGTGCTCTTATGAATCCTTCTTCTTCTTGAGGCCTATCTATATGTTGTTGATTTTGAAATCTGAATCTTCTAGGTGGAGAAGTGTCCCTATAATATTCCTTATATATCTTCCTATCCCCTTTGATTGTTTTCACATAACTTTTTGGATATGCTTCTTTCTCTATTGTTTTGGAGCTTGATCCATTTTCTGTCTAATTGTATCCAAGTCCGAACATGTCAAGAAGAAATTTTTGACTACTGATAATGTCATCCAAAACTTTTGACCTATTTTGTATATTTTTCTTTTGAATATCCTTTCTTAGTGCAATAATATCTGCTTCCAAGTTTCCAATGATCCTGTCCTTTTCTTCTAGATTTTCTTTGAGTGCTTCATCAATTCTTTTATCTTATTCTAATTGAACCTTCAATTGTGTGATCATTTGTTCTAGTTCTCGAGTATCCTTTTTCTTGTCTAGTTTTTCTTGTAGTTTCTTATTTTTCTTCTTTTCTTTTCTGATAACTTCTATGGCATACAATAATTCTTCTCTATAGTCAACTTTTGCTTCTTCAATTTCTTCTTCGAGTTCTTCATATTCTTCTTCGGCTTCTTCATATTCTTCTTCGGAGTCTTCTTTGTCAGATTCTTTTACTACCATGAATAGAACTCTTCCTGTCTCACTGTCATTGACTTCATCTTCATCTGATGATGAGATGTCTTCTTTGGTGCATAAGATTTTCTTGAAATCTTTCTTTGTAGTTATTTTTCCTTTATATGTGTGTTTTTCTTTTGAGTAACCTTCATCATTTCTCTTTTTCTTATGAGGACATTTGTTAGAAAAATGACGAATACCATCACAATTAAAACAAATTAAAGGAAGCTTACCTATATACCTACCATCGGTTCCCTTGTTCAATATTTTGACAAAGTTGGCTACTTCTTCATCATCTTCTAAGACGTCACTATTGCTTCTATATTCTTCCTGTTCCTTTTTCTTTTTTTTTTGATATTTTGGATGCTTTGAAGGCTACTTCTTTTACATCTGGATTTTCCTATTAAGTTCTCATTTCATATGCTTGTTACATATTATTTTGGTCACTCTGATGATGACCCTACAGGCATGTGTTCAGGATCTCTAAAGAACCTTTTACATGAGAAAAATGACCAAGTTCTTCCCCTACAAGGCATATTTTTATAATGACACTGCAGGCTGATAGTTGTATGTTTGGAAATCCTTGATTTCTGCAGGCTACTCTATGCCTGGCTCATGGGATTTCCGCATGTTGTTATATAGGTACAGTGCAACAACATTTGAAGCTAAGGAAAGGAAGAAGTTTCATGAAGTTTATAGAAGGAGAATATTCTAGAATGTGAGGTGGCGTCTATATGGCTGTGGTCTTAATAGTTTCTCTGATTTGGTGGGATCATCCTCATCCTTGTAACCACTCCACCTTCTCCTATATAATGTTGGGTTTCTCATGGAAAAGGTTAAGTAAGATTAAGCAAAGAATTGCTAAAAGAATAGGCTGAAGACTATGTAAAGGATCCTGTTACAACTGATGCTTGTGGCCTCCAGTTGTCAATCAAGCGTTTGTGGACCATCTTCATACAAATTCAGAGCAAGTGTATGTGTGTGTTGGAACATAGGACCACCGAAAGGGAACTTGCGACATCAAGGTAATTTGGTTGTATCTTCCACTTTTACTTAATATGATATGGTGACATGCTTATTTCCCATAAAATCATTAGCATTTTATTATATGACTCCTTGATCACAAGTTTAGGTTTCCATTGAATCTACAATTGTTTCTTTAACTTTGGCTGGTTTGTGTCATTACAGATCTGATCTCACAAGAACACCAGAGTGAAGCAGGGACAAGAAAGATATAAGGAAGTGATATTTGATGGTATGTCATGTCATCCATCCCTTCTTTGGTAGTAAATTCAATGGTAGAAACTTAGGGAAAACGTCATGCCCTGTCTTGTTTTGTTCTAGATCCAGGTGGATCTAGGGAGATTATTTTATGTCTGCATTCATCGATTTATCTAATAACAAAATTGGTGACTCCACTAGGGATATGACTTGATTGTGTTTGTTTGTTGGTCATTTTCTTTTAACCTATCCTTTTTACTTGAAATCAGTCTTTGATTCTATGGGAGATCCATTCAGACTCTCTGGATTTGAAAGTTCACTTAGACCCTTTACCCTCTTCTCCAAATTTCTTGATTTATAGACACTTTCGCACTATACTCTATACATAGCCTGTGAAAACCTTCAATTTTTGCACCCTGGTTGTTTGCTTCAGTGAAAACGTTTTTCACCCTATTTGTTTCTCACCTGCATAAACTCTTGATTTTCACACTGTAATGTGCTATTAAGCTGCAACGGTGCCTGTGAATTTATTTTGAGTTGGGTTTTAGCCTCTGTTGATGCCCAATTTTTCTTTAATCAACTAGGAGGGACTTTTAATGCCAACCCTTGACTGTTTTCTAGAAGTTTAACTTGTTGTTGATTGGTTTCAGAGATCGAATACCTCTCTTTTAGTCTCTTTCTAGTTTTTTGTCTTTGATTTTTATTGACAAGGATATAATCTTTGAGATTGTATCTGAGTGCTTGTTCGATTAAAAGTATTTGATTGGATTCAATGTTTTGGATAGATTATGTGTTATGGATTGCTTGATGATTGGGAAGTCATTTTTCATTTACATTTGAAGAAACACTTTCTTGTCATTTTTTAAATTTTTTTTACTTTTATCTTCATTGAAAGTTTGATTTGGGTGCTTGTTGAGTGTATAATTTTTCTTGGATTAATTGTCCTTTCTTCGTCATGCCCCTGGTCTAGTTTTGAGAAGGAAGAATTTAAAGTCACTTATTATTTTAAGTAATCATATATAAAGAAAGTTTATTGCATCCAAAAGAAGAGAACATTGAGAAACTGCATTGTTCATGGTTGTTTGCATTTGTGCCCATTTAAGAAAAAGAAAGTATATTCCGTAGCTTACATAATTCTAGAAATACCTTCTCCTTGTTGTAGATAGAATTCATTGAATGAAAATTTGCATCATTCATTTCTATTTTCATGTTATTGGGTCAAAGTATTACACAACACTGGTTTCATTCCCATATCCCTCTTGAGTAACAACAACTTTTAAAAAATATTGCAAAATCTAAAAATGAATGAGTAACTTTTATTTTCTAGGGCTCCTTCACACCAACATTATCTACGCTAGAGCTTTGGAATAGGCTATGAGACTCTCCAAATCACAAAACATACAATAGAATCTTGTGATAGGGAGTGTTTAATTCCATTTGCAACATTTTGTCCTGGGAAGCCCTTCTCACACAAGGGTCAAACCTGAGGTCGCATTGAGATTGACAGAGTTACTCACCCTGCTTTGTTGATCTCAGTGTAGAGATTGCGCATATTATGGGGATCACTTGAAGGTATACCCACAATGATGAGTGGAAGACTCTCAAGTTGATTTCAGGCTAGATACCATGCCTTTGCACGTGGATCAGACTATCGACTATTTCCCCAGACATCACTATTGTTCTTTGTAGCCTTAGTTGCCTATATTATTAGGGTATTGCATGAGATGACTGTGGAGGGGCAAGTCTTCACGGTACCTGGAATCGATGTTGGCTAGACTCACTTGGGCTCCTTGGAGGGTATACAAACGATTATGTGTGGGAGCTTGCACCAAGGTGTAAGTCCATTAAGCAGATCGTCGTAACTTTTCCACCTGCTTTGTCCTAGGCCCTTCTTGTCTTGACTTGGCAATGTCGGATTTCATCACCAACTAGTGACTTCGAAATAAGAAGTTTTTTTTTTCTTGGTCTAATTCCTAGATTTTATTAGCAAGTGATGTTTGTTTTCATAGTTGGCCATAGATGTTTTTTGTAAAATTTTTGGTTAAGCCAACATTGACCCTCCACGCCATTCATGTAGGATGCAAGGACTACCTTCGAAAGATTTGGAAGTTTCTAAACACTTGCTTCCTAACCCACCATAGGGCTCTCCTCAACAGAGTGAGGACTAGGACAACATACCATCTTAAGCGGAAAGAACTGACTCTCTAGACAATTTTTGAATTGTTTTCGATTCTCTAGATGCTTTTCGAATACCTCCTCGATATGAGAGACGTATTCTCCGACTGAATTCCTCCGGAGAACTTGTTGTTGACACTTTTGGAATACCAAATGGACCTCTTACTGACCTGAAAAGTGAGGATCCTTTTTGGACCATTGGAATATTTCGAACCCTGACTACAGTGCAATACCTTTATGGATCGAGTGCAGGTGTTGATATACCTGTCATCTATGAACTACCCGAGATGTCTTCTACTTATACACTACCTCTAGATCACTTTAATAGCATGACTTGTTATCTTTTCTTGGGTTCAGACACAAAGTTCGTCGGTCCTAGCTTGACCATTCCTCTTCAGATGGCCCATTCTACAATGGTCCCAAATGCTATGACTATTCCCATTGGGAATACGGTGGTTACCCAAGCTCCCATCGGTACACCACTTTCGTATAGACCTGTACCATATCTTCCTGATGGGTACCATTCTTTAAATACTTCTATCCCCATTCCTACCCAAGTTCTGTTAGGAGTTTCTAGAATTTTTACCCCTCTTGGATACAATGTTGTTGCCAATTTCATTCCGACACCTTCCCAGGTCCCCTCCGGAGGGTCTTATTTGCCTTTTATGGGAGGATTTGGCCCAAGTGGCTCCAATCCTATTGGAGGCTCTACTATATCATTCAATCCTAGTTTTCAGATTCCTGTTGGAGGATAATATAACACTGGGGGGAAAACTCAATTTGGAGGTCACAACCAAATTGTAACACAACCCCCGCTTGGAGGAAAACCCCTACTTGGAAGTCCTACCACATATTATGGAAAGAAAATTCTAGGATTGTTAGCCCAGTATTGGAACCTTCTCATCTAGGGAAATCCACAATCATCTAGGGGGAAACAACCCCAAGTTAGCTCTTTCATACCCCCTAGTTAGGGCTAGTCATATCTCGGTTCTTCCAATCCCATTTGGGGTTAGAACGTTCAATCTATTGTCCCTTTCCAGGGGAACATCCCTAATCAGTACAACCCTGTGGGCTACATGCCTCTGCAGTCACATCTAACTCTGTTAGGACCTTCACCTCACATGCATACTGCTTACAGTCCTATTGGTATACCGATGAGACTTTCTCCCCAAAGTCACTAGTATCCTCATGTGAATAGACAATTACCCTTTTTAGCCACTTTGGATCTTCCTGGATTGTCTAGAATCTTGAATGACCCCATCCTGCATTCTCCCCATTAGTCTGTTATACCAACCAAGATACCATCCAAAATTCCAAAATTTGATGGTAAACAGGGAGAAGATCCAAACAACCTTGTCATGAATTTTCACCTTTGGTGTTCGTCCAACTCTTTGATGGACGATTCCATTCGGTTATGACTCTTCCAATGAACTATTATGGGTTCAGTTGCAAAGTGGTATATAGAATTTCCATGAGTATTCTTCACCAAATTTAATACCCTAGCCATGGATTTCGTCACACACTACTAGTTGCCAATCCGTTATGAACCGGGAACTGAGATTTTGAGTTCTTTCAAGAAAAATAATGCCACTCACATCTCCAATCACATTCATGAGTGGAGACAAAGATGACATTTGATCAAACTTGATCTTCCCGATCAAATATTGGCAGAATGGTTCACGAAATCCTTTGTGAATAAAATATCATGTGACATTGCCATGGGAGGAGTTTTCATAGAAGATGAGGCAATCAATCACTCTCAGTACCTCGATCTTGTTTATTCACAAACGGGTACTCTTTATGATTTTCTCCCTTACGCACCTCGTCCTTCTACCACCACTACCTTAACCACCCCTACTGCTTCTCATGCGGCTGATGGTGTGATTGGCATTTTCCATGTTCAACCTCAATTTACACAAGCCTCTCCCACCAATCCCAAGTCTACTAATTATAATGTTCAAAATGCTCTGACTCCTACTCCTTCCATTGGAAAAACCTCTGAGGTGAACTTCGTTCAATCTACCCCTACTAGAAAAAATAAATCTACAAAAGGGAAGGGTAAGAATATGGAAGATAAAAATAACCCGCAATCTGAGAAAGCCGAAACACAACCTGCTAATGATAAGGATAATCACAAACCCCGATACCCTTGCCTTATTTGTGGTGATGATCACTACACGAAAGATTGTCCAAGATGGGATGGGGTTACTAATTTCCCTCAAGGGACCATGAAACCTCCCACACCTGTCGTTTT
Organism: Picea engelmannii; assembly: GCA_009831015.1. Classification (NCBI taxonomy): domain Eukaryota; kingdom Viridiplantae; phylum Streptophyta; class Pinopsida; order Pinales; family Pinaceae; genus Picea; species Picea engelmannii. The sequence continues at coordinate 403,341 of ML780146.1, read as the reverse complement.
TTCCCAACCTTTCACTTCCCAACAACATGCCCAATTGGTCATTCATGACCATCGCTCTCCCTCCACTACTTCTTATGTACTTATGTGCACAAGTGATTCAAAAAAGAATGATGTTACCATACCACTTGGGCCAAATATTACTCTTCCTCAGAGGAGAAAGTTGATGATATACCACCTCTGTTGGTTCAACAGTCTCCCTCAACTTCACCTTCCAATGTTCCTCTTCATCTCGAACAACGAAGTCTCGATATAGTTCTTCACGCTCCCCCAAAGGGTGTTGTTTGAAAGTATACCTTCAACCCTCATGCACGTGCTTCTCATAACTACAGTATTGTATAAGATCTGACACAATAATCTTCCATGATGTCCTCTCTCGAAGTCCTTCAAAGTTTTCCCACTCAACGGAAGGCTCTGTTAAAGGCTATTGGTGGAATTGACCCTACGGATATGAATTTGATAATTTTTGACTTGGAAGATCACATTCCAGGGTTACCCCCTCAACTCACATTTCATATACAAGTTGTTTTTGCAAACAAGAACATTTGTAGAACCATTATTGACGAGGGTGCCTCGACATGCACAATGTATGTTGCTTGTTGGAAATCCATTGTCTCTCATCCCTTAAAAAAATCACACAACATGCTCAAATCCTTTAATGGATTTGGCTTTAAACCCTACGGTGTACTCCACTCGTTGCATATTACGTTAGAAAGAAAATTGGTCAATGTTGAAGTTGAGGTCTTTGATGCACCTATTGATTACAACCTCTTACTTAGTTGTAGTTGGATTGATTCCATGCATGCAATTGTATCTACTCTTTTCCATGTAGATGTTTTCCACACTAGGGAAAGATTGTTACGGTAGACCAACTAGCATTTTTTAACTCTTATGCTCATACTAGCAACATACCCTTCATTTCAAAGACACCCCTTGGGTAGGAGAATGTCGATGTGGGTCTACTAAAAGATTCGACTCTGATGGTTACGTTCCCGATCTCACCACCTGATGTTCCACCTCCTTTGGTTGCCTTGATAAACATGATTTCCACCTCTGTTCTTGAAACCCCCGCATCTTCTAACCTATGGATAGTACCCACACTTGGTGATTATCTTCTCTATGGCAACCAGATGCCTTTAAGTCCGGTTGAATCCTCTTATCAAGACATTCAATCGACAAACCCTTCTACTCCCTTTCTTGGTGATTCATCTCTTGATCCATTCCATGTTATTTTTCCTATGGATGAGATGATCATGTCAGTTATGTCCATGGAAGACACCCCATGGGATGATGGTCATCATCGTTCCATCCTCTTCCTGGAGCAGCACACCTTAGAGAGTTACCAATGGATCTCAACTTCATCAATCGTTGTTGTCGTCTCTTCTATTTCTGAGTCTACACACAATGTGTTATATGAAGGGAACTTGAGTAACATTTCACCCACCATCCCCCTCGACATATCCATTAAACCCGAAGTTGTCGAAAATATTCACATCATAGATTCATGTTCCACCGATGAGGTTGTCACATATAAGTCCCTTTTTCAAGAGTTTCGTGACATCTTCGCATGCAGCTATGAAGAGATGTCAGGTATTGACCCCGATATTCTTGTACACAAAATTAAGACGTACCCAGGTGCTAAACCCATCCGACAGAGACTTCGCTCGGTCCACCCTCGTAAAGTAGCCACTATCAAGCTTGAGGTTGAAAAAATTCTTAAAGATGGCTTTATTTATCCTGTGGATTTAACTAATCGGGTATCCAATCTAGTTTTGGTTAACAAGAAACAAGGCATGATCCGTGTCTATGTTGATTATAGGGATATCAACAAATCTTGTCCTAAGGACAACTTTCCCACCCCATTTGTTGACTATATTGTCGATGATTATGCCGGAAGTGAAATCTTCTCTTTGATGGAAATTTTCTCTAGATATAATCAAATCAACATCTTACCCATGGATCAACACAAAATCACTGTCATTTGTCCTTGGGGCACCTTTGCCTACCAAAAAATATCCTTCGGTTTAAAGAACACCGGTTCGACTTTTCAATGTGCCATGTCTTATGCTTTTCATGATATCAAGCACATTGTACATCCATATCTAGATGACCTACCAATGCATTCCATGCATCATAGTGACCATCTGGCACACCTCCGAGCCATTTTCCTTCATTGTCAGTTCTATCGTATATGCTTAAACCCACACAAATGTGTCTTCTGTGTGGAATCCGATCGACTTCCAGGATTTATTGTTTCACGTTAGGGGATCAGGGTAGATCCTTTGAAGGTTGAGGCAATCCTCAATCTCCATCCTCCTTTCTCACTCGGCCAGCTTCAAAGTTTGCAAGGGAAGGAAAACTTCTTATGTCGTTTCATCCCAAACTACACTGAGTTAACGCTCGAATTTACTCAAATGTTGAAGAAAGGTTTTGAGTTCATATGGGATACCACTGCCAACAAATATTTCAAATATTTGAAACTGACTTAGAGTTGGATAGTAATTCTCCAGTTGTTTGACTTAGAGTTCGAACACGCTAAGTCTAAGAAATCCTTGGTGTTTTCCAAACTGATATGTGACCTTCCCTGCACTCAGAAAAAAACGTAGCATAGGATTCTTTACCCAACGAATCTCTCTTTATTATCAGTTATGATGACCTTTGGTATGAAGATATCATTATTTATCTCCAGACTCAGACTTTCTGGCCCGATTTGTCTAGCACTAACCATTTTCGTATATGTTACCAAGCTCGTTAGTATATTATCCTCGACGACACTCTTTATTTCCGTGGGGTTGACTCAATTTTTCGACGATGTCTCACCTATGATGAGGTTGAAAAAGATTTGAATGACTTCCATTCTGGAGCATGTGGTGATCACATGTCTGGGTATGCTACTGCCCAAAATATCTTACGACCAGGGTATTTTTGGCCTTCTTTATTAAAATACTGTATTGTTGTTGTAAAAAAATGCCATGCTTGTCAAACATACAACAACAAGATACGATCTCATCCCGTTCCTTTACACCATGTAGTTTTTGTTGGACCTTTCACAAAATGGGGCATTGATTTTATGACATATAACCCTAACTCGGTTGGGGGGCATGGATACATCATCGTAGCCGTGGATTATTTCACAAAATGGGCCAAGGCGATGCCTACATTTGATAATACCGGAAAAACTGAAGACCTATTCATATTCAATCATATCATCACATGATTCAGAATCCCACAAGCTATTGTCACCGATCATGGTAACCATTTTCAAAATTTCATGATGTTCGAGCTTACCGAAAAGTTGGGTCTTCGACATGAAAACTCAACCCCCTACTATCCACAGGCCAATGGCCAAGTTGAAGCAATAAATAAGGTTCTTATCACCATGCTTTGATGGATAATAGGAATCCACAAGACAAGTTGGTAAATGATGTTTTTTCCAACATTGTGGGCCTATCAAACATCCATGAAGTCTGCCATGGGATTTACACCTTTTCATCTAGTGTATTGTATCAAAGCTATTCTGTCGATTGAATGTGAGATATCGTCGTTGAAGCTAGCTGTTAAACTTCTCCCCAACACGTCTACTGAAGAAGAATGTCTATTGTATTTGATGGGATTAGATGAAACTTGTCATGATGCCACCCTGGTTATTGAAACCTAGAAGAAATGCATGAAAGACCAATACGAAAAGCATGTTAAACCATGTATTTTCTCCGAAGGTGATCTAGTTCTTCTCTATGAACAAGATCGTGATTTACTAGGGGCTGGAAAATTTGAGGCTATGTAGCACAACCCTTATGTCATCAAATGAGTGTTGGAGAAAGGATCCTATGAGTTAGTCAATTATGATGGTATTCCTTTCAGTGAACCCAGAAATTGGATTTACTTGAAGAAGTACTATGCCTAGGTTATCTTTTCATGAGTTCTTGTATTTTTACTGTATCATACATTTGTGTCCTACTCTTGTGTTTTTTTGTTATTTGGTTTCAACCCCTAGCGGCTTACCTTGCATTTTTCTTGGTTTCTATATGTCAGTGTCTCCGCTACCCCACATTGGCTTCGCCTATGGCGCTAGACGTAGTAATCAAAACTTATCATCCACTGCTTGGGAAATCTATGCACCTACAAACAATTTAATTAGTCTACATGGTGTTTGCCTCGATCATGCAACTAACAACATCGCATAATATAGCACAGTCATTGAATTGTTGACCGATGCTATTTCACTTGGAATCCGTCACTTGGTTGCATGACTTGATTCACATCTAGTAGTACTACAATTAAGTAATGTTTATGCTATCTGAAGTCCTATATTATTACAGGTATATTTGCGAATTCACCTCTTGGAACGTTATTTATATTATATTGAGTATCAACACATTCCTATATGTCTAAATATGTTAATCGATGCATTAGCTAATTATGTGTTAGATAGACATTTGAGACATTTATAAATCCAATCACACATCACATGTTTTATATAAATAAAAGTGAGCCAGTAGAAGCCTCATGTATATATATAATGATAAAATGCTTTACAAAAAGTTGTTTTCCATCCAAAAGACCAAAATATCAAAATATGAAGCCCACGAATTCTACAAAATAGCATCATGGATGCTTCTCATGGTAGCATACTACTGCCCATGCTACTCTACGAAGATATCCGATATGTTTGCTGTCAAACCCTCTTGATTTTGCTCGACCGCTTCATAATCATCAGCGTCTCATCCTGCTACTACCACTACTTCCCCTTTCCTTTGAATGGGGGAAGTTCCCGAAGGCCGGTGTGGCTCTACATATGCATGGTCAAAATGTTTGATTAGTCATTGGATAGAGAGAATATATATATAAATAAAAGATCTTATGTTCTAAAAATTCACAAAAACACCATAAAAACAAAATGTTTTTCTTACCTAGGTCCCCCCATTGAAAACCCTCTGGTAGAACCAAATCCGGGTCATTGCGAAAGTACAAGCCGACATATGCGTAATCATATATCATCAATATCTTTGGCCTCAACCAGTCAAAGAATGCATCATTGTATTTAATAATGGGGCTTGCTACATGTCGGGCCATGAGCTCACACCACCGCTTCATCTACGGATCTCGTGGCACTGGTACACCCCACTCTACCTGTAGGCGCAAATGAGGGACTCTTTATAGAAAGAAAGACACCAAAATGGATCCATACCTAAATTGCTTCAGGTCCTCGTTCTTTCTTTTGGTTAACTGTGTCTTCATATTGTGAAGAAGACCATCAAAACAGTTGAACACATGAGGTTCTGTGCATTCCACGACATACATAAAATAACTTTGGAGAGCCATGTACAAAGATTCACTTCCTGCCATGCATGCAATGGTAAAAAGGATGGTTTGGAGAGTTAAATCCTAAACACCTCTGATGACTACCTTACCTTTGCGTCTCTCGACCTCGGTTTCATAGTACTGACGGATGTATTCGCTCATTGGTAGGCCACCACCTCGACCCCCTGTTAGTGTCACATGTGTTCCACGACGGGATAAACCCATCAAGAAGTAAATGTCTTCAATGTCCAAATCAAGTACGTGGACATCTACATGAAACACTTGCTGGTGTACATCCCACATGTGGACCATGTATTCTAGTAACCTCAATTGGGCTCTCATGCCCTGGATTTAAATTTTTTTTAACAATCCGCACTGTAGAAGGGCGTTGACGGTAACTGGATAGTTTAAGGCCATGAATTCATCATCCTCATGTTCCTTTTATCTCCATTCAAACATTTTGGCAATCAAATACCTGCATGGAGATGAGGAAAGGAAGTTAACATCTTCAATCGTTGCTTTTGAAATTCGTTTTTGGGAAAACGCATGTATAATTTTTGGGGTTTTCGGCCGCTGCAAATGAGTTTTTAGTATAGTGTGGGGTTTCCACAGGTGAGACATAGGGAACCTGCGGAAATCATTGATTGCTGTAGGTCCCGATACTAGTCACATACGATGGCCCCAGCGTGAGCCTACTAGCCCAAAAACTCATCCATAAACTACCTTTAAACCAAAATAAATAAATTTCAATCCATTGAAAAAGAAGAAGATGATGAGCTTACCGTGTTGATGGAGACCGTTTGCTGAATGATCACCTGTGCTTCTCGCAATTGACAACTAAAATATGAGTTAAAAACAAGATTTCTAGACAAGTTTTGAATGAAATGAAAATGAAATAGCAATAAGAGGTCTTACCCCGTTTTTATTTCATTTTTTTCTTTTTCTTATAATATTTTATATTATTTTAATACATTTTATCATAACCTAATGGTCTAATGGCCATGTAAGTCTTTTGTTTCTTGCAGATGTGAAGACTAAGGCCTTGAACAATGCCGCATGGATGATTTTTCTTGATTCACTTTTCTATTTGTTACATATACCAGTACTTTTTAGGGTTTTTTAGAAAAACCTCGAGCCTACTCTTTGTTCGTTCTCATGCTCGAAAATCAATGAGAATGCAACTGAGTATACTTTTGTCATATTTTCGTACTCGTTATGGAAACATGAAAAGAGAAACCTATGGAGTATCCTTTAAGCTCTTTTCACACTCCATAAAAACGAAAAGATTGTCGAGCGACCTTGTTCTTTTCACGCTCATAAAAGTATTTGAAGAAAACATTCGATGGGCAATAGTTTATCACTTTTTTGATATCGTCGGATTACTTTACGAAAAAGGAACTGAGAGAGTTCTCTTTAATGTGTTTTTCAGACTCTATAAATATGAAAAACCCCTGAGTTTTCTATCTTTGGACTCGTTAAACAAACATCGAAAGACCCACCTAGAACCGAACCAGTCCTTATTAGGGTTCGTTAAACATACTCCGAGGGACTCATCCGAAGGATGAGATTACATCAACAAGCATATGTTATCCTCCTCAATCTTGCGTAAAAATAAAGAAGTACTCGCCAGAAATGGTGGGGGGAAATTTGGGAAAGAAATGTCTCTGTACCCATGTTAGTGGCCATACTAGTTTCTCCTTAACACAACACCCCCTTCATCATTTGAATATAGGGTGGGAAATCCATTTGTCTCTCGTCCGGCCCTCTGCAAGTCCATATCTTAGGTCATCTTTGAGTCAATGCTTCCAAGACCTTTGTCATGTCATCGATATGTTCAAGAGAAGTCCAAACAAGCCCTCTCTCGAGTCATCCATCTACAATTTTCAATTCTTACCTTGTCGGCCTTCCCTGTGTCAGTTTCAAATCATTTTCACACTTTGATCTACCCTAAATCTGTTACTTATTTTGTGTCATTGATGGGGGATACATTAAGGCCCTATTGTGACGAGTCTTTTCCTATGGAATTCAACTCATCATCCGAGAACAAGAATTAGAAATCATTTAGTACCTTAGATCTTGTATGCCTCAATGGCAGGTTTCTTCACTTTCGAGAGTGGATTCAAATCATTGGTCCCTAATCAAGATATTTCATTAAGTGCTTGACTTCAAATCATTTATTCACATTCGTTGGATTGTACTAAGGTACCTTGGGAGTCATTGACATCAATGGTGATTTCCCTCGCACTTGTTAATGATTTTCATCAATGACCGGTAATCAAGTGGTTTCTACCATGTTCGACTTCAACACCTATAATCACATGGTTAGATTCATACTTATGGAAGATGGGGTTGAAGACCCTGGATCTCGTCATTTTGGTCTAGGTTGCAATGGAGTATTTATGATTTGTATTTGACATACAGATCGACTTTGTATGTCTCATGGTTGTGTCTGAATTTAAGCTTTCTTCTACATAGATCCACAGTGTATTCCTGATGGCTATGTAGAATCTTGACGGCATGGATACACAGTGTATAATTGGTGGCCATGACTTACATTTATGATTTCAATCATTTGTAGTCTGAGTTTTGGAATGCCTACATCATAAATGGTATAATTTTATGCAGATGCTTGATTGTTTGCAGGTTCTCGATTGGTACACTCCTTGTTCCCGACACACACATGCATTTTACAAAGTATTTTGATTGTCAAAGTTCCAGCCTCATACTTTGGGGGGAATTCTGTTACACATTATTTTGGTCACTTTGATGATGGACCTACAGGCATGTGTTCAGGCTCTCAAAACAATCTTTTACATGAGAAAAATGACTAAGTTCTTCCCCTACAAGGCATAATTTTAGAATGACATTGCAGGCTGACAGTGGTACACAGTGCGAAAATCCTTGATTTCTGCAAGCTGCTCTATGCCTATCTCACAGGATTTCTGCATGCTGCTATATAGGCGGGGTGCGACGACGTTTGAAGCTAAGGAAAGGAAGAAGTTTCATGAAGTTTCTAGAAGGATAATCTTCTAGAATGTAAGGTGGATTACATATGGTTGTGGTCTTACTAGCTTCTCTAATTTGGCGGGATCATCCTCATCCTTGTAACCACTCCACCTTCTCCTATATAATGATGGGTTTCTCATGGAAAATGTTAAGCAAGATTGAGCAAAGAATTGCTGAAAGAATAGGCTGAAGACTGTGTGAAGGATCCTATTACAATTGATGCTTGTGCCCTCCAGTTGTCCATCAAGATTTTGTGGACCATATTCATACAAATTCAGAGCAAGTATATGTGTGTGTTGGAACAAAGGACCACCAAAAGGGAACTTGCGACATCAAGGAAATTTGGTTGTATATTCCACTTTTACTTAATATGATATGGTGACATGTTTCTTTCCCATAAAATCATTAGCATTTTATTACATGACTCCTTGATCACATATTTATCTTTCCATTGAATCTACAATTGTTTCTTTCACTTTGGTTGGTTTGTATCATTACAAATCTGATCTCACAAGAACACCAAAGAGAAGAAGGGACAATAGAGATATAAGGAAGCGATATCTGAAGGTATGCCATCCATTCCTTCTTTGGTAGTAAATTCAATGGTAGCAACTTAGGGAAAGTGTCATGTCCTGTATTTTTTTGTTCTAGATCCAGGTGGATCCAGGGAGATTAGTTTATGTCCGCATTCATCGATTTATCCAATAACAATGCTATGAAGATTCCATGCAATTTGTCCATGATTATTGATTTTAGATCTGATCTTTCTTCTAGTGCTGATATCTTAGGGTTAAATCTCATAGGAAGAGATCTTATTACCTTTTGAACAATTACAGATTCTTCGATTTCTTCTCCCAATCCTATGATTCCATTCACTGTTTCATTGACTTGTAAGAGTTAGGATGCAATATTCTCATCTTCCTTCATTTTTAGTTGCTCAAACTGACCTCTGTAAGTTTGAATCTTTGCTTCTTTGACTTTTGTATCTCCTTCATAAATATTTAGAAGCTTGTCTGAAATCTCTTTAGCGGATTTACAATGTGCAACTTTGGTGAATATCGTATCACTGAGACCATTCAAAAGTGCATTTTTGGCTTTGGAATTATTGTAACATCCCGCTCTGGCGCACTGAGACCACTTATTCTTTGAGGACACTTGCTCGCAAGTGATCTGGACCCTTTTTGATGTTGGACCTTATATATCTGATTATGATGTGATTTACAGATGATTGATGCGTTACTATTCA
>ML780146.1:357011-370835 GCA_009831015.1 Picea engelmannii | reverse complement strand
TATATATATATATATATATTGTAATAAACAACAAATTAAAAATAAATAAATAAATAAAAACCCTAGCGCGGCCCAATAGAATCGACCAACTTCTCGACCTGGGGGCTGGCCTAGACGTGGAGTATAAACGCATCAATTCACTGGGAGGAGGAACCCACGGGGAGGAGCCACGCACTGCAAACAAAAAAAAATATTAATAAATTGAAAACCAAAAATAAAATTATTAATTTTTTTTTTAAAGGTCTGAACCACTTTTACACTTCCCTCCATTTTAGATCTCGATGGAAGCCATGGTGACTGCAACGATGGCTACTCTAAATCTAAAGCAGAACCCTTTTTCTCCGCTTTCTTCTTCAGTATTTTGTCCGCACAATGGTATTGTCGCCCCATATTCTGGAATTCACGGCTCTCCTTTCTCCATTTCGAGGCCAATTTCAATAAAAAGGCCCATAAATGCTTCCAATGTTTTGAAGCTGAAGTTCGTTCGATCCATAGAGGGTGATGGTGCTTCTACCACTATAATAGTCGACGAAGAGATTCCTATTAAAAAAAAAAAGATATATAATACAACATAAAAAAAAAAAAATGCCAAGTCTACACAATACGCAAACCCTAGCGCCCCCCAAAAAATAAATTATTTATAAAAAAAAAATTCAATGCCCACCAACAACAACGAGGTGTAGAGGATTGGCCCTAGGCGATTTTGGACCAAATCTTAGTCAGTCAAAATATTTTTTTTTGCAATCGATTGGGTTGTTATAGAGGTGCAAGCCCAACTCCTAGATAGTGCAAAAAATAACTAAAAGGTAAAAACAAACAAAAAAAGGGTCCTTGAAACCTAAAAACACCTAAGTTCCATCTGGAGATGCACTCCTTTTTCATCATATGGAACTTATGGCTTGCGAGAAACAAAAATAGAGAAAATTATGGAAAAGGACCTATCACTCTCAAAACCCGATGACAAGCAAAAACCACAGCCCAGCGCACCAAGCCATGTACTATGCGCATGAACTCAGCGCGAGAACCAGGTAGGAGCAGAGAGATGGCCATGGCCGGCCTCATCCTTCACCCTGAGCTTCTGACAAAAAAAAACAACGAAATGAAATGGAAGAGAGGGTAGGGTTCGAAGAGATAAGATAAAGGAGATTAGGTTTATGGGATGAGCGTTGGGGAGGAGGGGGCACGTGAGCCTCATGCGAGGACCCACTGCTGGACTAAAGATATTTTATATATATATTTTTTATTTTATGTTTATTTTATTCTTTTTATTTATTTGACTTTATTTTAAATTACTTTAATTACGTTTTGAATAATTAATTTTAATTTTAATAATTAAATTAAATTTATGATCTCGTTGAATGTCAAAGCAATTTTTTTTTTTGCATAGAAATTAGGTACTTTACTTTCTAAATTTAATTTTATCCAAAGTAATTAATATTAATAATTAATAATAGTAATTAAGTAAATAATGTGTTATTAACATTAACATATTTAATAATATTTAAACATAACATTAGGATACTAATAAAAATTATTTTGTAGAGATTAAAATTTGGGGGAGTCTATAGGTTTTGAACCCATGACCACCCACCAAGCCCAAGCCTTAAGAAGAAAACTAACACCAACGCACCCTCATGAGTCTTTACAAATAAATTCTTATCTTTAATTAGATTAATGGTAACATTGTAGGAATTAGAGTGGTATTATTATTAGGAAGATACAATAGGAAGATTAAGATTAACTGGCTTATTACCTGACCTATTGATCCAGAGCCAGCTAACCGAGTTGAATCATAACTAGTGAATGCACTGGAAATCAAGGTAAAGGCTTATTTAGTGTTGCTGATCTTAGTATACGAAAGTGTAAACTCCGATTGTCCAAGCGTCAGGCTCACAAGACTGTACACACAATTCGTCGAGCCGAGCGCCAAGTCCCTCCACTCCATTCCACTAGTCAAAGTCAATGCTAAATCTCAATGAAGCAATCGACAACACCAACACTAGTCTCCAGGGAAAAGCTCATGGGTCAAGCATCGGAGGATATTTAGTTGTAAGCGAAAAGTTAAAAGGACTTAGACTAGGACAAGCGGGAAGGAGGTGACATATGCACTAGGAGAGTAAGCATAGGAATTGGCGAGTATGGCACAAGGATAGCATAGCTACAGGGAAAGGGAACCAATAGTTTTTTTTTATATGGGAAAAGAAATCAAGCTTAGACTCTTAATCCTAATCCTAACCTAGCCAATCCCCTAAAGGATTAATGTCTATTTACAGACAAGTAAAGAAAACTTATGACTAACCTTTTTTCTAGTTTGAGTAGCACCAATTTGAAACATCCTTGAACTCACCCTGACAAATTTGGTTGATGCAGGTTAAAGCATACAAGATGGTCATGAATCGAGGGAGTCGAGGCAGGGGAGCATCATCACAAGCACCACCAACACCACCAATGCCACCACCACCATCGCCCGAACTAGCTCTCATATTGTGCTCGTTGGAAGCCATTAATGAGACTTTAAAGGGGTGACAACTGGCAGGGATTGAAGTGGAACCCACACCGTCTGGAACGGGTAATCCAGAAGCATCAAGGGATTCAGGGGGAGGACCTCCACCCGAAGACATCACGTGAGAATTGCAGAAGATCAAACTTCCGGAGTTTTCCAGGGGTCACGCCAGTGAACGCGCGGAAGCATGGTTGGAAGGCATGACAAGGTGTTTTTCATTAAGGGACTATGCATCCAACTCAAAGGCAAAGATCACAATTTTTCAGTTAAGAGACAATGCTTTGAACTGGTGGGGCAACCTGGAAAGACAACTGCACCTTACCCCAGACACAGTATCTTGGGAACTTTTCGAGGAGAGGTTCCGAAGGAAATATCTACCAGCGTACTACGAGGAACAACAGGTAGGGGATTTCATGCCTTAGTATAGGGAAATAAAACTATAGAAGAATATGAGATCAGATTTATGGAACTAGTCAAATATGTTTCGTATATGGATAATGACCAACGACAACAGGGATGATTTTAGGGGCTAAATTTCACTCATGGGCTAATTTTCCATGGTTTTTCCAAAAACGAGATCCGCTATTTTAAAAATGATTTGCCCAAATTCTATAGGATAAAATTATTTTACCTTAAAAATCGCCAAAATTTTATAAAAACTATATAAACTCCTTATAAATTTGATTTTTTTTACAAAAACATCGCCAATCATTTATAGTTGGCATACGAAGGATTAGTAACATTCTCCAAGGTTTCTACATTTTAAAATAAATTTCCATACTTAAAATCATCCCTGAACGACAGGCAGAGTGCTTCGTCTATGGATTGAACCCTAAGATAAGAGCTATGGTGCGGATGTGGAAACCATCTTCAGTAGCAAAAGTGGTGGAATATGTGTGCTATGCAGAGGAACACATGAACTTAATTGGGGGTACAAGACCGACATTTCCACGTCGTCCTGGATTCGTAGGAAAGGCCCCAAGAACATTCCCCAGGGGAGGGAGCTCAAGGCCACTGCCATATGGTAACAGAGTCGCGCCAAGGATAGTAGCCGCAGGGATTTCAATGGCAGCGAGTGCAACATCTTGTTCATTGCCAACAACTCAGACAAGTCACATAACAGTGCACAGGTTCAATCTCGTGTTACCTGTTGGGGGTGCAGAGGACCCCATTACCAGCGTGACTGCCTAGAGTTACAATCAGGATTTGTGCATAGAGAAGGAAAGGAATTGATGGGGAGATCAAGTAGCAGCCACCATATTTACACAGCGGTTAATAATCGCTAGGCTGAACATCAATCCACGGTGGTGGAGTCATCAGGTAAGCTAAATCATATCAATGTTAAGATTTTATTTGATTATGGTGTGACAGATAGTTTCATTTCACCGTTTGCATTAGAAAAGAGTGGGTTGGCATCCTATGAGAACGACGACTTTAAACAAGTCGAGATGGCTTCGAGGGAAAAACAAGCGATAGGACCTAGCGTCGATAATTGTATAGTAGACCTGGGAGTGTGTACTACCAGGTTGAAGGTATACGTCACTGCTCTCGGGACATATGACCTAATCATTGGAATGGATTGGTTAGCATCTCATCGAGCCATGGTAGATTGTTTTGCAAAGAGGGTGATTTGTGTTGATGATGAAGGAATACTAGTAGAGATCCAAGGTGTACAAAGAAAAGTGTCGTTACGCTTTATATCAACTATGAAGGTTAAGCGATGCTTGAGGCAAGGGTGTCAAATTTATGTAGTGGAAGCAGTGACTGAAAGGAAGGGACCCTCATTGGATCAGTACCCGGTATTGTCAGAATTTAAAGATGTTTTTCTGAATGAGTTGCCAGGGTTACCTCCTAAGAGGGAGCTTGATTTTACTATTGAGCTAAAACCTGGTGTAGAACCAATCTCCAAGACTTAGTATCAGATGACAGCGCCAGAACTTTATGAATTGCAAATGCAGTTGAAAGAGTTACTGGACTTAGGGCTAATAAGGCCCAGTGTCTCACCTTGGGGTGCAGCAGTAATTTTTGTAAATAAGAAGGATGGATCCTTACGACTGTGTATAGAATACAGGGACTTGAACTGTGCTACAGTGAAAAATAGGTACCCAATGCTACGAATAGATGACCTCTTCGATCATATGAAAGGAGAAACAGTATTCTCAAATATTGATTTGCGATCAGGGTATCATCAGTTAAGGATTAAGGAAGGTGATATCCCAAAAATTGCCTTTCGAACTCGGTTTTGACATTACGAATTTGTCATAGTACCTTTCGGATTGACCAATGCACCAACATTATTCATGAGCCTCATGAATTGCATATTCCGAAAGTACTTAGATCGATTTGTACAAGTCTTTCTAGATGACATCCTCATCTATTCCAAGAATGAAAGAGAACATGAGGAACACTTGCGAATAGTGTTGTCCTGCCTTAGAGAGAACAAATTGTATGGGAAGTTGTCAAAGTGTTCCTTCTTCTAGAAAAAGATTCACTATTTAGGTCATATCATTTTCGGCGAAGGAATCTTTGTGGACCCAGAAAAAGTAAAGGCCATTATGGAGTGGCTAGTGCCGAAAAATGCCCATGAGGTGAGAAGATTCATGGGGCTAGTAGGTTATTACTAGAGATTTGTGGAAGGATTCTCAAAAATAGAGAAACCCATCACCACTTTGCAATGCAAGGGGGTTAGGTATGAATGGAAAGAAGAATGTGATAGTGCATTCATTGAGCTTAAGAGGTTACTAACCAGTGTGCAAATTCTATGAGTGCCAGATATGGAAAAGGGCTTCACAGTCTGCATGGATGCCTCGAAGCAAGGGTTGGTGTCCGTGCTAATGCAGGATGGAGGAGTGATATCTTATGCATCAAGGAAGTTGAAGAAACACGAAGAGTTATACGTGACTCGTGATTTAGAGTTGGCAGTTGTAATGATAGCTCTGAAAATTTGGAGGCACTATCTTGTGGGGTGAAACTTTGAGCTCAAAACGGACCATCAAAGTTTAAAACATCTCTTCACTCAAAGAGATCTGAATGCCAGGAAAAGGCGATGGAGTGATTTTATGAGTGAGTACAATTTTGGTATTTCATACATCAAGGGAAAGGAAAATGTGGTCGCAGATGCCTTGAGTAGGAGACCACGTATCTTCTCCTTGGTAACCTTAAAGGTCAATCTGAGGGAACATGTGTTGGCACAACTCCAATGAGACAGTTGGTATTTAAAGGTTACTTCAAACCTCTAGAGTGGGAGGAAGTTAGATCCAAAGTATGAAGGATATAGTATGGAAACAGACGGACTGTTAAGATATCGAGGAAGGATGTACATCCATGAGAATGGGGATATTTGAAGCATCATACTAAAGGAAGCCCATAGAGCACTTTATTGTGCGCATCCGAGTGTGAAGAAGATGTATGCAGATGTGAGGAAGATCTTCTTCTGGGTAGGCATGAAGTGCGATGTAGTCCATTTCGTCACCAAATTCCTAGAGTGTCAACAAGTGAAAGCCGACCACCATCACCCAGTAGGCCTCCTACAACCACATGATGTTCCTATGTCCAAATGGGAAGTCATTTCTATGGATTTTGTTGTGGGGTTGCCACTCACATCCCATAGACACAATTCCATCCTTGTGATAGTGGATAAGTTAACCAAGAGTGCTCATTTTATTCTAGTTAGAGACACTTACGATGTCAGTGATGTGGCATGTGTGTTTGTAAGTGAGGTTATCCGTTTGCATGGGATACCTAAGAATATCATTTCAGATAGGGACTCCAAATTCACTTCTAGGTTTTGGACAAGTTTACAGTCAGCGTTGGGGACTCATTTGAACTTAAGCACAACTTTTCATCTTGAAACAGATGGGAAAACTGAGAGAGTAAATCAAGTCATGGAAGACATTCTTAGGATGTATGTAATGGATAATCAAACCCAGTGGTAGAAGTACCTACCTTTGGTAGAGTTTGCCTACAATAACAGTTATCATAGCTCCATCAGAATGCCACCCTACGAAGCTTTGTATGGGAGGCCATGCAGAACTCCATTAAGTTGGGATAGACTAGAAGAACAAGTAATAGTTGGGCTAGATTTGATTCAAGAAATGGAGGAACAGGTGATTTAGATTAGGCAGAGACTAAAGGAAGCACAGGATAGGCAGAAAAGCTATGCGGATGCACACAGGACCGACCAAAGTTATGAAGTGGGAGACCAGGTTTTCATTTGTATCAGGCCTAATAAGAGTACCATACGGTTCGAGAAGGGGACAAAGTTGTCACCTTAATTTATAGGACCATTCAAGATCCAAGAGAAAATTTGACCCATTTCATATCGTCTCGTACTGCCACTCCACTTGCATAAAACTCATAATGTATTTCATGTATCTGTTTTACGTCATTATGTTGCTGATGAATCACATAAACTAAATTGGAAGGAATTGTAAGTATCAGACATGGGAACCCTCACGATAGAACCGTTACACATATTGGACCGTAGAGTCTGACATCTCAGGAACCGTCTGGTAGAACAAGTTAAGTTCCAGTGGGACAAGTATAGTCCAGGATCTGCTACTTGGGAAGACGCCGAGACATTACAGCGAGACTATGCCTCACTTTTTTTACCACCTCGAGAACATGTTTCTTGAAGGTTGAGTGTATGTAACACCACCTTTTGACTTAGACAACGAGGATTACCTAAGGCCTATATACTTTATTTTCTAGTCACAATGAAACTATTAAGTGATACACCTAAACTTTAAATGTATGAACTTTTATGTATGATTAAATGTTATTGATGATGATGTATGTAATGCAATCTATTATGTGAATGTAAATTTTACGAATGTTTAAATGTTATTGATGATGATGTATATGATGCGACATATGGTGAGAATGTGAATTTAATGAATGTTTAAATGCTATTAGGATGATGTTGGATATGATGCAATCTATTTTGGGTAAATGATAATATTATGACTGGGTGTTGAAATTGAATTATGGGATATTATGAGATCTATTTCTAACTGGAAAACTTTGATGTTAATTTATCATTACATGGATACCAAATTGAAATGATGATAGTATGCAATTACATGATGATAATGCATAGAAATGTATGAGTTTGTGTTACAGACTAATCTGCAGGTTATGGGCTATGAAATAACCAGGGAATAAAGATGATGAAAGTGGATATCATGACCACTAGCCAAGAAACATTATGGTATGAATATTGTATGTGAAATTATATTGGTTTGGATGCATTGCTATGATATGTGGACCAATGCATGATTTTAGGTGATGACACTGCCCAAAACCGAATAAACTATGACAAAACCCCCAACAACACGGTGCCACTGTATATTCCATTGTAGGGTGTGGACCCTAGTTATGATTAGAAGGGGTGGAAGCATTTCCCACCGTGTATCCTCTGAAACCTAAAGTCATGGGAGGACAGTGTTAGTTCACGCTCCCCAAGACGTGTGATGATGACTGTCAGATGCCTGCTAGGGAAGCTTGGTCGAGATAGCGACACTTCCTCTTATGGGTTCTATTTGGAGTTAGGTCAATATAGTTGACACTCCAAGATAGTCTAGCAGAGGGAGGATAGGAATGGATATGGAAGTAGGTTAGGGAGGAAGGATGAGTAGTAATAGTTGAGAAGGTATGGAGATCTATCTTGTGGTGGAATTTAATGTTTTCCTTTCAAAAAAAAAAAGAAATGTGTATATATGAATATTCATAATTACGTAACTAAACCACAATTTTCTAAATAAAAATTGTTCAACTAGATAATAGTAATTAAAGTATTTCTCAAACAATTGATTGGTTTGTTGTCTTTTATAAAAGACTAGTCTTGCTGACTGGATTGGATGCATACATAAATTATTAAAGGATGATAGTTGTGATTATTAGTACATGCACGAGACTTGTATGTACTAGCTACACATGCATTTCTTGTACATATACACTAGTATGTATGAGTTTCTTGACTTACTTAGTGATAATGTCGGTTAATTGTTATGAATGTGTGAACCATGTTTCTTTTCCTTTTTACCACAAGATACCTTATCTTCAAGACGAAGTTTCCTGAAGGGTGGGTGTATGTAACAACCCTAGTTGAAAATATGCTTAGGGATTATTAAGAAAAATTAATTAGGTGACTAATTGTCTTAACATGGTTTTAACTAAACAAAGATTGACATAATAATATTAATTAAATATTTATTTATTAATTAATTGTTATAATTTTGATTAATTAATTAATTAAATTAATTACCTATCACATTGAATGAACAGGGTAATAAATTTAAAAGGGTTAATAAATTATATTGTTTAAATTAAAGGATTACGTATATGGAGGGGATAAGGAGCATTAATAAACAGATAAGCAATGAATGAAGGGATAAGGAAATAAATGAGGAGAAAGGGCGGTGAAGGAGGGATATGAGAGGGGGAGGTTTACGAAAGAAGGGATGATTATCGTTCTATGGGGGTTTTTGGGAGGGTTCTCTTGGATTTTCACATGAGAGTTTGAGGTCTGTAGTCAGGAAGGATTAGTACAGGGGGAACCAATTTGCTGGGGGTTTTGGGCATGGGGGCGAGGATATCCATATGGTATCCTAGAGCTAGGAAGCTGTCCTAGTTGGTAGGGTGGAAACAAGGTTTGGGTAGATTTGGGCAGTGCAATAGGAAACAACAAAGCAGCGGGCTGGACAACCAGTTCGACGAAGAAATTAGCATCAGGAAGAGGTAAAATTGTTTTATTCTGTTATGAAATTATTATTCATTGATAAATTTAAGTTACTGAAGTTATTGTTATGAAGTTATTATTCTGTTATGAAGTTACTGTTTTAGTTTATGGAATAAATTGACGTTTAAATTAATATGGTTATTATACAACGACCCAAGATTGCGGCTAGAAGAGGGAATGCTATTATTGGCAACGTAAAGTGGTTGCTCATTTTCATATACCAACCGCTTGTGGTATGTTTCTCCTGATAAGAGCTTCCAACATTTTTGAATTGGTATTGGAATATTATATGCATCTGAACTTGATTCTGAATTAGGATCCTACAAATTTGGATACATTTTTATTTAGATTGACATGGATAACAAAAATAAATTCAATTAGATAATCAAAATATAAATAAAATCTGAACTTACTCTAGATAGAAAGGGAGAACTCTGCTATGGACTTTGAGTAATATGGAATGGGATGGAATTTGAAGAATTGGCCATTTAATATTGTAAGCTTCTCTCTTTGCATTTGAGCAAAATCAACAATAAATTATTTTTAAGAATAAGGTGACTTTAAGCGCAAAATGTATACTATGATGTACTGCAAGTCATGTGGATACATCATGGAAAATAAATTAAGATGAATATATTATTTTGTGTGAAAATAAAAATTCAGATAACTTTCAAAACATAACGGTGCATTAATGTAAAAAACACACACCGATGCATCTATAACATTTTAAAGCACCGAGAGTTTATATAAGCATCGCATCGGTCCCATGAATTAAAATAATAAAACAATAATTATCCAATATCGATGCACCAAAACTTTAAAACACATCGGTGCATCATATACATATCATCACCGATGTGTCAAAGTAATAAACGCACTGAAGTTTCGAATTTTTTTTTTTTAAAGCGCGACTTTATTTTTTTACAATTGAAAAATGAGCAAGAATTTAAAATGTAATTTCATAAAGTTGTTTAAATAGTAAAACCCTATTCACTGTTTCATTATTTTACCAAAATTTACAGTGGAAATATTTGCAAGAGATCCATACGGAAGAGCACTGTGGAGCAACAAAATACTTTAGAACAATCAAATTTATTTAGAAGATCAGAATTTGAAGGTAACTATGGTGATTCATTTAAAAATATTTTCATAAATTCTTTCATGGATATTAAGCTATTCAATATTTTATTATTTTGCCAAAATTTATAGGGTACAAATTTGCAAGAGAGACATACATGGGAGTATTGTGGAGCATCGGATCAATACCTTTGAAAGAAGAGTTATTCATAAGACCATAATTGGAAGGGTATGGTAATTCATTCAAAATCCTTTTGGAGAAACACAATTATTCAAAAAATTAGAAATAGAAGGGTTTTGTGATTCAGAAAAAATAAAAAAAATCAGACTTACATTAAACTCTTGCTTCTTCTTGTTTGTGTGACTGCAAAACTTCAACTTAGGTTTTAAATCCCTTTATCGCTTCATAATTATAACTTTTCATTTTAGGTTTTTGTATTTAATGGATTTATGTTTCCATATAAAAGGTGTTTGGCATGTGAGGCATCAGATCCAAACCCTCTTGACCCTGTCACATTTTTTAAAAATAGTTTTGGGTAATCGATGCGTATTATGTAATATAATGCACCAGTGTGCTTACAGATACAAATGCACCAACTATGATGCAAATAATTAAAAAAAATCATTCATGGATGTGTAAATTTATTTGTTTATTGCATTTTTATTTTCGTTTTTTTCAATTGGAGCAGTGTTGTTAACGATACTTATTGCACCATTTTAATTTAATGTTTTTTAAAATATTTTTTATTGGTGCATTTTTAACATTAAACACATCGGTGCTATTAACGATATATTGCGCACCACTCTAATTTATTGTTTTTTTTAAATATTTTTTATAGTGGTGCATTTGATAACATGTAGCACACTGGTGCTTTAATATTAATACAACGCACCAGGACACTTTTTTTGGTAAAAATTGTGTGATTTATTTATAAAATATATTTAATATATTCTGTATTGAATGGTACAGGTTGTATATTGATAAAAAAATGTATGAGAATAGTTCAAGTAAAAAGAATTCTAATGGATACAAAGATAGCACATCCTGAAAGGAAAAAAAAGAAAAGTCCTTTGTAAATTCTATACAAAAATAATATGTTAAAAAGACAAGTTCTTTGTAAATTCTATACAAAATTAATATGTTTGAACTATATGTATTGGTTATTGTGTGTCTTGCAGATCCATAAAATGAGGAAGCTTGAAAAGATTTTTTGTGATCTAAGTGCAGAAGAGTGTAAAATCTTGATGTAAAAATTGCAAAAAGATGAACCAGGTGAATGAAAAAATTAGATTCAATATGAGTTTTTTTTTTTTTAATTTTCATTAATTTTTTACTTAAAAATATTAGATAACATGTTCAAGACAATTTATTATTTCACATATGTTTAATTTTCTACATCTGGGACCAAAAACAAAGGAACATGATGTTGTCCTATGAAAATAAAAATTATAGATGTAAATGATGATGAATTGGTCCTTAGTCATTTGGAGTGGTGCTAGATGTTAATCAAAGGGGGATTTTTTTTTACAAAACTATGAGGGATATAGTGGAACAAACATATAGACATACTTTCCACTTACAATACTGAAATAAATCCAATGATTCGAAGAACTTGTTACAAGGAAAATCTCTCTATGGCATGGGGTAAACCACAATAGACAAAAATGACTACAGAAATCAACTCTAATATCAAGTATGCTATATAAACAAATATTCTAACAAGACAAGATAAATATCCTACCTCATCCAGACGTTCGATGAAGTCCACCGTTGAGCACTTGACTCAAAGAAATACACCTGCAACTTGTCCTCAACAACCAAGATACACAAGAATATGGTGATAATATATAATTTATAACATTCAATAGCATAATACATCAATATTCATAACAAATGTGTAGAGATGATTTTAATGGCTAAATTTTCGTCATGGTATAATTTTCCATGGTTTTTCCCAAAAAATGTTTCCCTATTCTAAAAATGATTAGCCCAAATTCTATAGGATAAAATTCTTTTACTTTAAAAATCGCCAAAATTTTATACAAACTATATAAAATCCTTAGAAATTTGAATATTTTTACAAAAATATCACCAAACATTTATAGTTGGCATATGAAGGATTAATAAGATTTGCCAAGGTTTCTAGATTTCAAAATAAATTTCCATCCTTAAAATCATCTCTAAAAATATGCCCATGGACTAACAATTAAAATATTTGCAAGACATTGATTGGACGAGAAATTAGTATTTCTATTAAAATTTAATCAACATAAGTGTATGAATGACAAACTTCTGTGTCGAAAGGTTTGAAACCGAAAAACTAAGTCCCTTCCAATTGGGCCTCCACCACTTCAATCCTCCGCCAAAGACAAGCTCATATAAGAGAGACAATGAGGTTCTCCATCAAGTAGGGAAGAACTTGGGGGCTGAACAATGTGTTTAGACTTAAAAGGATAAAGGGATGCAGACTCAATATGGAGTAATTTCTCCAGAGTAACTTTTATCTCAAAGTTGAATTCCTCTCCTCTTTTCCACAGCTTGGATATGGCCCATTTATATCCTTCAAATGGAACAGAAAGGCTGAGTTGGAACGTTTCCAATATATGGAAGGTCAAGGATCATGGATCTCGTGACGTGACATGGAAACCTGACACCATTTTTTAATTTTGGGCACAAAATCCGATGTACATGGGCTGTAATGGTTTAACCTATGTATACGCATGCTGTATAATAGTTAGGGCATGTATATGTGGAAAAATATTTATTTTTAGCTCTTGGAACTATAAAAAGGGACTTCAACTCTGCATAGGGAAATTGAAAAGGCCTTCTAAGAAAATTTACATAGAGTGAGACAAATCTTCCTATAACAGAACCTGGTTATATCTAAACTATAGGAATTGTTTTCAGAGAAATGGTCAATGAGACTTGTCAGACTTGCAATAGAAAAAACATACAACAACAAAAAAGAATCATTCAAAAAGTAATATTCCTAAAAATGATTTTCTAGAACATGTATATATTACTACAAATCATTCCTAATTTATTAATATCAATCTTGTTATATTTAGTTTTCATATATCAATATAAAAATATTTAATCGTCATGTTACTTTTTTTAGGAAGATTATGAAAATACCAAAGGATCAACAAGATGATATCTAGAATATGCCATTAGGAATGTCGAAAAAAGTGTACAAGGAGATGGTAAAAGAAATGGACATAATTGTATCTCAGGAGGAGCCATATCATCAACAAAGTTCTTCAAATGTATGAAATCATTGAATTTTTCTATTAGGTACATATAAATAAATAATTTAGAATTAATTGTTAATTTTCAAGTATTTTCTTGCAGAAAAGAAAACAAATGTAACATCCCGCTCTGGCGCACTTACCTAACTTATTCTTTGAGGACACTTGCTCGCAAGTGATCTGGATTTATATGATAAAACTTTTCTTTCATTATGATGCATTGAGTTATATGACAGGATGTTTTTACTACCTTGGT
>ML780146.1:271769-352698 GCA_009831015.1 Picea engelmannii | reverse complement strand
TGTGGTTACGTATCGCGCGTCTTGGTCATGTTCTGATGTTCATCCTGGTTGTTTACTCGTATATGTACACACACACACTTCAAAAACAAAAAAAATTTGCACCTGGCACTAGAGTAGTTGTCGTAACGAGGCGGTTCGTTACAACAAAATGGAACTCTTTCAGCACATAAAATAGGACAATGAGGAAGAAAAGGGTTGATAGCAAAGTTTGTGATTAATTTTTATCTTTATAACATTAACTCAAGATTTCATTTTTGTATATTTTAAGTTGTTTTACAACAACCATCCTTGAATGTCTTCAAACAGGTGCTCACATACAAACAAGATCCATTACAAGAATTGATTGATATTGGGCTAAGTGAGGGTTGTGAGTATATGTTGTCATATCAAAAATTAATTGTCGAATTTGTAAGTATCTATGTTGTTTTAGTTCTCTCATTTTATAATTAATGGAACAAAAAAAATCTTTTATATTAAATCTATAATTTATTATGGGATATATTAAAACTGCAGGAAACGAACTATGGAAATGTGCCAACAGAAGAGTTGTTGATAGAAGGCATGAGATTTGTCTTTGAAAAAATTTGTATCATTCCGGACTTGATTCTTTCTATGGCATGTCGCTTTTCAATTTACATTCATGTATATTATTTATTTCAATTTTCATTATTCTCACCAGTGCATATACACTCATTACACTTTCTTTTTATTTTTGTAGATGGAATCATTTGAAGAAGAGGAAAACAATTGAGCCAATAAAAAAAAAATCAACCAAATAAACCAAGTCATGGAAGTAGCTCAAGAACATTTGACAATAGTTCCAATCAAGAATGATGATCAATATATTTGGATATCAATGCAAGCTTTTATATTTTTTGAATAATTGTTTGTGAAAATCAAACATTTTGTTTAATGTAATGGACATAGTACTATCCCAATTTAAAGACAAGGGGTTACCAATAAGGGTCCCATTTTGTATGATAAAGAACATCTTGTTCATATATAATAAATATGTTTTGTTTTATTCTTTTGTGTTGTCCAATGTTCCTATGAAATGTTACATTGTTGAATAAAGATATGGATGATTAAATATTATAACAAAGAGATGCAAACACTCATGATATAACAAGATAATCCAAACATCATATTCAAATGCACTAATCAAAATTTAATTTATATGAATACTATTATAAGATATATGTCATTTTTTTGATAAACAGTGGAATTAAAAAATAACAATAATTGTGCACTATCACAGGTTGATGCTTCTGAAAAGAGAAAATGACAACCAATGCATTCAATGATAAAAAGAACTAGTGCCTTTAATTATAACATGCATTGGTGTTGTAACATAATAAAGACTGATGCTGACATGAATTTAGAAAGAACCCATATTAATAATATTTTAATAAAAAAATTATAATAATAATACAACTTATCGGTGCTTTCAATTTATAAGCACACCAGTGCTTCTCTTTCATGAATCTGCATTGGGGCCTTCTCGACATCATGCACCAGTCTTGTTTGTTTTTTAATGCACTGATGCATGTTATCATTGATTTTCCTGGTGATTTATTCCTATTAAGGCACCGATGTGTTTATGTTTATAAGAGCATCGGTGCTTTGGTTGACATGTGAGCACCGGGGCTTTAAGTTCAAGAATTCATCAGTGCTCAGTGTCATAGATTCAACCAGTGTGTTTTTGTTATTAAATCACTCGGTTGTAGTTTGTATAAACACATCGGGGCTCCAATATTTTAGGACTCAACTAGTGCCTACTGTGCAACGTAGGCACCGGTGCATTAATGTTTTAAGTGCACCGATGTGTATGGAATGTGAAGCACACCGCATATAAAAACATCCGCTACAACCTCCTCCTGCCCAAATATTTTTAGTTATAATGAAGTCCTATTATAATCTCCACAAAAACATCCTCTACCAAAAACATATGTTTTTAAAGAGGTTTTTCTTGACAATGTTTGTCAAATTTTTAACACTAAAAGCCTCCACTATAACCTCCACTGGAGGGTCTTTTCCTTGTAGTGAATATCAATTTGTGGATAGAACAATACCAGGAAGACCATTATTTTTCCCCAATATACTAGTGGCTTTAGTAAGGTATATCTTCTCCCAATTTTCATTTGAAAGTTAGATTATTGTATAAAGTAGGACTTCTTTGTGTTTGTCTAGACAAAAAGAGAATAAAATTACTTGGATGCCCATATAGTAAAGTGGCCAGCCATTTTGGTATTCATAAAACACTATTGTTTTGAAAAATTATTTTATTGGCCCACCTTGCAGTAAACATTCAGTCTTGTGTGGTTTCTGTGATTTCCAAATCTTCCAATCTAAAAGAAGGGGTGTATATACCTCACCCAATTCCCAGTAGGACTTGGGAATATATACCCATGGATTTCATTATTGAGTTACTTGAAACCAAACATATGCATGATGCATTACTTATTGTTTTTAGGAAATAAACTGTTATTCAAAGTATTAATATTCCATTTTATAAGTATCCACTGAAAAGTATGCAGAAGTAAACAATTATTTTTAAATATAAAAGTATTTTCCAACTAAGGAACAAAGACAAGGACATTTAAGAATAGAGTAAAGATTATTCATAAGGTAGGTCACTTCCACCTTCTCTTTCTAGAACCAAAGGATAGTCTGACAAGACCTTTTGAAGATTGTTCCTACAAAGAATATTGAGGTATATGTATAACTATAACTCATGAATAGTCAAAACATTTCACTAGTATCCATTCATTAACAACTATAAATTCTTTTAGAGTTACTAATAAGATAAACATTTATTTACCATAACTAAGGTTCATGGGCAATTTCTAGACGTAAAGGGTTGTTACAAATAAACATTTCTAAACATTTCTGAAAAATATTTGTATACAACCTTTTATCTATATCTAAATATCTACAGGAATTTCCCAAATCTTAATATACACCCATGAAAATGTCCATGCACACACATGCCTCCAGCGGAGAGTAGTATGCATATTGTTGGCATTTGGTGACAATGAATTCTCAAGAATAGATTTAGATCTTATTATTCTATGTTGGTTACAACCAAATAAACCAAGTTAGAATATGGATAGGGATTGCATTTATTATTCAGTTTCTTGTAAATGTATATAAATACATGTAAGCCTGTAGAGGCAAAAACGATTATGAGAGAGTGAGTGTGAGTGAGCTGATGTAATCTCCATGATCTAAATAATAAGACAACTGATGCCTATGCTTGGTGGACATAGCCCAACGTTTGGGTGAACCACGTGAAATCCCTATGTCTATTATTTGTGTGTGATTGTAAATTATCATTGTGAATTGTGTTTTCCGCATTGACAATTCTAACAAGTGGTATCAGAGCTGGTTATATTTGGTTAGAGGAGATGCATAAGTGAGGTGTGTAGATTTAAACATTTCTGCGGGTCTCTCCTCTCAAAGGTCATGGAGGCTGGTAATACACACTTCCCGCATGAGTAAATCTTCATCATTTCCGCAGTCTGGATGCGTCAGGAAGTGCGGTGGATTTTTTGAAATTTCCATAGCCTGGATGCATGGAGAGGGGCAGTGAATCCCCATGTAATTTTCAATATTTCCATAGTCCATCCATACAGAATGTGCAACGGCCCTTTGAAGCATGCATACCACTCACTTGGGAGGTGCAATGGCTTTTTCAAACAAATAATTTTTTTTAGCGTATGTGTTAATAATTTTTTTTTGGCATGAAAAACTTTGGCAGGGGATACTTTTTTAAAGGGATGGCATATTATTTAAAGGTAATTTTCATAAATTAAAAATGGCAATCCAAGTCACGTGGGTAAGTTAAAGTAAAGAAGGTGGAGGAATTTAAATGTAAAAGTGGATGTTTTTTAAAAGTGAATCTTTTTGTTTTATAAAATATTTTTTAAACCTTTTTATATATTATTAAAAGGTTTTTTAATTAAAATTTTTACCAATCATTCCTCCACATATTTTCAAAGGGATTGGGGTTTTATAAGCAGTGGACATTAGTAGATTTTGTGCTAATGGCTAAGATGCAGACTTTGAAGTTTGAAGTTCAAACGTTCAACAGTAAAACCAAATTTGATCTCTGTAAGCTTAAGATGCACGATATACTCGTGCAAAAAGGTGTGGTGAAGGCGCTTTTGGGAAAAGCAAAGAAGCCCGCATCCATAACAGATGATGATTGGTATGAGATGGATGCGAGAGCACTGAGTTCCATATGCCTGTGTTTGGCTGACAATGTTCTATTCAATATTGTCTCAGAGAAGACATCATTCAGTTTGTGGACGAAGTTGGAAAGTCTATATATGACGAAATCATTGACAAGTAGAATCTACTTGAAGAGACAGCTGTACAGTTTGTGGATGAAAGAAGGTACAAAAGTTGTTGATTATTTAAATACCTTCAATACCCTTATAGTTCAATTGACTAGTAAGGAAGTAAAATTCTAAGATGATGATAAGGATATTACACTATTGTGTTCATTGCCTGAGTCTTGGGATAATCCAGTCACCTCTATTAGCTTTAGTTGAACATAAGTTTTATATTATGACTCTATTATAGGAGTTTTTTTGGATGAGGAGATGAGGAGAAAATCTAGTAAAGAAACCTCAAATTTAGAGGCGATGCTGATCAGAGGTCAAACCACAGAGAATAATGAGAGAATTTCTTTATGATCTAAGTCAAGACACATAAAGGGTAAAGAAAAATGTTGGCACTATGGAAAAATAGGACATATCAAGAAAGATTGTTGGAAGAGAAAGGAATTAGAGGAAAACTCTATGAAGGAAGCTAATTTGGTTGTAACAAATTCATGTATAATTGATCAAGTTTTATTTGTTTCTAGTAATTTACAATATCAATAATAATGACAGTTAGATTCAGGTGCCTCCCACCACATGTTCTCACATAGAAATTAGTTCATTTCTTACCAGTATGTTGATGAGGGTGTAGTGTTTAAGGGAAATGGTATTCCCTATAAAACTGTTGGGGTTGGCAGTATTAGAATCAATATGTTCGATGGTATTGTTAGGGAATTAATGGATGTTAGATACGTACCTGATCTTAAATCAAATTTGATTTCATTAGGAGTGTTGGAATCTTATGGATATAATTATACAGGTCAAGGTGGAGCACTCACATTGTTGAAAGCGAGTTTAGTAGTGATGAAGGCAATAAAGGTTGATAACCTTTATAATATGGAAGGCAATACTAAAGTAGCATATGAAGTGACAACTGTATCTTCTTGTTTATGTCAGAAGCATCAAGGTATTAAGAGCAAGAAATAATTACATGTACTGGTAAGAGGTAAATCAATTCCAGACTTAAAATCTTTGTTTTTGAATTATTGCTTGTTTTATATCTCTGGAAGTTATGATGATGGTATAAAGGGATGTTGTGTGTGGGATCCTACTTCTCACAAGGTCACCATTGACAAAGATATAGTATGTAAAGGGTTGATTCAAGGTTGCAACAGTAAATTTATTTGCATGCTAGATAATTAATTGTATGACCTAATGGTACCCAGGAAAATATTCAAGATGTTTGAATCCTTCATAGTGAGTCGGAATTTTTCAAAGGGTAGGAATGACTATACAGTTTATAGTACATTCACAGTATTGATGTTCTTTGTTGATAATATGCTTGATGCAAGCTGAAGCATGGATAAAATTAGTAAGAAAATGACTCAGGTGGACAGAACAATTCAGATGAGGGATCAAGGAGAAACAAAACAAATTATGGACATGGAAGTACACAGAGATGGTAATGGTCAGTTGTGGTTGGAGTTCAGTATGGACATTGTAAAACCATTTTTTATCCCTCTTTCTTTCCATTATAAGTTTTCTTCAAGCATAGGGCCTGTCTATAAAGAAAAAAAGGTTATGTCTCATGTAAGTTCAATAGGAGGTCTGTTGTATGTGATGAAATGGTTAATATGAGATGTTTCACATGCTAATGATGTTGTCAAATACATGACAGGTTCAGGTGTTGCAGTGAAATGGGTGCTTCAACATTTGAGAAGCACAAATGTCGCCTATAATGGTTACATTGAGATGGTCTATGATAATTGTAATGTATATTGTAATACAAGTGTCTTGGATATAAGGAGTTCTATCACTAAATATGCCTCACAACATAGTTGTGGAAGACATGTTGGAGGTGGAGTGACCGCTTAGGAAATCCAAACTCATGAAAGTCACACAGGCAAGATCATGAAACCAATTTTGTTAGAGAAGCTGCAGTGGTTCTTAGCTTCTCTTGGCTTGCAGAAAAGTTGATGAACAAAAGGAAGGAGCAAGGTATCAGGTTAATTGTTGTCAAGATGGAGATTGTTGGGATTTGGTGACAATGAATTCTCAAGAATAGATTTAGATCCTATTATTTTGCGTTGGTTACAACCAAATAGACCAAGTTAGAATATGGAATGTAAGCCCATAGAGGAAAAAATGATTGTAAGAGACTGAGTGTGAGTGAGCTGATGTAATCTCCATGATATGAATAATAAGACAACCGATGTCTATGCTTGGTGGACGTAGCCCAACGTTTGGGTGAACCATGTGAAATCCCTGTGTCTATTATCTGTGTGTGATTGTTAATTATCATTGTGAATTGTGTTTTCCGCATTGACAATTCTAACACATATCACAATGTACAACAGTAATAATTTGAGGTTATAAGTATGTTTTTTTTCTTTTTCTCCAGGAATCCAAAATTAGTTTTCAGTTTGTCATCATCCGTAGGTAGTTTTTCCAAAATGAAGATTGAAACAATATGCCCTAACAACATCTCTACATATGAATTTATTATACATCATCGTCTCTTTCATTCAAACATGTGAATTTTATTGATGGATATTTACCTACCCAAGAAAAACTTTTATGTTGACTTGAATCCCAATTTACAAACATTATGATGAATTCCTGCTAGAACCTGGATTTTTCAAAAATAATGATTTTCGCTACTAAATTATGGTGCACTTTACCTACCTTTTTTGTGCATATCATCACACTTATAGAGTTTCTATATAATAAGATTCTAAGGAGAAAGGTCATTTTGTTTCTTCTTCTAATGGTTGAGACTCTTGGAACTACTGAGGAGCAAGGTCATTTTGTTTCTTCTTCGAATGGTTGAGACTCTTGGAACTATTGTTTTTATTTACCTTCCAAGAGCAATGGAACAACTACTTGTTGAAAGTGAGCCAAAGGAAATGGCATCTTTTCCGGTCTTGGTTAATCAACTTATTTTCAAGTTCAAGGCCACAATGACTAGTATTCTGAAAGACATATTTCCATTTATTGTGAGTCGAGTGTTTTCTATTCTTCCTAAATATGGTATTCCATAAGGCCCCTGCAGTAATACTGAGGTTTGTATGTATTTTAAATTACATGCATATTTGGATCTTAAATATTAGTTTCTACAAATTTGGCATATCCTAAGGTGATTGATATTCTAAAAGATCTTTTTTTTTTAAATTGTTTGTAAGGCATGTTTAAGTTCTTAAAAAGCTTCAGGTACTTGAATTTGAGTTCAATTTCCTATTTTTTAATTTGATGTTGTTTGCGCCACTGCTTATGTATAGATTATGTAAAGGTTTACCATCTTCATTTTTCAATTTTGTATTAAAACAGGTGGCATTTACAGGTTAGTCACCATACTAAATAGTATCCTAGAAACAATTTGTTGAAACGCTAACCTAAATTTTGTTCTAGAATATTGGTTTGATGTGAATAAACAAAATGTTTGATAGGGGTCCATTAGGTTGAATTTTTTGTGGAATGATCCTTATTTTTATATGTTCTCCTTGAGATTGTATTAATATATTTTGTAAATATTCTTTTCTAATTAATAATTATAGTTACAAATCCATTATAGGAAAATCTTGTACTAGTTTTACTTAGGGGAAGGGCAGGTAAATAATTGTTTATGCACCAAAGGATTATGATTTCTATAAGATTTTTAGGTTATGTGACATATTTTGGCACCTTGGGAAAGGAAGTATTTTATGTAACTCATGACGTTTATTTCATATCATAAGTCAAGAGTCACCTAAATAGTCAATACTATTACATAGAGGCACCATATTGTGATATTTATTTTCCTCTTTTTGTACTCATTGACATCATATTTGACTTATTCAATATTGTATATTATTTATTCCTTTGTACATATATAGTGTGATCATTAGTTATTTGTAGTGAGCCTCGTGATCTGGTACAAGGTGGTAACACATTTTATGCCAACCCGTATTATAGTCATTTCCATTCCATCTGCGTGCAACCATACAGGTTTGGCTTATGAAGGGAAACAATACTTTGTGTGCATGGTTTGTTGTTTCTGTCAAACAAAAGGAATTAAGTACTTATATATGCATTTTCATTCAATCTATTATGTATTATCACAATGATGAGAAACATCTCTCATATATGGTCGTAAGTGGAAACATTTATGAAGTATGTTTAAACCATCATGTTAACCAAAGCCAACAAAGAATCC
This sequence comes from Picea engelmannii, assembly GCA_009831015.1. Lineage (NCBI taxonomy): Eukaryota > Viridiplantae > Streptophyta > Pinopsida > Pinales > Pinaceae > Picea > Picea engelmannii. The sequence continues at coordinate 344,181 of ML780146.1, read as the reverse complement.
AACCATGAAATTTGAATGGATTTTATGAATAATGGGTCTCCTATCATTGGATATAAGTCAAATCAATCAATACTGGCTAGTGTTGTTATCATATCTGAGGCACATTATCTAAATTTTGGGATCTTTGGTGGTAGTAATGGATTATAAAAACATACTATAGATCAAAGACCTAATCAAAGTAGGAGTTGTTTGAAGGGTTGACAAGGTGTAAACCTTCTACTAACTATGATTTCAGTCAACATGGAGATATTGTGAATCAGAAAGATGCAATAGATAACCCAAAGAGGTGGTAAAATAAATATTTTTATCAAGAACATCAACTGCAACAACTGTATCAACAACTAGGTATTTGTTACAGACATTAGGAATAAATCTAATAACACATGCCTGTATATGCATTTTGGATGGTTATTAAAATTGTTGACATTGTTGTCATGTCAAATTCCCGTCTTTTCACTTCCAGTAGTTGAGCAGTTTGTAAATATATTCTAGAATCTTGTAACAATGCACTATTAGCATACATAAAGCATGTTTATAGCAATAAGAGGAAAACTTCTTCTTTCCATATTTATAGTAGATAACACCGAGAAATACAAGAGGAAATATCCATCCCTTGAAGATTGTGTATGGATATTTGTAAGGGAAGAATTCAAAAACTTCATGAGCATAGAAGACATGATTTATGGATCATATTAATGAGCATTCTTCTGTATATTTCAAAAAGGAAAATGGAGGAATGCCTTAGTATTTTCACAATTGGGTGGTTTTATGATGATATGGAGGATGATTTTAGTAGAGCACTCTCTTTAGATGACATACCTCATGACGCCTAATTGTTGGACATTGCATCTTTGGAGCTCTATCTTATGAAATGGATAGGAACAAGGTTTACATTGCAGTTACAAGTGGAGGAGTGACAACAATAAGAGGACATAAGTATAGAGTACTATAAGCTCATTTCCAAATGATCACTAAATATGCTTGTTGAGATATTTCAAACATAAAAAAGGATATATAGTGGGGAAGTCATGAGATGGAATAATTTTAAGCCCATAAATCTCTTCACAGGAATGGTTGGAATGCAAGAACTACTTTTTGGCTTTTTTGTGAATATTTATTGGCATATTGACATATTGACAATATATGGAACTTATGATGTTATATGGAAAATTGGTCCCTTCTACTGATATTGGATTCGTTGGCTCTGTAAACTCATTATTCCAACAAAAATTTTTCAACATAGGTGTTGATTAATTGGGTTGGTTGTCATTGATGTCAACCCTTGAAAAAGTCTAGTAGCGAATTCCGGTAGTGGACCCAAGTTTGTTTTATGGATAATGGTACAAGTTTTGATATATTTCCAGGTAAGACTATTCTAGATGGATAGTACATATCATGTCATTTCCGATGGTATGTGGAACACCACATAACTCCTCACGCCTCATGGTTAGAGAGTTATGGCCATGTGAAGTTGGAGAACCCTCACGAGTCATCTAGAAGCCCCAAAAGGTCAAAGTAGTCAAAGTGTTCAAAAAATAAATTATTTAAATAATAAATTTAATGGAGAACTCCCTAAAATAAGGAAAGTGAGATGCTACATGAAAGTATAAACAAGAGGCAAGGCCCTCTCATTAAAACACACTTGAACATATTGAATATACTTTGTTGTGTAAGGATTATTGCAAGTACTCATTGATACATCTAAAGTTGCGAAAGTTTGATGTAGCACGAAGGGTTGACGATGAAAGTTTTGGAATTACAACAAATACTAAAAAACCCTAATTTCTGAGGTGTATGCATGATGACAATGTATTAGGGTGCGTACATACATGGGTTGGCAGTGTATTAGGGTGCATACATGTGGGTAAAGCCATGGAAACTTGACAATATGAAGATGCAGAGGTTCTATATTATGATATCAAGCTCCCAGGAAGGTCTACAGTGCTCAGATACATCAGATCTATCCATTGGTTCAAAAGGTATGTCTTATTTCTATGAATAGTTGGATTTTGATGTATGCATGAGAAATGGTTATGGAGATTTAAGGATTCTCCCTAGAGAAACTAGTGGCCGCATGGGATATTCTGTATAATATCTACAGATACTTATTTTTAGAGTAGAGGCACATCTTGTATTTCTTGGCATATGGCTAAGGGTTTTTGTGGTACATGGTTGAGCGCATGTATTTGTGAAGTGGTTTATGTATTGAGAGGTTGAATATCAGAAAGGGTTTGATATATAGATCATGTGAGGGTTATTATACTTGTTCATGATTACACACACTTATATGTCGCATGAATAGAGAGATATATATATTCTTCAGGTGAAGGTTATGTATGAGGATGCATGCACAAGGTACAGTTACAATCTAGATACAGTGACAGGTTACAAATCTATGTGAAAGAAGTTGCATAGGATCATAATTTTTCAGAAGAAATAAACCCTAGTTTTCAGAAGGCATACATAGACTGCATAACAGATAAGTCATGTACATACATAGACTGCATAACAGATAAGTCATGTACATACGTGAGCTGCACAATAGATAAGGCTTGTACATACACGTTTTGTAGAACTATAGGTCACTTAAATGTTGTATTTGCTTGATACATTCTCAGTTCAAGTACAGGTTGATTGCAGGGAAGTAGTACAGGTTGACTGCAGGTCAGTGGTACATGTTGGTATAGTTTTACAGTGGCATATCTCACAATGATTCTACTTCTATGTCAGGGCAGTTGGATGAGGAAAGGATAGGTTGCTGTATCCACCTTCGGTTGTAGCTGGAGAACATAGGGGGTTGTAGCCTCCTTCTGGTTGTCCTTCCAGTTGTAGCTGGAAAACAAAGGAAGTTGGTGCTTCCAATGAATGTAATGCTTCAAGACATATAAGAAAAAACATTTCGTGGTTTTCTCCCTCTTTGGGTTTCCACGTAAAAAAGTTGGTTTACTGTGTATGTGTATGATTGTTCATTTGTTCATTGTTTATTTACTCTACAATTATTGGATGATAATGCTACATTGATATAACACTTGCATTATATGGTTAAAAAGGATTAAATTGCTCTATTACTAATTCAGCCCCCCCTCTCAGTAATCCAACAATAGGAAGTTCTAAATTACCAAACATGAACTTTGGAATTTTGTCGATCTATTCTATACTTGTTGTGGGGATTATATATAAGAACAACCTCAATGATATTGATGCATTACAATATTCTAATGCATCCAAATTTTTCTAATGAAATCTTGGGTGTTATTCCTTCTATTTGCAGCAAGGATATATATGAATTGATTGTTGACTTGGGACTAGTATGTCTTTGGTTGTGGTGGTATTGAAATTATTCCTCATTGTCAACATGGAAAAGAAGTATAAAGCCATGAAAAAATGCTAGGAAGAAGCTATTGGACAATTTTTGTTGGAGTTGTAGGCCAGGTTGGCTCGAAGCAATAAAATGAAAATACTAAAAAAAATGTCCTAAGTGGCAATGGTGAACGAGTAAGTATTTTACAATCCATAGTTGATGTCAATCAATGAGAACAGACTCCATGGAGGTAGACGAACACTGGTCTGGTGGACCATTATGGAAAAGTAACATGCTAGTCAATGTTGAATGGCACTTAGTGGCATATTATTGGAAGGCATTTGATTTAAAGGATTCTTAATATCTTAAGCAATGAATAATTTAATGGGTATTATGTGAGGCAGCTAGTGGAACTCAAAGGATTCACCTACCAATCAAAAGGAACATACTTAACCTTATGCTATTAGTTGAATATTTATCAGAACATACATGAATTTGTTGATTTCATCTGTTAATTATTTTGTTCTTGTGTTTTAATTATAGGTATGATGATGCCTGTGTCAATTTTTACTATCAAGAAGCTGGATCTCGAAGAAAACTTCCAATTCCAGCTAGTGTGCATAGTGGATAGGAAAATCAAAACAATTTTTTCATAATTTTGACGAACTCTTATTGTACAGGTGTATATGGATGCATTGAGGAAAATGCATAAATAAGGGGGAGGGGAATGTAATACCCCAACTTGATCCTAGGATTGTGAATATATTATACATATGATACCTAGGATGGTAAACCAATATGTTTAGGCTAGAGTTCCTGTAAATATGATAAAAGGATAGAGAGTCTATATTATAAATTGTACACATGGACTAAATAATAAAAATAACACCACGACTATAGACCAAGGGGTGAAAAGAGTATGGGGGGGTAATAATACATGAGTGGAAAAGTGAGCTAAGGGGTAGGGTAAGGGGGATTAAGTTAAGGGGGATAATCCAAATATAATATAATAATTACCTAAGCCTTTATATTATTATATTATATAATAATATAGTATAAAAAGGGTCAATGCATATTTAAAGGGGGGAATTTGTTTAATTATCCATTCTATTTCATTTCATTCTTATGAGGGTTGACTACAATTGTTACCATGGGGAAGATGGTGCCCCAGACTACGGAATTACCCATGGATCCTAGGTGGACTAGGGTGTGTGTACACTTCTCTTTGGGTTACATCAAAGAAGGTTGGAGCCCTAGAGGGAGACATGTGGGGATTGGTTCCCTGGTGTGAGGCCTGAAGGGTACATGGAGACCTATGAGGGTATCTATAACTCTTGGAGCCACAATGGTCTGAGACTTCCTGGTCAGCCTGTGCTAGAGCCCTAGAAGGGTAGTGTTGCAGCTTGAGGGACCACAATGTAGTGAAGGGGTCACAATACCTTGGGTTTTGTAGGCTGATTGGGAATGAGAGATTGTAGGTTGGATTTTTTTTGAGGATTGGTACCTTGGATTGGACCCTATTGGTACTAAATGTGGACCATAGTTGTCTAGGAATATTTTTTCGTGGTGGAGTAATATCCCTAGCTCAGGGGTGACTCACTACTAAAATATTATGAACAATGTGATCTATGGATGGGAGGAACATCAAAGGTCTACAACCAGTCGTTGTCTTCACAGAATATAAGTGCCATGTTTATTTTTTGTTATATTATGTAATTGCGTGTATATATATATTGGTACCTTGGATTGGACCCTATTGGTACTAAATGTGGACCATAGTTGTCTAGGAATATTTTTTCGTGGTGGAGTAATAGCCCTAGCTCAGGGGTGACTCACTGCTAAAATATTATGAGCAATGTGATCTATGGATGGGAGGAACATCAAAGGTCTACAACCAGTCAGTGTCTTCATAGAATATAAGTGCCATGTTTATTTTTTGTTATATTATGTAATTGTATGTTAATGTGTATATATATATATATATATATATATATATATATATATATATATATGAATTGGTATGTGATAAGCATAAATTTTCATATTAAATTGTATGATGGAGCGGGTGTTGTTCTATGGTATCAAAGGTTAGTTATGTTTATGGTGAAATCCGTGGAAAAATGATGGAATTTACCAGTACCCCTCCATCCCAGCAGGCACAAGGGTGATAGGGTACACTACAATTTTTTTCTTCTCTAGGTATTCTTTTTTATGTTTCTCGTGGATTTTTTGCTCTTCTATCACTTTCCAGACTATAGGTATGTTCCCAATTGCTATTAGAAATTGCTCCTCCTGAGATGTCGAGATGTTTCCAACTATTGCTAGGATTTGGGATATTTCTTGGAGTAACATCCTTATTTAATCAACAAATTCTTGAACATTCTTTAATTCTTATCATTGGTAAATAATTCATGTCTCGCAACATGGATTAGTGCATGGGGATCTTACAACACCTAAAAATAAGGAAATAAATGAAATCAATGGAAATGAAAGAAAAATACTCAAATCAAACTTAAGGAATCTAAAAACATGTCATGTATTTGAACTCCTCATGCTACTAAGTCCCTTTTGTCACCAAGTTATCTATTCACATGAGTTAGTCTTATCTTTGGATTTGATCGGTATTTGGTCAAGCTTTGTGGCAGGTTCATCATACCATGAAGTTAATGTTTCAAGAATAAAACATTCTTATGATATTTCTTAGATTTATTTTTTTTTTAGTACCAATTAATCTATGGATGAGTTTATTTAATACCTATGAATTCAAACCAAATGAAATCAAATGGTGGTCACCATATGACTGTAACTTATCACTAGACTTCAAGATTACTTAGATTCTATTAGGCTCCGAATGACATTCTTTCAATAGTTTAAATGTTCCTCTGGTTATACTTGTATAAAAAATTAGGTACCAATCCCGAGTGTTTTGGTCCTATAGTGACACACTCAAGAAATTCATTCAACTTTAAACAAAACACTCTTCATTCTAAATGTGAACAAGCAAGCTAATATTCTATGGGGAAACATAGTACTCTTCTAATTAAAAATATTATGTGAAAGGATATTCCTAATCTAAATCTAAACACATATGATCACTACAATATGGAAACAAAATATACTTAGGAAAATGCATAGTGACAAGATGTACTTAGTGAAAGCACACTCCAACGAAAAACATACTGAGGGAATAATGAAACAAATCTAGTGAAAGACAATATTTTGATCTACAGATGTAAACATTCATGTGACTTTTGAATTCATAAATGAAATATGATTTCGTAATGTCGAAATAACAAAGATAAATCAAGTGTGCATAATCATATTCATGGAAATCTCATCTACAGATAATCGCTCTTTCAAAATTGAGAGACATATAATAAAATGTGAATAGAGGTATTATGTTGGAAGAAAAGGAAAATAACACATATAAAAATATCATTGTTAGGTAAATGATGTGACAAAATATATTTCCCTACAACTGAAGATTGTCTTCCTGGCATCTGAAAGAAATGACTTTCAGTTAAATATAACACTGTGAATCAGACTTACAAATCAAATCACAATGCTTTTAAAAATATAAACTAATTAATGCATAGAATGTAACATGTTACGAAGGTTGAAGGGCCCTTCCCAATATGGTAATCACTTCTGGAAACTTCTTGTCTACTTAAACTCATGAATCAACACAAAAGAAACAATGCATTCTTATTGTGTATGGAAGTATTTAGGAATTACAGATTCACAAGCATAAATTTGATCTTTATCTTACAATGATGAATGATATTTCCCTTCCACTATCCTTGGAGATATTATTTATACATAAAATCAATGGGAAAGGATGGACCCATATTCCCAAACATTAGAACTATTATTACAATTTTTGTGTTTTTGGAAAATTGACCACAACAGTAAATCTGGGAAAACCCAGATTAGAGAATCACCCTTAAATCTCATGTATTTCACTTTCTGAGAAATATTCTTGAGTAATACTCATATTTTTAGGTTTCACACGAAATCCATGTTCCATAATTTTGACATTCATCTTCATTTGCCCAAAAATCGCATTTGAAGATCACTTCCTGAGGATTGCTGCTAAATTTAACCTGACATTTGATTGTGAGATAGAGGCTCACATGTGTGACCTGGGTGCAATCTAATGAACACAAAACCATCTTAAGACTCCTGGCTTCAAAACCCTTGTGGCCGAATTCTAGTTGGAGATGCAGAATTATTCCAATGAATGATGTCAAATACTGGAAGTGAAATGATGGTACAAGAAATGAACTGCACTAAACTTAATTGTGGCTATTGGAATCAAACTTCATAAACCCTCATTTGTAAACCAACCATAATTCTAATTAATTCATCAAAAGAAAATAAAATATGCAACAATTAACCACTTGATGCTTATAAACTCATCATGGCTTATTTATGAAGAGTTATGGTGAAAGAGACAATGAATGGGTGAAAGGATGAGAACAAGGGAATGACTTTGGAAGTGATAAGGATGCAAAATTGGAAACCCAACAAAGGGGTGGGGATATTTCCCACCATTTATCCTTCAAAACCTAGAGATGTGAGAAGGGATTGTTAAGTCACACTCCCCTAGACATGTGATGTTGATTTTCACTTTCTTGCTAGGGAAGGTTGGTCAATGTAGTTGTCACTTCCTATTATGGGTTCTATTTGGAGTTAGGTAAATATAGTTTATGCTCTATCTTAGTACAATAGAGGAAATTATAGGATGTGGAAGATGGAAGTAGATTATTGAGGAAGGATTATTTGATGTTAGTTAAGAATATGGCTTGGGGATTAGAAGTGCCACTTTTTTTCTTTCTCACTTAGTTCCTACCATATTTAAAATACTCATTTTGACCCCCCTTGATATTTTAAGTGTGATGATTAATTATTGAGGAATTATTGTAATTTTTCTAGTTAAGATTTTTGAATGACACATTTACTTGATTTGTTGTCCTACATGTTTTGTTGTGATCATACATGAACTATGCACTAGAGGAAATGCTTGTTTATCATTAGTACATGTGGAGGCTATTTTTTCACTATCTATGCATACATACCATGCACATGTACACTAGTACAATTAGTTAATGTATTAATTACTAAAACAGGTTATTAATTGTTTAATTGATGGTTTAATGATGATGATGTAAATTTTATTTCATACATAAATGTCTAGTGGCATTAATAACCTCATTGACTTGATTGTTGGTTGGTGTGATGAATTAAATGGGTATGGTGGGTTTTTATAAATTTTGGGAAAACTTGTCAAGTTGCATTTAGAAACTAGAATGAGAAGAAATACTTTGCATTCAATTTATTATTATTTTATGTAAGTCATTTAATATTTCATTTTTTTAAAACTTTTTCCCAAAAATCTAGATGAAGAATGTCGATGGCTATTAATGAGGATGGTTGAGGAGACTTAGAGAAGGGGGTATGTAAACTTGATAAATAGGAAGAGGAAGGGGTGTTGAAGGGGGGAGGAGATGGAGTGGTTGGAGCTTGTTGAGAGTTTGGATTTTCTTGTAATAATATTCTTATAGCATATGTGTATTACTATTCTTGGAGTCATGGACATGGAGGGCCAAGATACCAAAAGGTTTCTTGGATCTAGGAAGTTGATTAGGCTCCTAGTTGGATGGGATGATAATTTTGTTTCACTCTAGGAAATTGGGAAAATAAATCTTGGAGGCATATTCATATCTACTTGTTGAACTAAATTACAACTAATCAACTTCAACAAACCAAAGAGGAGGTATTGAAGCACTAATAACAAAATAATAAAATGAAACTCCACCACAAGTTGAGACTAAATCAAGGATATGAGTCCAAGTTTATACCCCTCCTCACTTAAAATCATAGCTCTAGAAACCCTCGTCCATAGTTCTTCACAATAGTGGAGAGAAAAACAAAACTACTAGATGAAATGGCCATAGGAAGAGAATCCTTCCTTTTATGTCCTCTTTTCAAATATTCATAAATTAGTTTCTATCTTCTAATCTCAACCCTAGTCGACTCTTCATACCCTCCCTCTTATCCATGTCCATTATCAATATCTCATCATCATGCACATGTCTAAGAATAGATCACCATAAAGGGGTCAACCATGGAAGCCTTGACTGTTCCCTTTGGGTAGTTGCCCATGGAGCCATGGGCCATGCCCTTACACTTCCATGTATAGAAATGAATAACGAAAACCCTAATTGAGAAAATGAAGCATTGGAACAAGTGGTTGAAGGGTTTTGTTTGAAAAAAATCCCATACTTGGAACAAGGAGGGGGATTCATGTGGACCTTATGCAACCCATGTTGACCTCGTAAAACATAGGTTTTATTTTTATTTACATTTACTTTACTTTACTTTATTTTTACTTTATTATTTTTTATTTAAAAAACTAATAAAGTTATATATATATATATATATATATATATATATATATATATATAATTAAAATCAAAGAAAACTCCTTTTATTATATTTACCAAGTTATGGTAAATTCTTGAAACACTCAATAATGTAATAGTTTAAAAAATATTAAGTAATACATGCATAGGAAAAATCATTAAATGTGTTTATAATCATTGTTTCCAATGGCATGACTCTGTCATGTACAACCTAATATTGTAGTGTCTTGATATGATAATGATTCTTCAAACCATATGATATATTACAAACTATAGTTTTTGAAGGACAAGTTGTGAAATAATAACAAACCATTCTATACAAAGTATATATCCACATAAGTTAAAAATGTTGAAATGTTGTTCAATACTAAGAGGGGGGGGGGTGTGAATCAATATTGATTATTTTTCACAATTCTTTAATTATTAAAATTATTAACCATAACAATTGATCAACAAGAAGGTACATTACATGAAAATTTAAATGTCAAAATCATAAAAAAAATATTTCTTTTACAAGCTACAACTTGTAGGAGACACCAATCTCCTTTATTTTGAGCACCTACTAAAGGAGACACCAATCCCCTGTTTACAAACACCAACTTGGGGAATCTGCAAATCCATGTTGTTCAGGATCGAACCTATAAAAGACTCTAATCCTTTGTTTTTCAAGCACCAACTTGAGGAGGCTACAACTCCTTGTTCTTCAAGGACCAACCTATAGAGGACTCCAATGCTCCCTTGATCCTCCCTTCCACCCTCACTTCAAGTGAATGTTTCAAAGATATTCCTTGGACTCTACCTCTGTTTATATATTATGAATTATCTCCTAGAGATCCCTTCTTTTTCACCATATTTTTTTGTTTATATAGTCTTCCAAAAGGTTTATGATATTGAACCATTGTGTCTCTTTGTAAAAGAGCAATGAATCAATGTTCCTCTTCATAACAATAATGTTGTTTTAAGAACAAATTTCTTCCTTTGTTTTGAGTAATCAAATGACTTTAATCTCTCTTCAAAATATCCTCAGTGAAGAATCATACGTAAGAATCATATTGTCAATTGGCACTGGTAAGCCAAGCACGTTTCAACAATACTAGATTGTTATTCAGATGCTACAAAATAGTGCGATCTATGTTCTACTTTATGTTCTATGTTATTTGCATCAAGAATATTTTGCATGAAAACTGCTCAAATCTCCAAGTCTAAAATGAATTTCAATCAGCTGTTTGGTCGTCAAAATTACCTGTAACGAAATGATGGATAGGTGCTAACTCATGGCCTCCTTTCCCATAGGACCAAGTGTTGTGACCAATATCTAAATAGAAGAGGAATAAGGCATGTTCTATACTTTAGCCCGAAGGAACCGTTGGATTACTAAGAGGGGGGGGGGTGTGAATCAGTAATAGAGAAATATAATCCTTTTTAACCATATAATGCAAGTGTTATATCAATGTAGCATTATCATCCAATAATTGAAGAGTAAATAAACAATTTAAAACTGAGCAATCATACAGATACACAATACACCAATGTTTTTATGTGGAAACCCAAAGTAGGAGAAAACCACATAATATTTTTTCTTATATGTCTTTAATAATTGCATTCATTGGAATCACCAAATTCCTTTGTTTTCCAGCTACAACTTGAAGGAGGCTCCAACCCCCTAGTTTCGCAGGCTACAACCTGAGGGAAGATCCAACTCCCCAATTCTATGGATACAACCAAAAGGAGGCTACAACCCCCTAGTTTCTTAGGCTACAACTTGAGGGAAGCTCCAACTCCACAATTCTATGTATACAACTAGAACGAGGCTACAACCCCCTATGTTCTCCAACTACAAACAAAAGGTGGCTACAACCACCTATCCTTTCCCCATCCAACCGCCCTGACGTAGAAGTAGAATGATGGAACCACTGTCACACTATCATTGTGAGATATACTACTGTAAACTTGTACCAATAAACTTATAATCAACCTGTAACAACCTATACTAGAAACCTATAATCAACCTGTAATGACCTATACCAATAACCTGTGCCAACATGTACCATACATCAACCTGTACCATAAAAAATGCATCAACCATGCACCAAACTTGTACAAATAACCTTTCACAATAACCTATCCAAAGAACCTATCACAACAACCTATCTCATCAATCTTATCAAACAAATAAGATATACTCACCAAGATCAATCACCAAGAAAATTCTCAAACATGTGCACAATATCACCAAGATGTGTGTCAACCAAGCAAAACACAACAACTCATAATCATCACGATTATCAAAATGTGATTCTAACAATATACCAAGACAAGTATGCTACATCATCCATAAACCATGTTTCAACAATACTACTAACAAGTGCCTCCATCCATGTACCAAGTATGTACCAATCATGCATCAACTACTCATCAACTATGACTCATCAAGATGCACCAACATCATCAACTATACACCTCATGTATGTGCCAACTCATCAACTACTTGTCTCAACCATGTGCCCAACATGTACCTCAACCAAAATACTTCATCAATTTCATCATCCAATTATGATTTGTATCTCTATAATAGACCTTGTGTATATGATCACATACCCACAAACCTTCTTTAACTTTAACAACAAGAGACTAGCATTTACTTTAGTCTCACATGACTAATTTTGGATTAGTAAACAACCCTAACTTGAAATAATCATAACTATGTACCTATAATGAATAAAGATCTGAAAATAGTACACAATGTTCTTCAGTTTCCTTTATGCAATTCCTCCAGGTTTCACTACTTGGAACCTCTTAGAAAAGGAGTTATAGCAAAAATGGCATACCTTGTTGAATTATGCTTATTATAGAAAGTGAACTTGTAGAGTGTGCCCCACATGGAATATTTGTTGTATGGATATGGAAATTGTACAAAGAATACTATATACTATCCTCTAACCAATACATTTTATCTTACTAAATTTGGATCTGTTATGAATAATTTATGACGTTTTTACCCGAAACACTTGTTTTAGACTAGTTTTAGGACTAGCCACAAACCCTATTTTCCACGGAGTGTAACTCCAAAAATACAACGACCCACAAGATAAAATTTGTATCACAACTACTTGGATAGGTTTCCTCAATGACCTCCCAATTTCACAGTCTAAATCATTCTAGAAAAAAAATTATTGCGAAAATGGTGATATGACCTATAAATAACATACCTTAGAAAGCATCATCAAAAGAATTTATCCTCCCTTGAATTTTGGTCTTCTTTACTTCACCTTCCCTCTGAAATTTGGCTTAGATATCCTTTGGTTACCTCATCCACTTGTATATATTCAATATTCTCAAGTGTAATTAAAATGAGAGAGCCTTTCCTCTTATTTATACTTTCATGTAGCTTTGTCAAGGGGTTACCTTTTAACCATCTTAACCCACTTTCCTTATTTTAGGGTTAACCCACTTCTAACCACTTGTCCACTTAGTAATCTCTCCATTAAATTTTTTATTTAAATAATTTATTTTCTATAGTACACTCATCACTTCACTTTATTATTTACCTTCTAAAATCTCTTAAACCACTTTCTTTATTTTAGGGCTAACCCACTTCTAACCACTTGTCCACTTAGTAATTTCTCCATTAAATTTATTATTTAAATAATATATTTTGTATTCACTTTGACTTATATTACACTCATCACTTCACTTTATAATTTAAATAATTTCTTCTTTGCAACCACTTTGACTACTTTGACCTTTTGGGGCTTCTAGATGACTCATGAGGGTTCTCCAACTTCACATGGACATAACTCTCTAACCATGAGGATTTATGTGATGTTCCACATACCAATGGAAATGGCATGACATGTAATATCCATCTAGAATATTATTTCTTGAAAATATATCAAAACTCATACCATTATCCATCAAACAAACCTGGGTCCATTACCCAAACCTTTGTGCTACCAAAATTTGCTACCAGACTTTGATCAAGGGTTGACATCAATGAAAACCAACCCAAATAATCAACAAGAACTTCTCTATTCACCAAGTTACCACACACTATAACCATGAATTTAACCTGACACTTTAACTGCTTCAAAACTCCATATGACTTTGACCTATGACCGAGAGTGAGAATGAACAATGCTTACCTAGGCGCCAATCAAATTGATGGTTCATACTTGATCATGAAGTGTTGAGTGGATGGTACAGGATTATCTAGGAACTAATAAATTCAACGGTTTGGTTTTAATCAATGGTTGAGTAGACAATCCTCATTAATTTTGCAAATTGATGTTTGATTTAAATCCGTCTCTAGTTTGAAATGTGAAGTTATGTATCGGTTGTCTGATTAGATCGACGATGGATGTGACAAGAATTAAAGTGGATTTGATAAAATACTTTGGGCCCAAGAATTGGAATTAACCTTTGTGCTAGTTTAAACACAAAATATATTAGAATCGTCCGATATGATCACAAATAAATCATTGTCATTCACTTCTCTTTCAATCACGAATTTGATTTAGGTTGTCCAATCATGCTTCCATTTTGATCCAAAGATCAATGTTGATTTTTGTGGATTGACAATTCATGTTTATCCACCTTCTTAGAGGGAGAAAATCTCATAGTAAGTCTTATACACCCCGAGAGAAGATTTGGGGCCTCTCTTTCATTCACCTTGATAATGGATGACAATGATCTGTAAATGTCACTCTTCATAATATATTCTACAAAACTATCTTAAAGAACTAAGTGATGAAGGATATGTGAAGAATCTTCTTTGCTGAGACTTTTATACGACACCCTTGACACCTACTATAATTTATTGAAGCACCATACTTTGATCCCTTCTTTTTGCATTTAGAGCACAGTACATAGTGATAATTTTTGAGGTTCCATTATAACATTATTCCAACGATATCTTCAAGTATGAATAACATACTTTTGCTAGGACATTTTTCATTTCTAGTGCCACTTTTAATAGACCCTGTCTTATTAATTCCTCCATCTATGACTTGTATTGATCCATACTATATTAGTCATTTATAATGATGACCATATTGAATCTCTTTTACATAAATTCCAACTCCATAATACCATGTACAACATTGGCCATATTAAATATATTTGAAATCAATGCCAATAACATAACACCATGTCTAATATTCTTCCCCTTTGGCATTGATGAAAAAATAATAAAAACCCCTTTTTAATCTTAACTAGGTTTTACTGTTTATTATCCTCCTTTGACAACAATGAAATAAGGAATATTTCTTTTCTCCCCCCGAGGTTATACTCCCTTGTCCATGTACTCCTTTTTTGATGAATCTTGTGCAATTTAATTATATATGGAGATTACCCCCAATTTTTGTCTAAGGATTTCAAAAGTAGTCATGGGAAGAGGTTTTGTGAATATATATATGCAATATGCTCTTTAGTATCCACATATTCCATTTCAACATTTTTTTTAGAAACTTGTTCCCTTATTAAATGAAATTTAGTTGGGATATTCTTGGTTTTTGAGTGCATGAAAAGATTTTTAGAAAGGTTTATAGAACTGGTATTGTCATAGTTAATAAGAATTGGATGATCATACAATAATTGTAAGTATTCTAGAGTTTGTTTCATCCAATTTTTTTGAGTGCAGCAGGAGGAAACAACAATATATTCAACTTCTTCTATAGATAGTTATATGGATGATTTCTTTTTACTTAGCCATGACATAAGAATTTTTCCTAGGAATAATGATCCTCCACTGGTGCTCTTTCTGTCATCAATACTTCCTACCCAATCCACATCAATATATGAAGTTAATGTGAAGTATTTTTATTTTGGATACCATAATACAAAATCCAAGGTTCCTTTGAGATATTTAAAAATCCTTTTAACTACCTTCATATGTGTCTCTTTAGGTGCATATTGAAATTTGGCCACTAATCCTACAACTTGCATGATATATGGTCTTATTGTTGTTGCATATAATAGGCTACCAATCATTGATATGTAAATGGTTTGGTCCACTTTTAGTGATTCATCATATTTTCTTAGTTTGTATCATGTAATCATAGGTGTGGTCATAGGATTGCAATCTACCATTTGAAATTTCCTCAAGATTTCTTTAATGTATTTGGTTTTAGATATGAATATTCATTTGTCTGATTGTGAGGTTTGTAATCCCAATAGGATTTTCAGTTTACCAATCATTGGCATTTCAAATTCATTTTGCATTTCTGGAGAAAATTTCTTTCTTAGAGGGTTTACATTACTTTCGAAGATGATATTATGCACATATACTACAACAATAATAATATTATGATTTTCAATCTTAGTGTAAATATTGTTACCAATAGATCCTATTTTGTATCCTTGTTGTTGTAGATGATTATCAAGTCTTGAAAACCATTCTTTGGGATCTTATTTGATACCATACAATGCTTTATTTAATTTACACACATAGTCTTCATTATATGATAACATAAATCCTTCAGGTTGTTCGATACAAAATTCTTCCTCTAAATTTCCATTTAAGAATGTTGATTTGACATCCATTTGATATATTTTAAAGTTTTTAAAGCATGCAAATGCTAAGAACATTATGATATCTTCTAATCTAACTACTGGGAAAATGTTTCCTCAAATTCAATCTCTTCTACTTGAGCATATCATTTGCACACCAATATTTCTTTATTCCATATAACTTGACCATATTCATAACTTGATTTTTAAAAATCCATTTGGTCCCTGCTGCATTTTTGTCTTTTTGTCTTGGGACAAGCTCCTGGGTCTGATTTTTCTCTATTTGATCAAGCTCTTCACTCATGGGTTTGATCTAGTATTCATCTTTACTAGTGTCTGCAAATGTTTTGGGTTCTATTAGAGAGAGCATTGATTTTCCTGATTCATATGTTAGTTTTATTCTTGTTTCAACTCCAACACTTTTGTTTCCTATGATTTGACTTTCAAGATGATTTATTTTTACTCTCCTTGATGGTGATTTTATATCTTGTCTTGGTGATTCTTCCTCTTCCTTTTATTCTTCACTTTGTGATTAATCCTCTTGTATTTATTCAATTTCTAGTTCATCGTCTTCATTTCTTCTCCTTTCATCAAATAGTAAATTATCTTAATATTTGATTCTTCTTGATTTTAGATCATCCACTTTTACAATTTCACTTTCAATAATTTTGTGTAGCGTCAGGTTATAGCATATGTAGGCCTTTTGGTTGGATGAGAAACCAATAAATATGCCTTCATCTGATCTAGAATCAATTTTTCCTAGGTTATCATCATTTATCTTAATATAGCATTTTCTCCCAAAGACTCTGAAGTGTTTGACGGATGTTGGTTTTCCAAACCACAACTCATATGGTGTCTTGTCATGTTTAACTCTAAGTTGTGCCCTGTTAAGTGTTTACACTGCTATATACATTGTTTCTCTCCAATATATATAGGAGTTTGGCTTCATTTAACATAGTTATGGATTATTCTTGAACAATTCTATTTTTCCTCTTAGAAACTCCCTTTTGTTGAGGCGTTCTTGGAGATGAAAAGCATCTTTTAATTCCATGAGTTTTACAAAACTTATTGAACTCATTTGAGGTAAATTCCCCTCCATTGTCTTATCTTAGACACTTGATTTTGAGATCAGTCTCATTTTCAACATGTGCTTTGAAGACTTTAAATTTTTTGAATGCTTATGATTTCTCTTTGAGAAAGAATACCTAGGTCATTCTTGTATAGTCATCAATAAATAAAATGAAGTAATGTTCACCTTGTATTATTTTAGTTCTTTTTGGTCCACAAAGGTTAGTATGAACAAGTTCTAATGGTTTTGATGTAGAGTCTTCTCTTGTATTGAATATTAATTTTGTTTTCTTTCCATGTTGACAGTGCTTACAAATAGATTTTGAAGGTTTTATAATATTTGGCATATCTTTCACAACTTTGTTTTTACTAACTTTTATCAAGTTATCAAATCTTATGTATCCCATTCTTTTGTTCCATAGCCAACTTTCGTCTATTTGTCCCATGAAACATTTTTTTCCTTGTTCTATGTTTAAGATATATACATCACTTGGTGTCTTTGGTGCAACTACCACTAATTTTCATGAGTCTTATTTTCTAATTTCACATTTTTGGGAGTCAAATATAAGTATGTGTGATTGATCACATGTTTGTCTCACACTGAGGAGATTAGGATTCAAATTTTCAACTAATAGAAAATTTTCTACTTTAGCTATGTTATTTCACATACCGACTGTACCCTTTCCAAGTATCTTGGTAAATACATCATCTCCAAATGTAACCCTTTATTTTTCTTTCCTTTTAAGACCGAGTGTTACGAGGAAAACCACCCAGTCAATGACCAATGATGAAAGGTCTAATGTTGGGTTCAAGGTGTCCTACCAATGATGAAAGTAGGGCCAAGGTGCATGATAAGATCATAGTATCGTGTGATTCTGAGACAAATTGAGGGTATGGCTGACATGCAAAGTCAAGACTTCTGAGGAATGGCTGACACAGGTTGATAGACTTCCTTTGAACAACAGCATGGGACATATGGTAGACTCCAACAACATAGACTTAATGATGTGACTATTAGATGCAGGAGGCATGAATAATGTTCTCTATAGGGACTGGAAGAGTAACCATTCGGTAGAGAAAACTTTGTAATGAGATCAACTTCCTAAGGCCATGCTAAACCCAAAATTAGGATGACACAAGGACTCAATAATTTTTTTCTTTGTTCAAAGGTGACACGATTGCTTTCAAATATAATATAGTACTCCCTTCCCGCCTGTCTTTTTTTTTTCATAACAAATGAATGTTATGATACAGAGGAGGAAATGAGTGTCGCAAGTAAGCAAAACTAGTTCCAGTAGTGGAACGTACCTATGCTCAATGCAAGGAAATGCATGTGGGAGATGGACACTCGGGGTGATGTTCCCTCTAAGCTATAGGGTGTCAAATTGAAAAGGATATAAACATGGCTATGCTTGGTTGAGGATGAAAAAAATTCTTAAGAAACGGTTTATAACGCAAAGAGAGAACCGACAAAAGGCTCAATACTGTAAGCAAAGGCATGAGATGCAATCACAAAGTAACGCCAAAAAATGTCCTTTTTTATGTCTTTTAGTCTACTTGGTGTGAAAAAGGGATAAACTTGTGCCCAATAAACGTCTTTTCAAATCCAATTTATGAGTGTGAAAAAGACAAGTTCACTCGGCGATCTTTTCTATTTTTGGTAACGAGTCAGAAAAGAGCTTAACTAAGACTCATGACCTTTCAAATCCAATTTAACGAGTGTGAAAGGGACAAATCACTCGGTAATATTTTTGGTTTTTAGACGAGTCAAAAAAGATCTTAAATAAGACTTGTTGATGTTGTTCTAATCAACATGTAAAGGGATGACAAGTTTGCATAGGGAAATGGAGAAAGGCCCTCTGTGCAAGATAGCAATCGTGAGACAAATCTTTCTATAACACCGAGGAACTTGTTTTGATCTCCTTGTAATTGTAATTGTATTTGTTTTGATCTCCTTGTTTTGATATTCTTGTATTGTAATTCCTTCTGTATTCATTTTATTTTGAAAGGAGAGTAGATTTATGTTGATTAGAATCAATCTTTATTTTGTTTCCTTCCCTTTTGAAAGAACTCTGAAGGGAAACTACATAACTTCTTGGATTTTTATCAGTTTCCTGAGATGTAGAGTTTGATCCTTTGTTAGAATTATTTTGATCATAACCCAATCATGTATTATTTCTTGACGATATTTGACTGTTAAGAATATCATCCAATATTTTTGAACTATTTTCAAATCTTGATTGGTTGTTTCCCTTCTCAAGTTTCCTTTTTAGAAAAAAAAATCAGCCTCTTGTTTTTCACAGTCTTGTTGTTTTTCATTGAGTTGCTTACTTATGACCTCTTCAATTGTTTTAGATTCTTGGAGTTGAGTCTTCAAATAATTGAAAATTTGTTTAGATTCCTTGATGTTTTCTGAAACTTCCCTTTTTATTGATTTTTTTTCTTCTTCATATTCTAATAATTGTTCTCTTAATGATTTATTCTTCCTTTTATATTTTCTCAGTTCTCCGAGAGCACTAATACATTCTTCTTCAAGTTCTACTTATTGTTCAACTTCAAAGTTTCCTTCATTTCCAATATTATCATCAACAACATTATTTTTAGTTTCTACGCCCATAAATAAAAGTTTTGCCTCGTATAATTTTTTTTCTTTTTCTTGTATAATTTCTTATTATTTCTAGTTTTTCTCTTTTTAAGTTCTTTATGGATATAAGTTTCTTCATCATCACTACCCTCTTACTTGGGATAGGGAAATTTGGAGGAAAAATGCCCAATTTTTCCACAGTTGAAACATTTGATAGGTAACTTCCCTTTTTATTTCCCAGACCCTTTCTTGAGTTTCCTTATAAAGTTAGCCTCTTCTTCATCTGATATGTTTGATTGATTTTCATTTTTCACATGATCATGGTTCTTTGTTTCTTTTTATGCTTTAAAGGTTGTTTCCCCTTTTGATGGCGTTCATAGGCTCTAAGAATCCCATGAAGTTCATCCATTGTAAGTTTGACAAGATATTCTCGATATTTCAAGGTAGATACCTGTTGACCAATCAACACACCCTAAAATGTCTATGACCATTTCCTTTTTGGGTACCACTTGACCCTATGCATTTCCTATTTTCACTTTAGTATGAAACTGATGCTTTTGCTTATCTTATATGTTTCATGATTGAATTAAGTAAAGTTTTCTTAAACATACAACAAAGAGTCATCTTAACTTTAAAAGGGACTTAACAACTACTTGAAGTTCGACATCGGTAAAAGTTAAAGATGGCGAAATCATTTGAGAAGTCAAAGTAGTTGACTGCCAACCTTCATCAATGTTCGTCGATGAAATATTTCCTTTTACGTGAATAAGCCTTGGAAAGTACTTTGCCAAATATCGATTCATTCAGCTTTGGTAGATAAGTATAATAATAAGCGCTGCATAAATAGAATAATGACTTTGCCGACCATCGACTCCTGAAACATTTTTAAAGATGAAAGTTTATGAAGATGATGACTCATTGATAGACTGCGTACCTGAAATTTCTCCAGATCACCAATCCCGGATATCATCGGTGTCAGAAGTTTTATCAAAAGGATAGTATCGGGAGTACACACAGATACTAGCCGACCCCCGATCCATTCACCGGGTGACGTGACATGACGAGACGTGTTAACCCATGAATGTGTTAGGTATGCTACACTTACAGTTATTAGTTAATTTATGGATCGTGCATTAGTTACTGACGCATGCATGAATAAAAAAGAACCTTTAAACTCACCGATACAATGCATCTCCATACGTGCCTCTCCCATCAACCAATTAAGATTTATCTGCAGAAATCCTATAGTGGTTTATTTTGAATCTACATTCATTACTCATATTAACTAATCGATATGACTGATAGTATCTCCCCAGTTATATCCTTTTCGAGCCATTGTGTGTGATCCCATTCTACGCAACAAGAAATTCAGAAGAGCAAAGCTAACAGTCTTGAGGAAGCATCCAAAGTCTAGTGAGTATTAAACAATTATCTTAGCAAGCATTACAGGTATGGGTCTACTTAACGATTTTATGCTCCATTTTATATGTTCTCACCCAACGCTACTCTGTATACATTTTTAAAGGGCAGGTTTTAATTGTAGGGACAATGCCTCTGAAGAAGCCTTCCACTAGGAAATCTCCAAGAGCGCCAAAGCTACATGAATCAGAAGTAGGAGAGGGCTCCTCCTCAACAGTTGCAATACAATTAGAGTTCCCTCCCAAGCTGGTGTCTGTCATTAAGATAGTCACCAAGGAGCCCTTTGTCCAGCCCCCAGTGTTCAGAGATATAGAGGCGAGTATTGGAGCCAAGACAACTTTTCCTCACTGGTAAGAGGTGTTTAATAAAACCAAGAGGGAAGAAACCCTCGAGTATACCCCGCACAATGAAAATAAGACAAGGAAGCTCGACGATGATGTCCTCTCAAATATTTGTAGCTATTATTTTCACATGGTGGCAATTTGGTCTCCGGTCTTTCCTTGCATTGAGATCCTGAAGTGGATTATTAACCACACTGATGCACAAAAATGTATGATTAATGATGATAACGATGAATGCATCGAGGCTTTCCTACCATCAGAAGTTCAGAGTTACTACAAGCTCAAGGAATCTGAGATAAAACTAAGCACTGATTTCATCCTGAGTTTCTATGCATCACACAATACCATCAAAATGATGGTGTCTTGGTGGAGAGAAGACAAAAAATTCATGAACCAGATTGTTGGCTGGTACCCAATAACCAATCTCAGGGAACCATACATATATCTCATGGCTCTACTCTGCAGGTTACCTGGGGAGAAGGAATTCTCTCGATTTTCAGAAGCTTGGATGCCTCTGGCTTTTACAGTCATCATTTCAGGCATAGGCTTCAATTGGGGTGTCATAATCTCCAAACAAATCAGCACCTGCATAATACAGGCTCAAGTGATGAAGAAGGGAGATACCCCTACCTTCTACATGGCCTCGTATCTACTAGATGCCATCTACATCAGGAACACCTTCTCTAGGATGAACCTGAATTGGCACTCTTTGGAGCTCTCGATCCATGTATACTTTATCATCTTATGGGAAAACAGGTACAAGAAATCCTATGCTGTTAACTGTGATCAGTTTATTGCACGCATTTACTTTTTTCTCTTCAGGAAAGAATTCCCTAGGCTGTCAGATGAAGCAAAGAAGGTTATATCCAAAATTGGTCACTAGTATTTAGATGAAAGAGAAACCTACATCAGGATTTTTGACGCCATGGGGGCACCCCACTTATTACCCATTTATGTTCTTGACCGGCTAGTGTTAGGGGAAATTTTCTATCAAACCATCCTGCAAGGATACAACGCAACTTTAGTAAAAGACAATAAGCAAGCTTTCATACCATATGGGTTTCATATTGGCTTCTACATGGTCAAAGACACCACACATGCTAAGCAACTTGGGCTAGGTCAATTAGGATTTTGGTTCCAAAATGGTCAATTCCGCAAACATGATCCTAAGGGCCTTGTTCTATAACATGCGTTGTAGGTATCATCTTGGTGGCCTTATGACCATGACTGGTTCGAAGATGAAATTTTCACTGAAAATTCTCAAGGCTGGGATGAGGTGGTGGCCATGAAGGTTGATCCTCGAGGAACCATGTTTAAATATATGAGCTATGAAGAGCATGCAATGTATTTGGAACAGGAAGTTCAATAAATTGGCCAACAGCCGGTAGGAGCAGTAGAATATGAATTGGAGGAAGGAATAAGTGATCCCCAAGAAGACATTGAGGCTGTGAGAGCTCATCAGGAATCCCTAGTACAAATTAGGGATCTCCCTAAAGATCAAAATTCACAAGATATGGGCACAGTTTTATACCAACAAACTCAGCTACTAATGAAGCAGATGCAATATGACCCATACCTTATCATAAGACCTGTGATTTCAACTACCATCCAAAGCATCCCGATAGAGTCAAGCGATTCTAGTTCCATAGTTCTCGATAACACCAATGGGTTAGGAAACCCTGAATCTACAACATCGTCGATCAACCCCTCACAAGGAGGGGAAACTCAACCAAATATAGGTCGGGTGTCAATAGAAACACAAGAACCCAATCCATTGAGCACACTTATACATATATACAATGATGAAGAGAGTCTAGAGCTCGCTCACAACACTTCGGTGCATGTCCAAGAGGAAGAAGGTCCCAAGAAAACCCCTTCCCCTGAGCCTGAGGTTCAATACAAGTAGGTCTCAAAAAAGGAAACAAAAGCCGAAGGTGACATCGACACAAAAGAACCTGATGAGCTGGAAACCAAAGAAATTTTGAATTATCAACCTGAACTGGAGGATACTAAGAATGGATATTCACAAAAGGAAATCAATGGTTCTACAACCGATAGACAAGTAAGCAACAAATATGAACTCGAAATCTCTATTTTTCCCAATATCCAAATCCCCGACGAGTGAAAAATAGAGGTCCAACCCACAAGACAAAATGACCAGGTTCAAGAGCCCACTCTAGAACAGATATACACCGTGGGTAGCCTAGGAGACAAACTCACATGGGGTGATCAATAGATACTAGAGTTGGTAGATGAGGAAGAAAAAATCTATGCAATCTCCTATGATCAAAAGAGGAAGGCCATCATTCAAAGGACTACAAATAAGCGAAGGATCACTTTCGATCAATCCATATTGATTACCATAGAGGAGAACTTAATCAACACTACAGACACCTGTGCATATGAACTAATCGACGTAGGAAAATTCCTCTCAGATGCCACCCAAGATAGAGCGAGGAGGGATGAAAAGTAATTGGACGACACCCTGAACAAGCTCAAACACATACGCCATCTTTTCAACTATTATAAGGGTACTACACAGATCATCGTGTATATGAAAGATGAGTTCGGTAGAGTTTACAATGAGTTCAATAAGGAAAGACACCTATTAATCTTGAATGTAGCCGAATTCTAGGAGGATACTCTCATGGCATTTGTAACATGTAAGGAGATGGAGCGATGGTATGAGAAAGAATAGAAGGTGGTAGAAAGGCTTAAGTACATTGAGGCAGTCCAGCAGGGTCGAGAGAAGGAACAACATGGCATTCGTCTTGTGGGTAAAAGAAGTCTCAATCACATGAAGAGATCGACCGAACACTGGGATAAAATGTCTCGAGACCCACATAAAGAAATCCAAGGACAATGGACTAGATGTGAGAAGCAATGGGATAAAATCAATAAACTAATGAAGTACATCGGGCTCTCTGAGTTTGACACCCACGATAAGTTTATCAACCTGAGTGAAGTGGTCAAGTTATATGCCGAACAAGACTCACTTTAGATCGAATAGTTCGTAAATATAACCGATGCAAGGCCATGGAAAGTACATCAATTTGTAGAACATCCGATCAGAGCCCAAACCATGCTTCAGCAATTGAACTACAGTCTAACAAAGTACCAGTCACATGAAACAAACATATGAGGGATATATGCAGCTCGAATGGAACAACACAGATTTCCATGGACCAACACTTGTGAAGAGATATTTATCAACTGGTTTGAATATGAAAGAAGTCACCCTTTTCAAGAAACATCTCGGGTGGACTGTTGAAGAAACAGTTAGATGATAACACCACGTGGAAATTTTTGTTTGGTTCAAACTATACTTAGTCATTAATTTTGGTTGAATTTTATATTATAAATAAGGACATAGACCAATTAGTTAGAGGTCGATGGTTGTTGTAACAACTCATTCTTTTTTGGTTGTTGATAACTATTTTGAGACTGCTATGAACTGAGAAGTCCTTCTGGACCAAACACAAGCTATTTTCATCAGATGTATGTGATTGGATTTGGATAAGAATTACTTCCTATCTTGTTCCATGAATGATGCAGTAAATGAGTAAGAGAAATTAATTATGTTGTCAAGTTATCTGGTGCAATGTTTTGTTGTTCTTTACTTTAATGATGAAGATAAAATCGTTGTGTTGTTATGTGATGAATGTTATGGTAGATGAATTATTTTTCCTACCGTGATCTTGATTTCATATGTGTTTTCTTTCAGTTAATTAGTTTTCTCAGACAGTAATTGGATGCTTATTTGGTTCATGTATTAGTACTAGGCCCTTTGGCATAGAATCATTGCTTGCATGTTTGAGTAGTGGGTTATCCCAAGCTTTACCTCTTCCCAAACATTAAAACTTTGTCCTGTTATTTGTAAAGTTGGTTTATACTAGCATGCATCTCTCATACCAGCCCCACCCAATAGAAGCACATAAAAAGAACCGTCTTAACTAAAGGAAGAGCCTTCACAAGAAAACATAAAGCCCATCAATAAATCGGTTGGATCACAAGATCTAGAGAACCATTCCATCTTAAACGATGCAGAGTCTAATTGGGCCTTGTTGGTGGGTTTGGTTCTTGCTATTGAGTCAAGGGATTTAAGACCCATCAACAAAACTGGTGCTAGAAGGAGGGCCTGAGAATGAATGGCTGAGTATATAATTTATATAGTATTTCAAATAGCCTACAGATTCGTAATGGTCCACATGCATGGCTGGTCATTCAACAAACATCCAACACTTACTGAGTACTCCCGAAATGAGTAACTCACCCCAGCCTGAGGAAGAACCTTTTCACCCTGAAATACCTCATGCCCTTCCTCACGAGGAAGTGAATCAGTTCCAGAGAATCACTAGAGCATACGCACGACAATCTCCTACGATCAAAATATGAAGGCCATCGTTCAAAGGACTGCAAAGAAGTGAATGATCACTTTGGATCAATCCATATTGATTACCACATAAGAGAACTTAATCAACACTACAGACACCCGTGTGTCTGAACTAATCAATGTAGGAAAATCCCTCTTAGATGCCACCCAAGATAGAGCTAGGAGGGATGAAAAAGAATTGGCCGACACCCTGAAGGAGCTTAAACACCTATGCCGTCTTGCTGACTACTATAAGGGTACTACATAAACCGTATCTGAAAGATGATTTTAGTAGAGTTTACAATGTGTTCAAGAAGGAAAGGCACCTGGTAATCTCAAATGTAGTTAAATTCCAGGAGGACACTCTCATGCAATTCGCGACATGTAAGGATATGGAGTGGTGGTATGAGAAAGCACAATAGGCAGTAGAAAGGCTTGAGTACATTGAGGAAGTCCAGCGAGGCTGAGAGAAGGAACAACATGGAATTCGTCTTGTGGGTAAAACAAATCTCAATCGCATGAAGCGATTGGCTGAATACTGGGCTAAAATGTCTCGAGATCCACATAAATAAATCCAAGGAAAATGGAATAGATGCGAGAAGCACTGAGATAAAATCAATAACATAATGAAGTACATCAGGCTCCCCGAGTTTGGCACCCTTGATAAGTTTATCAACCTGAGTGAAGTGGTCAAGTTATATGCCAAACATGACTCACTTTGGACCAAAGAGTTCGTAAAGATAATCGATGCAAGGCCATGGAAAGTACAATGGTTTGCAGAACATCTGATTAGATCCCTAACCATGCTTTAGCAATTGAGCTTCAGTCTAACAAAGTATCGAGTGCATGAAACAAACATCAGGGGGATATATGCAACTCCAATGGAACAACACAGATTTCGATGGGCCAACACAAGTGAAGAGATATTTATCAGCTGGTCTGAATATGAAAGGAGTCACCCTTTTCAAGAAACATATCGGGTGGATTGTTGAAGAAACTATTAGATGATAACACCATGTGGCGATTTTTGTTTGGTTCAAATTGTACTTAGTCATTAATTTCGTTTGAATTTTATATTATAAATAAGTACATCGACCAATTAGTCAGAGGTCGATGGTTGTTGTAAGAACTCTTTCTTTTTTGGTTGTTGGTAACTATTTTGAGACTACTATAAACTGAGAAGTCCTTCTGGACCAAAGACAAACTATTTTCATCGGATGTATGTGATTGGATTTGGAGAAGAATTATTTCCTATCCTGTTCCATGAATGATGCAGTAAATGAGTAAGAGCAATTAATTATGTTGTCAATTTATCTCGTGCAATGTTTTGGTGTTCTTTGCTTTAATGATGAATATAAAATCATTGTGTTGTTATGTGATGAATGTTATGGTAGATGAATTATTTTTCTTACTGTGATCTTGATTTCATATGTTTTTTCTTTCTGTTAATTAGTTTTCTCAGACAGTAATTGGATGCTCATTTGGTTAATGTATTAGTACTAGGCCCTTTGGCATAGAATCATTGTCTGCATGTTTGAGCAGCGGGTTATCCCAATATTGACCTCTTTCCAATCGTTAAAAAATTGTCCTGTTATTTGAAAAGTTGGTTTATACTAGCTTGCATCTCTCATACCAGCCCCACCCAAGAGAAGTATAGAAAAATAATCGTCTTAACTGAAGGAAGAGCCTTCACAAGAAAACATAAAGCCCATCGATAAATCGGTCGGATCACAAGATCTAGAGAACCATTCCATCTTAAACACTGTAGAGTCTAATTGGGCCTCATTGGTGGGTTTGGTTCTTGTTGTTGAGTTAATGGATTTAAGATCCATCGACAGAACTGGTGCTAGAAGGAGGGCTTGAGAATGAATGGCTGAGTATATAATTTATATATTATTTCAAACAACCTATAGATTCGTAATGGTCCACATGCATGGCCAGTCATTCAATAGACATCCCACACTTACTGAGTATTTCCAAAATAAGTAACTCATCCCAGCCCGAGGAAGAACCTTTTCACACTGAAATACCTTAGGCCCTTCCTCACAAGGAAGTGAATTAGTTCCAGAGAATCACTAGAGCCTACACTCGGCAAATCGATGTGTTGTCCTTAGCTCCTATCCTTCCTCGTAGAAAAAAACAAAGCAGACCAGTGGTTAGTACTTCCAAAGAAGTTTTCATACACTTTGTAGAATGCTTTATAGATTTCGCGATTATAGAAATCCAAGAACCTCTTGATCTAATACCCGAAACGCCAGCAGGAAATATCTTCGAGCCAAACAATTTTTCGGAAGAAGAGAAGATTAACTCAGATTCTGAAGATATGGAAGGTAATAATGATCATGGGGAGGAAAGGGAAATCCAACTCCAGGAGAACCAACCTTGGTTGGCCAGAGACGTTGTGGTCGTCCCCAGATGAGTACATAATCTTCCTCAGCACCCGGAAAAGATGCTCCCCAAGTATGATCCCAAGACTTCAGGTTTACCTGAAGATCATATCAAGAAATTCATACTTGCGATCAGGCTGATCAATGTTCAACATGAAGACTTAGTCTGCAGACATTTTCCCTACATGTTTGAAAATTCATCTTCCATGTGGTATTTTAATTTTCCATTAGGATCTATAACTAGTTGGACTAAGCTCCAAAAAGATTTTTTAGATAAATTTGGGGAAGAAACTACTACGGGAGCCCTGATGGATGAGTTGTTCACAGCCACCATGACCCCAAAAGAAAGGGTCAAAGATTTCAATCAAATATTCATGACCATTTTAAACAAATTCCAGCCTGTGGCGAAACCAACTCAAGAATTACAAATTGATGTTTATGCCAATGCACTTTCGGCTTCTATTTTTATGTTTGTGAAAAGAGTCGCTAAGAAAACCCTTGCAGAAAATTTTGAATAAGACAAGACGATAGAGTTCCATATGAAAGGATGTAAGGAAGGCCAGGATTCTTTATCGAAAAGAGAGACCCATCCGCCTCCTAGGAGAGGACTCCTTTTAACTAGACTGTCAGGGAAACCGACTGAACAAACTCCCGACAAGGGTAATGGGGATATAGAGGATCTGCAATGCATGGTTAATAAATTATCAAATGAGATTATAGACATGAAGAGAAGCGCATGGGAGGGAAACCTAGGCCAAAGGCCCTATAAGCCTTTCTTTAAAATAAACCCTTCATTCAAAGCAATTGAACCTCCCCGAGCCAACTTAAATATTGATCTAGGGAATGTCATGTCTGATTCTTTCTACTTGTATCACTAGGAAAACCACTCTGAAATAAACTTCCCCTAATGGGTACACGCCATGAATTTGATATCCAATCGATTCCTAGATGAAGTCTCCCTAGCCAAACAACTAAATAGTTTGGTTATCAATAGTGTCGATCAAAATGAGATTGATCCACCATCAGACATGGCCATGTTGATATGGGATCCCGGCCTGATAATGCCTTCCAACGACCTTTTTGAGTCCCAGGAACAACCCGTGGAAGTCTTGGCGATACAGACACACAGTAAGGTTCTGCCAGGATCAAAAGATCTCGACGTCGCCCAGGTCTCGAACAGTAAGGAAACTCCCGATTTCTCGAAAAATCCTTCTGCTTTCAGCAAGAAGCCTATAATCATTCACACTCGGGAATCTCCAAAAATATATTATAACGTGGTCAAATATTTGAAAAATTAAAGGGCCAACATATCTGTTATGGACATGTGTAGGATCCCCCAACAGAAAGACTTTCTACTGTAGGATCTAAATTCTGTAGGAAACCCGACAACGTCAAGTGATCTGGAAAGAAATATGTCTTCCACCGATCTGGTGAGAAATCCAACTATGAACACATGTTCGGGAGATAGGAGGGAAAATCCCTTTGTTCCACCTTTCCTCCTGACATTTGAAGTCTTCAACAGGAACCTTCACAATTGCTTGCTAGATTCTAGGGCATCCTCCAACATGATGCCCTTGGCCATTTGTAATAAATTAGGTGTTGTCCCTCTCAAAAGTGATAAGCACGTCATACAATTATATAGAACCCAATTCAAGGTCATGGGAGAACTCAAATATTTGATGATCAGGATAGTGACACATCCTAATTTTGTGCAATTGATTGACATCATTGTAGTGGATATCACAGAGGGATATGGACTATTACTGAGTCGATATTGGCCTGAAAATATCAATGGATATTTCAGTACATATTGGGCACACCTTTGGCTACCACTAAAGGGATACAACAAAATGATCATGATCGATAGGGAGAAATATCTGAAGCATACGGTCACTGATCTAGAAACCCCAAGTGAACCAGCATCCACGAACTTTCCCGTGTTGGGTAATTATTCCTGTGATTCCCATTTCAGGAACTTTTCTCCTCTCCTATCTAATGTTTTGTTTACCCAAAAATATGAAATGATTTTCCAAGAAGAATCACCAATGCCGATGTGAGACTCTCTCTTCTATCAAAAATCCGTTCTTGGACTTGTGCGAGAAAAGATCGGAGAATAAAACATTAAAGAGGAAAGAGAAAGGAGTGACTATCATTCACCCATTTGGACCCTCTATTTTGATGGATCTAAATCACAAGAAGGGTCAGGATTAGGGTGCATCCTCATCAATCATAAAGGTAAATGTCATTTCCTATCATGTAGACTAGAATTTGAATGTACCAACAACACTGCCTACCATGAAGCTCTAGTACAAGGGTTAAAGAAATCCATAGATCTGGATGTCAAATAATTGAAAGTTTTCAAAGACTCTGAAATTATTGTTAGACAAGTAACGAATACTATACATTGCAATTCACCTCATCTTAAGAACTACCAATAGGAGGTGCATAGGTTAATAGAGTGCTTTGAGGCTTTCAATACCACGACGATTCCTAGGGAAGAGAATATTCTTGTTGACTCCTTAGCCACGGCCACTTCTATACTGTCGCCTCCAGAAGATTATGAAGCCTCTCGATTCACTGTAGAACTGCTCTACAAACCATTGGTACCAAATAGAATTTTTAATTAGAAAATCTTTGAGGGAGATGAACAGATCATAAACTTCTTAACCAACCAAGACAATTTCAAAGATATCGCTATTGATGGTGAAGAGTTCCAAGAGAAATCAACAAGAACCGATCTTTGAACAGAACCGAAGGCTCACACAATCCCGAGGGGGGTAGCTAATCTAGAGAATGTGTTTGATCTGAAGGAATGATTTAAAGGACCGAAAAACATAAAGACTGGTAGCTCTTGCCCCCTCCATGAAACTGTAAATCTTGGAACCCCAGAGAACCCGAAGAATGTGAACCTCGGAAAAACCATATCTAAGGAAGAGAGGAAAGACTACCTCAAATTATTTAGACAATATCAGGACATCTTCGCATGGTCCTATAAGTATTTGAAAATGTATGACATATGCATTATTCAACACACCATCCCGTTGAAACCCGAAATAAAACCTTTCCAGCAAAAGCTCCAATAGTATCATCCATCCCTGGAACCTCTCATGCATCAGGAGTTAAGGAAGCTTTTAGATGCAAAGATAATTTTCCAAGTTAGGAATTCCGCCTGGGTAGAAAATATTGTTTCGGTGAGGAAAAAGTCGGGAGAAATCTGATTATGTGTGGATTTATGAAACCTCAATAGAGATTCTAAAAAGGACAATTATCCTGCCCCGTCAATGGAACAATTCTTGCAGACCATGTTGGGCTCGAATATTTTCTCCCTGCTAGACGCTTTCTCAGGCTACAACTAAGTATTGGTTTCAAAAGAAGATTGTTTAAAAACCACCTTCCAAACCAAATGGGGAACCTTCATTTATAAATGCATTCCTTTCAGGTTAATCAACGCAGGAGAAACCTTCCAAAGGGCCATGGACGTAGCTTTCTGATGACTTATCAATAGATGTGTGGTAGTGTATTTAGATGACGTTATAGTGTACTCGAAGAATAGAGAAGATCACATTAGACACTTAACTCAGATTTTCGAGAGATGCAGGAAATACAATATATCTTTGAACCCTAACAAAACTATTTTTGGTGTTGAGGAAGGTAAGTTGTTAGGCCATATTATATCACAAGATGGGATTCAAATAGACCCCTAAAGGATTAAGGCCATAGCTCAACTACCGCTACCCCATAACAAGAAAGCTATGCAGTCCTTTTTCAGGGAAATCAACTTTGTAAGGAAATTCACTCTCGACTTCGCCAAAATCATCAAACCCTTACAAAAGATGATCTGTAAGGATGTTGAGTTTAAGTGGGATGATGAGAGAAAATATGCCTTCGGAAATATCAAAGCTGCCATATCCTAGGCCTTGGTGTTGCGAAGTCCTGATTTTAATAGATATTTTTCCCTCTATACTTTCGCCTCTAACCAATCACTAGTTGTGGTTTTGAATCAAAAGGACGATGACAATAATGAATCCCTAGTGTCATTTATGAGTACCAATATTCGAGTTGATATCAATTACCCTGCCATAGACAAACAGGCCTACGCGGTCTATAAGGCAGTCAAGCATTTCAGGTCTTACATCCTCAATAATCACACTAAGGTGATTGTGCCACACCCTATGGTCCGATCCCTTTTTACCCAACAAGAAATGGGGGAAAGGAGAGGGAACTGGATGGAAGTAGTCCAGGAATTTGATCTAGATATAAAACCTACCAAACTAGTAAATGGACAAGGTTTGTGCAAGCTCACAGCCGAAGCCCAGGATCAAGCAATTCCAGATTCTGGGTGGGAAAATGAAATAGCACCATGGTGTAATGAAATAACATACATCTTCCCAGGACAAGGCTCCTGGTACAAGGATTTAACTTATCTTCTACATCACAGGACTTGTCCCGAGAACCTCAATCCTAGGGAAAGGAGAGCCCTGAGGTTAAAATATGCACAGTATCTCCTTATAAATTCAGTTCTCTTCTGGATCAACTATGATGGAGTACTATTGATATGTATCAAACAAGAAGACACTGATAAAGTGCTAAAATAACTCCATGACAACCCCTTCAGGGGACATTTTACAGGAAGCACCATCGCTCATAAGATTCTAAGAGATGGCTATTACTAGCCCACCTTATTCAAAGATGCTCATACCTACACTAGGAACTATAAGACTTGTAAAATAAGTGCTGGAAAGGAGAAAAGGGCAGCAATCCCACTTCATCTTGTGACTATCTTGAGGCCTTTTGAAAAGTGGGGGTTAGACATAATAGGGGAAATTACCCTGAGCTCTTCAAAATTTCACAAGTATATTCTTACTACCACCAATTATTTCACAAAATGGGCAGAGGCCATTCCTCTGACTCCGGTAAATGAGAAGGTAGTAATACAATTTATAGAACAACAACTAATAACAAGGTTTGGTGTTCCCTCTGTTCTGGTCTTTGACAATGAAACTTATTTCTCTTCTACCTTATTGACAGAGTTTTCTCTGGACAAAGGGATCATAATCAAGTACTCTGCAAATTATTACCCTCAGGGAAACAATGTGGCAGAATCAACAAATAAAAACCTGGTAAGGATATTAAAGAAGACAGTTACAGATAACCAAAGAAATTGGCATAATCTACTTCATAATTCTCTATGGGACGATAGGGTCACACCGAAAGAAGCTATAGGAAATTCCCCATATTTTATGGTTTATGGGAAAGAAGCCATCCTCCCAAATGGGCTTTATCTTCCATCTCTTCAATTGGCCCAAGATTCTAACGAGGAACCATCCTCAACCATGCAACAAAGAATCAACACTTTTCTCATGCTAAAAGAAGAAAGAGAAAAGGCTAGGTCAAAATTCCTAGCCCACCAACAAATAGTGAAAATATGGTTTGATAAGCATAAGGCTAAGGAAAAGAACTTTGAAGTAGGATACTTAGTCCTGAAGTGGGATAGGGAAAATGATCCAAAAGGGAAACACTCCAAGTTCTAGAGCCTATGGCTTGGGCCTTTCCAAGTGGTCAATAAAATCGAGGTAGGTAGTTATTGGTTGCAAAATCTGAGGGGGGAACCTGAAGCCCTCCCAGTAAACAACCAAGCCCTAAAACAATACTTTCAATATAAAAATAAAATTATATATATATATATATATATATATATATATATATATANATCTATGAATAAATATGTGTGCTTCATGTTTTGCGTGGAATTATTACCCTAAGGGAAACAAAGGGGAACCAAATATTCTGCATTCGCCCAGTGAATCACCATTTGTTGAGTACTCAACACACCCTGAAACGTCTATGACCATTTCCTTTTTGGGTACCACTTGACCCTATGCATTGCCTATTTTCACTTCAGTATGAAATTGATGATTTCGCTTATCTTATATGTTTCATGATTGAATTAAGTAAAGTTTTATTAAACATACAACAAAGAGTCATATTAACTTTAAAAGGGACTTAAAAACTACTCAAAGTTTGACATCGGTAAAATTTAAAGATGGAGAAATCGTTTGAGAAGTCAAAGTAGCTGAGTGTTGACCTTCATCAGCCTCGACTGATGAAAGCTTTTCTTTTATGTGAATAAGCCTCGACAGGGACTTTGCTGAAGACTAATTCATTCGACTTCGAAAGATAAGTGTAATAGTAAGCACTACAGAAATAGAATAATGACTTCGTCGACTACCGACTCCTGAAATGTTTTTGAAGATGAAAGTTTATGAAGATGATGACCCATTGATAGACTGCACACTTGAACTTTCTCCCGATCACCAATCCCGGATATCATTGGTGTCAAAACTTTTATAAGAAGGATATTATCGGGAGTACACACAGATACTAGCCGACCCTTGATCCATTCACCGGGTGACATCACTTGAAGAGACGTGTTAACCCCTGAATGTGTTAGGTACATTGCACTTATAGTTATTAGTTAATTTGTGGATCGCACATTAGTTACTGACTCATGCACAAATAAAAAAGAACCATTAAACTCATCGATACAATGCATCTCCATCCGTGCCTCCGCCATCAACCAGTTAAGATTTATTCGCAGAAATACAATAGCGGTTTATTTTGAATCTGCATCCATTACTCGTATTAACTAATTGATATGAATGATAGTATCTCCCCAGTTATATCCTTTTCAATCCATTGTGTGTGATCCCTTTCTACGCAGCAAGAAATTCAGAACAGATAGAAGAGCGAAGCTAACAGTCCGGAGGAAGCGTGCAAAGTCTAATGAGTATTAAACAGTTACCTTAGCAAGCATTACAATTATGGGTCCACTTAATGGTTTTATGCTCCATTTTATATTTTCTCACCCAATGATGCTCTGTATACATTTTTAAAGGGCATGTTTTAATTGCAGGGATAGTGCCTCTGAGGAAGCCTTCCACCAGGAAATCGCCAAGAGCGTGAAAGATACAAGAATTATAAGTAGGAGAGGGCTCCTCCTCAGCAGTTGCAAGACAATTAGAGTTCCCTCCCAAGTCATTGTTTGTCATTAAGATGATCACCAAGTAGCCCTTTGTCCATCCCCCAGCGTTCGAAGATACAAAGGTGAGTATTGGATATAAGACAACTTTTCCTCACTAGGAAGAAGTGTTCAAGAAAATCAAGAGGGAGGAACCCCTCTAGTATACACCGCACAATGACCCTGAGACAAGGAATCTCGATGATGATGTCCTCCCAAATATTTGTAGGGATTATTTTCACATGGTGGCAAGCCGGTCTTCAGTCTTTCCTTGCATTTAGCTCTTGAAGTGGCTTATTGACCACGTTGATGCACAAAAATGTATGATTAGTGATGATAACGGTGAATGCAGTGGGGTTTTCCTGTCATCAGAAGTTCAAAGTTACTACAAGCTCAAGGACTCTAAGCTAAAATTGAGCACTGATTTCATCCTGAGTTTCTATGCATCACATGATACTAGTAAAATCATGGCGTCTTGGTGGAGGGAAGAGAAACAATTCATGAAATGGATTGTTGGCTAGTACCCAACAACCAATCTCAAGGAACCATACATATATCTCATGGATATACTCTTCAAGTTACATGGGTAGAAGGAATGCTCCTAATTTTCAGAATCTTGGATGCCTCCAGATTTTACAGTCACCATTTCAAGTGCAGGCTTCAATTGGGGTGCCATCATCTCCAAACAACTGAGCACCTGCATAAGACAGGCTCAGGTGCCGAAGGAGGGATATACCCCTGCCTTCTACATGGCCTCGT
This sequence comes from Picea engelmannii, assembly GCA_009831015.1. Taxonomy (NCBI): domain Eukaryota; kingdom Viridiplantae; phylum Streptophyta; class Pinopsida; order Pinales; family Pinaceae; genus Picea; species Picea engelmannii. The sequence continues at coordinate 308,000 of ML780146.1, read as the reverse complement.
ATCTACTGGATGCCATCTATGCCAATAATGCTTTCTCTAGGATGAACCTAAATTGGCACTCTTCGAAGCTCATGGTCAATGTATACTTCAACATCTTATGGAAAAACAGGTACCAAAAGTCCTATGATGTTATCTGTGATTAGTTTATTGCATGCATTTACTTTTTTCTCTTCAGGAAAGAATGCCCTAGGCTGTTAGATGAAGCAAAGATGGTTATAGCCAAAATTGGTCACTAGTATTTAGATGAAAGAGAAACCTACATTAGTATTTTTTGTGCCATGGGGGTACCCCACTTATTTTCCATTTATGTTCCCAACCGTCTAGTGTTAGGGGAAATTTCCTATCAAACCATCCTGCAAGGATACAATGCAACTTTAGTAAAAGACAAGAAGAGGGATTTCGTATTGTATGGGTTTCACATTGTCTTCTTCATGGTCAAAGAAACCACTCATTCTAAGCAACTTGGGCTAGGTTAATTATAATTTTGGTTCCAAAATTACCGATTCCGTAAACATGATCCCAAGGGACTTGTTCTACAACACACGTCGTAGTTATTATCTTGTTGGCCTTATGCCTATGACCGGTTCGAAGATGAAATTTTCACTGAAAATGATCAAGACTGATATGAGGTGGTGACCAGGAAGGTTGATCCTCGAGGAACCAGGTTTAAATCTATGAGCTACGAAGAGAAGGAAACGTATTTGGAACAGGAAGTTCAATAAATTGGCTCACAGCTGGTAGGAGTAGTAGCATATGAATTGGAGGAAGGAATAAGTGATCATCAAGAAGACATTTAGGTTGTGGGAGCTCATCAGGAATCCCCAGTACAAACTGCACAAGAGAGGGGCACACTTTTATACCAACAAACTTAGCTACAAATGAAACAAATGCAAGATGACCCATACCTTATCATAAGACCTGCGATTTCAACTACCGTCCAAAGTGTCCTGACAGAGTCAAGTAATCCTAGTTCCACAGTTCTCGATAACACCAATGGGTTAATAAACCTTGAATCTACAACATCACGGATCAATCCATTGGAAGGAGGGGCAAATCAACCAAAGACAGGTCGGGTGTTGATAGAAACACAAGCATCCAATCCCTTGAGCACACTTATACATATATACAACGATGATGAGAGTCTGGAGACCGCTCATGACACCCTGGTGCATGTCCAAGAGGAAGAAGGTCCTAAGAAAACCCCTTCCCCCTGAGCTCGAAGTTCAAGACAAGAAGGTCTCACAAAAGGAAACAGAAGCTGAAGGCAGCCTTGACACAAAAGAAACCAATGAGTTGGAAACCAAAGTAAGTCTGAATGATCAACCTGAATCGAAGGATACTGAGAAAGGATCTTCACAAAAGGAAATCAACAGTTCTACAACTGACAGACAAGTAAGCAACAAATATGTACCCAACATCTCTATTTTTCCCAATATCCAAATCCCCAACGAGCAAAAAATAGAGATCGGACCCACAAGACAAAATGACAAGGTTCGAGAGCCCACTCTTGAATAGATATACACTGCGAGTATCTTGGGAGATAGCCTCACATGGGGTGATCAATAGATACCAGAGCCAGTAGATGAGGAAGTAGACATCTATATGATCTCCTATGATCAAAAGAGGAATTCCATCGTTCAAATGAACACAAAGAAGTGAAGGATCACTTTGTATCAATCCATATTGATTACCACAAAGGTGAACTTAATCAACACTATAGACACCCGTGCATCTGAGCTAATCGACACAGGAAAATCCCTCTCAGATACTTCCCAAGATAGAGACAGGAGGGATGAAAAGGAATTGGATGACACCCTGAAGGATCTCAAACACCTGCACCATCTTGCTGACTACTATAAGGGTGCTATGCAGACCATTGTGTATCTGAAATATGAGTTTGATAGAGTTTACAACGAGTTCAAGAAGGAAAGGCACCTGTTAATCTCGAATGTAGCCGAATTCCAGGAGGACACTCTTAGGGAATTCATGACATGTAAGGAGATGGAGTGATGGTATGAGAAAGCGCAGCAGGTGATAGAAAGGCTTGAGTACATTGAGTCAGTCCATCGGGGCCGAGAGAAGTAAGAACATGGAATTTGACTTGTGGGTAAAAGCAGTCTCAATCACATGAAGAGATTAGCCGAAAACTAGGCTAAAATGTCTCGAGACCCACATAAAGAAATCTAAGGAAAATGGGCCAGACGGTAGAAGCACTGGGATAAAATCAATAAAATAATGAAGTACATTGGGCTCTCTGAGTTCGTCACCCCCGATAAGTTTATCGACCTAAGAGAAGTGGTCAAGTTATATGTGGAACATGACTCACTTTTAACCAAAGAGTTCGCAAAGATAACCAATGCAAGGCCAGGGAATGTATAATAGTTCACACAACATCTGATCAGAGCCCGAACAATGCTTCAACAATTGAACTTTAGTCTAACAAAGTATTGGGCACATGCAACAAACATCAGGGGGATATATGCGGCTCCAATGGAACAACACAGATTTCCGTGGGCCAACACTTGTAAAGAGCTATTTATCAGTTGGTCTGAACATGAAAGGATTCACTATTTTCAAGAAACATCTTAGGTGCATTGTTGAAGAAACTGTTAGATGATAACGCCACGTGGCAATTTTTGTTTGGTTTAAACTGTACTTAGTCATTAATTTCGATTGAATTTTATATTGTAAATAAGGATACCAACCAATTAGTCAGAGGTCAATGTAAGAACTCTTTCTTTTTTGGTTGTTGATAACTATTTTGAGACTGCTATGAACTGAGAAGTCCTTCTGGACCAAAGACAAGATATTTTCATCAGATGTATGTGATTGGATTTGGAGAAGAATCACTTCCTATCATGTTCCATGAATGATGCAGTAAATGAGTAAGAGCAATTAACTATGTTGTCAAGTTATCTAGTGCAATGTTTCGGTGTTCTTTGCTTTAATGACAAAGATAAAATTGTTGTGTTGTTATGTGATGAATGTTATGGTAGATGGATTATTTTTCTTACCGTGATATTGATTGCATATGTGTTTTCTTTCTATTAATTAGTTTTCTCAGACAGTAATTGGATGCTCATTTGGTTAATGTATTAGTACTAGGCCCTTTGGCATAGAATCATTGTCTGCATGTTTGTGCAGTGACTTATCCCAATCTTGATCTCTTCCCAATAGTTAAAAATTTGTTCTATTATTTGTCAAGTTGGTTTATATTGGATTCCATCTTTCATACTAGCCCCACCCAAGAGAAGGAAAGAAAAAGAATTGTCTTAACTGAAGGAAGAGCCTTCACAAGAAAACATAAAGCCCATCGATAAATCGGTCGGATCGCAAGATCTGGAGAACCATTCCATCTTAAACATGAAGAATCTAATTGGGCCTCGGTGGCGGGTTTGGTTCCTTCTTTTGAGTCGAGGGATTTAAGACCCATCAACAATACTCAGACTTTTCTTGATTGAAAATTCATCATATGTTTGAATTTTTTCTTGCTTAACTTTTCCATCCCCTTCATACATAATTTTAAGTTTGTCCCAAATTTCTTTTTCTAGTTTACAATGCATCACTTTTACAAATATAGATTTTACTAATCCTCCTATAATTGAATTAACAACTTGTTTATGGGTCTTAAATCCATTGACTCAACAGTAGGAACCAAACCTGCCACCAAGGTCCGATTAGACTCTGCAATGTTTAATAGTGGAATGGTTCTCTAGATCTTTCGATCTGTCCAAATTATCGTTGGGCTTTACATTTTCTTGTGAAGACTCTTCCTTCAGTTTGGACTATTCTCTTTTGTATATTTTCTCTTGGGTGGGACTGATATGAGATGTAAGCCGGTATAAACCAACTTGGCAAAAAGAATGGAATTAAGATTAACTAAGGGGAAGAGGTTGAACTTGGGATAACCTGTTGCTGAAGCATGCAGATGACAATTTTATACCACGGTCATAGCACTAATACGTGAACCATGTGAGCATCCAATTACTGTCTGAGATACTAACTACTAGAAATAAAACACATATGCAATGAGATAATGGAAAGAAAAATAATTCATCTACCAGAATCATTCATTACATAATAACACAACGATCCATCTTCATCATTAAAGAAAAGAACAACTAAACATTGCACCGGATAACTTGACAACATAATTAATTGCCCTTACTCCTTACAACATCATTCATGAAACATGATAGGAAATAGTTCTTCTCCATGTTGAATCACACATGCAGTTGATGAAAATAACTTGTCTTCGGTCCAGAAGGACTTCTCAATTCAAACCAACTTCAAAATAATTCTTCACAACTATAAAGAAATAGTTCTTTCCACAACCATCAACCTCTAACTAATTGGTTAACATGTTTATTTATAATCTAAATTTCAACTGAAAACAACGACTAAGTGCAGTTTAAGAAAAGAAAAATATGGCACGTGGCGTCATCTTCTAACCATTTATTTAATAATCAAATCAAGATAGTTATTTGAAAGGATAACTTTTCTCATACTCGAACCAACTGATAAACCATTTGTCACAGGTTTGAGCCCATGGGAACCTGTGTTTCTCCATCGATGCCAGATGTATCCCTCTGATGTCCATCACATGCATCTGGTACTTTGCTAGACTGGAGTTTAATTGATGTAGCACAGTTCAAGCTCTAATAAGATGGTCCATAAATTGTTGCACATGCCCTGGTACTGTGTTGGTCATCTTCACAAGATATTCGACCCACACTGAATATTTCTTAGCATGCAACTTGCCTATGTCTCACAAGTCGACAAAGGTGTTGGGGGTGTTGAAATCGGGGAGTCCAATATCCTTCATTTCTTTGTTGATTTTTCCCCAGTGTTTCTTGCATCTGACCCATTTATTTTTAATTTCACGGTGTGGGTCCTGAGACATATTATCCCAATACTTAGTTGATCACTTCATGTGATTAAGATTGATTTTTCATAGCATATGGATGCCATGTTCTTCTTTGTCTCATCCCTACTGGACCGCATCAATGGACTCAAGTAGTTCTATTGCTTGTTGCACTCTTTCATACCATTGCTCCATGTCCTTTCATGTTGTGAGCACCATGAGAGTTTTGTTGGCACAGGGGTAGACCCAGGGTTCAACACTTCAATAGTGCACCAACAAAGCCCTAACTATTGGCCCTTTCGACAACACCTATGAAGCAAATGCAGTCTCACCCAAGGTAGAGGTAGGGATTGTTGCAGGACTCCAGTGTCTGCAACCTTAGTGGGGACACCGTTCTGTGATTGTAACTCCTCAATAGAGAACTTAGCAGTTATAGATCATTAGTATTTAGCCTTAACTTAAAGCACAGGTAAACCCTAACAACATGTCATTGCAGTATTCACCCAGATCTAGTATATTCAAGCACTAAGCACATTCACATAGGTTATATCTAGAATTCATTCATATTATTAAGAATAAAGCATCACATATCTATCTATCATTCATCTACATCAAAGCACTAAGAAAGTAAACACATAACACATCAATACATCACACAAAGCATAGGAACACAAGATATATGTGGTTCATCCCCAGCCTGGGACTACGTCCACCAACTCTTCTTCTCTTTTTTTGTCTTCTGTCAATATTCTACATGCGCAGAGCCACAATATCCTACTCTGCATAGGACAGGAGATCTGCGCTCACTTCGATAGATCCTCCTTCCCCAAGATAGATTACAGAACAATTCCTTTACACAATCTCTTACAATCACTTACACTTAGCTCTGCAATTTCTCAATATAGCATGCACAAATAATTTACAATTTTCACTTAGCACTTGGCTAGGTACCAAGTCTCCCCTCAATCTCTTACAGTCACTTGCACTTATCCTTACAAGTCTCACACAGCATCCACAAAGAATGTACAACTATCACTTGTACTTAGCACTTAGCATCACACACTTGTGCTCCTTTACTTACATCGCCTAGCTTTATATTTATACATTACAAAATGGTCCTAAACATAGGTAAACCCATGGTCTGACATCCCTATACCTGTTACATAAGCCCAAAACCCAAAAATCCCTAACAAGGGGCTGAGATCCTATGATCTCTACTTCGACTTGCACTCTGCCTTTGACAGCTTGTCGAAGTCACAAAATAGGTCAAACATGACCAAGGATCCTCAAAAATTGGTTAAGGGCCCTGAGACCCCCAACACTCACCTGTGAATCATCCCTAGTCACTCTGGTCTGGGTAGCTCTACCTCAAAATCCTTGAGCTTGGCTCGAGCTGCTTTGACCTGTTGTTGCACCAAGGTCTCCTGCTCGACGAAATCTTGGATAACTGCTTCATTGAAAAGTCCTTCTAAGCATTGTTCGAATGCACTGACTACTTGTTCTAGATCTGTTCCTCAGCCTTCAATATCCTCAAACATTTGGCACACTTCGTCCTAGGCTGGTTGGATCCTCTCAGTCACTTCCATGAATTTTCTCTATATGGTGTGGACCTGCTGTTGAGCAGTGCACTGTTCCTGGGATTGCTTCATCCTTTCAACTACTGATAGGATCTTTAACTGCACCTGTATTTTCACTTCTTGCTAGTTTTCCTCCTGGAGTTGTGACTCCAGTTCCTTTAGTTCAAGGTCTTCAGTAAGTCGCTCGTAGGTTTGTGCACTTCTACTGCTAATTTGTTTACATTCGAGAGAAAATTCTCTGATCCTCTCAACTACACTCTGGGAAGTGGCTTCTCTTTGGTCTCCCACATCCTGTGGGTTACTTGGCACTATTTGTAGCTCTAGATCTGTGATTCTCTATTGAAGTTGTTGGATAGATTTTTCAAGTGATGCTACTTGATACTCCACTAGTTCTTCCACATTTTTCTCTAAGTCTGTCAGAGAGAGAAGTTCTCTGCTGACTGTTTCTTTGAATCTAGGTTTCCCTACGTGAAACTTCTCTTTCTCTTGCTTGACCTGTTCTCTCTCCTCTTCAAACTTGGTGTGGAGGTCATCCTTTTCCTATTGCACAACTCGACATTTCTCTACCACTTCTTATTGTGCTTGCTTCAGGACCATCATGGCATGTTATTTCTCTTATTGCACTCGACAAAGGTGAGATTTGGCCGCATCAACTATTCTATAGAGTTGAGTAGGTTCATCTCCCAACTTGGGCTCTTATAATGGAGGGGGCATAATGGATACTGCACGACTAGATTGAATGGCCTGTTGTACCCCTCTTAGTTCTATCTCAATTTGTTCATACATGGTGTCTTTATTGGCTTCGATTTTCTGCATAATATCCTGTGAGGCATCTGATACAACTATGATGATGAAGTCGAAGTCATCAAGAGTGAGCACAATATACAACTTAGTATTGGTGGCTTTGGATTTCTTCCGGGATGTAGGTTTCTTGGGGGAAACCTTCCTTTTATTAAAGGTATCAGCTTCATCCATGGGATCCCTAGGAGATGTTACTTCACCTTGCTTCTGCTGATCTTGTTTTCCATTGGTATCTTCTTTATTTACTCTGTCATCATCTCCTCATCCTGGTGATTCTGAAGTAGTTTCATCTGATGCACTGCTCAATTTTTGTACTTCTTCGGTAGTCTTCCTTATTCTAGGTCCATGTGTATCATGCTCTTTGTGAGTGGCCTCCAAGCTTCCAATTAGTTTGAGATCAAAAATTTATGTGGGATTAGCAGGGATAAGGAGTTCTGCAGAACAGTCCTTATCTATCTCCTCAAGGTCCTCCTCTGTGAGCTTATAGTATGACTGAAGCTCTTCTTTATTATTGTTTGCACTTTCAGTGATATAAATAAAGTGACGATCTGCGTGAAACTTAATGAGGGGTCAGAACCAGTGCAGTGTGTTTCACATCATACGAGGGACAACCCCAATAACCCTCTTTAACTGGAGATAGTATGTGTGGAATACTGCATTCAAATGCCACTATTTTCCCATATCGCTCAAGTACCAGAGCATGGTGAACTTCGCAACGAGTGTCTCGAATGGCTCAATATCCGGGAAGGTCACACCTTTCGACATCTCCCAAGAAATAAATGCTATGAAGATCAATAGCGAACTGAAATGGAACTCATAGCCTTGATCCTGAGCTTCACGACAATCCAATTCTAGTTGGTTGACTAAGTACTTCACCTAGTTCATTTGGAGTCCTTCTACACATTTTCCAGCAAAGTCAACAACAAACCCTGTGACTTGCGTAGGTCTGTTCTTTCTCACTATATTTCCTATGATCAGCTGGCAGGCCAGGTGCACTATGCCATTCTATATGGAAGCTAGTTTGTAGCCTCGCATCCCCTTTTATACATCACCATAGGTATCTTTAATTCTTTGTGCCAAGGCGTAGTCTGCAACCTTCCCTGGGTAGAAGTCTTGTGGGTCGGGTCCTTTCATGCTCAATCCAATGATCCTATTGATCAATGTCAGATCAACTATGATGTGTCTATATAGCCATAGATAGACACCATGGTAACATAATAAAAAAATCTTAACACACGCATTAACCTCCTGGTGCCTTCCAAAACGTGGAATCTTCATCACATTCATGATGGTGGATTGCGCGAGGTTCATATTCCATGGTTGGGGGATAATTTTGGAGTTCTTCCCCTTTGTCCTAGTCAAGTATCTGTGAAAAGAGACCATACTTTAGTTCTTGCAGTCCCCTAGGTTGAATTCATTGAAATTTAATGTCGCAATTTAATCCTGCTGCATTCTAACTGGACGTATCCCCTTCGGGAGGTACGCAGTAACCAGGGTGTAATCGAAGTCTCTCAGGACACTGTCATGACTCACTGCATCAGCCAGAGGTGGGATGTAGTCAGGCAGGATAGTTGGGATTAACTTTGTGTTCACCAAGTCATCTTGATGTTTGGTTCTTTTCTCGGTTGTAGCTGAGGATGGTCTGGATATGTGAACAATCGATGGGGAGACTTTCACTCCTCTCGTCAACGATGCTTGAATCCCAACGACATTACTTTTTTGACCATTAAATCGATTAGAACTTCTTCTACAAACTTTTCAGCTGCGCTGAGATCGTCTGACATACACGCTCAATATTGGATAACTCAGATTGATGAATGAATTATTCAATGTAATAGAACATGTGTCGATCTTAGTAAACACAAAAAGGTAGCAATGATTAATCTCATTGGCGTGGATACAATTTGCAAAAGTATTCTTGGTGAAAAAGTTGACAGAATAAGTAGACAACAGTGTAACTGATTTCTCCAACGGACAAGAGGCCTTCATCAATGTGGTTTTGTCCATTGCGGCGCGGTCCCAATGGTATGAAGATGAGCTTTCTGGTCATAATTGTTGTTCTAATTGTTTGGGGGCGTCGATATAACGATCATAATTCCTCCAACAGTTATATTGCTTCGCCATGGTGAAGTGACATGTTGTGATGTTCTGATATCCCGACGAAGTTCCAGTTTTGCAAGCCTTCCTTCTATGAAGTCCCCTATGGAACCTTCTACAACTTCTCTATCTTTTCTCTCTTCTTACTGCGCTTTCTAGCCTTCTTCCTTGTGATCTTTGTCTCACTATTCGTCTTTACATTCAGATTCTTATCTTCTTTTGGCATAATAATTTCGCATTGTTGAGACTATTTCATAGGGTTCAAGGGAAATACTTCTTCTCTGTCTGGGGTAGGTGCTCCACTCTTATGTGAGTCTTCTTTTGTTCTTTCAACTTCGACATCCAATTTTCTGGTTATGAACAACTTTGATATGTTCTCCTATTCTTCAATCAAGTGCGCTATCCTCCTAGTCATGAAATCTTTTAGTTCTTTCTTCTTTTGTTCTAGGGCTTCCTCTTCATTTCTTCTGGTCTAGTCCTTCTCAATCCAGGTTTTTCCTAGTAACATAGAAAATGGGGTGCCTCTCTCAATAAATTTAACGACCTAAAAATTCCTATGTCGAAGTTCCATGAGCACATGTAGAGATTTGTGTGAGTCTTCCACATAGGGTTATCAACTTTCCTCTAAATAATCCTATTACTCCTAATGAAGGAATCATAGTAGGCTTTCCTAAAATTTCCCAAGTTCTTTTTGTCATGATAATCACTTGTGTTTCCTCATCCAGAACACAGTCAATTTCGAACTCTCCTATTCTTGTTTCTATGCATTATTTTTCTTTGAAGATCTCTGATAAGTTGACATTTCTGTGATCATTCAGGGTTTCTTCCATTTGTAGCAATACATTCTCTAATTCTTTCTTGGGTTTTTCCATAGTCTCAATTGCTTGATCTTCCTCAAGGTTTTCTTGTCTGATATTCTTTCTGTCAACCTTAGCAATCATTCTAGGGCAGTCCAAAAATTCATGGTCTATAGCTTTACAACAAAGGCAAATAGGACCTCTACCAGGGCATTCCTTAGCAAGATGTCCCAGTCTTCTGAAACTATAGAAAATAGTTAATCTTCTCTTTCTTTTGAATGATCCCCAACCTTTCTTGTAATGTGCACTAGGGTCACAATAACTAACTTGCAAAAAATTCTTTCTAGGATCCTGCATCCATTTGTTAGTCCAAACATTCTTTCTATGCATAGGAATAACATATCTTTCATCATTTCTATCAGATCTACTCATATCAAATATTATTTCTTCGAGTTGTGCCCTAGTTTTCAGGCTAGGATAAAATTTATCAAACATATGTAGATTCATACTTTTGAAATAAAAGTTTCCACTTATATTACCTTTTCAATAAAAAAATTTCACTTTTCTTACCCTTATCAAAGCACAAAGCTTCAATATCTTATCTCTTTTCTTCAGAACTGACTTCTCTTCTTAGCACAGAGCTTCACAAGTCAAGTATAATATTGCGCACTAGGGAAACAGATATAGGCACGAAGATTTATAATTTATTAAGATCCCAACAATCACAATTTCAGGTCCCGACAAAGGAACCATTTGTTGGCATAGAGGAAGACCTAGGGTTCAACGCTTCAACAAATCACCAAAAAAAACCTAACTATCAGCCCTTTCGGTAACACCTGTGAAGCAGATGTAGTCTCACATGAGGTAGACGCAGGGGTGGTTGTAGGATTCCAGTGTCTGCAACCTTAGCTGGGACACAGATTTGTGATTGTAACACCTCAATAGAGAACTTAGTAGTTATAGATCGTTAGTATTCAGCCTTAACTTACAATGCAGGTAAACCCTAACAATAGGTCAACGCAGTATTCACTTAGATCCAGTATATTCAAGCACCAAGAACATTCACATAGGTTATATCTAACATCCATCCATATTATTAAGCATAAAGCATCACATATCTATCTATCATTCATCTACATCAAATCACTAAGGAAGTAAACGCATAACACATCAATACATCAGATAGAGCATAGCAACACAGGATATTTGTGGTTCACCCCCAACTTGGGGCTAAATCCACCAAATCTTCTTGTCTTTTATTGTCTTCTATCAATATTATACATGCACAGAGCCACAAGATCCTACTCGGCATAGGACATGAGATCTACGCGCACTTTGCTAGATCCTCCTTCCCTGAGCTAGATTACAATACAAAGCCTTTACACAGTCACTTACACTTATCTTTGCAAGTTCTCAATATAGCATGCACAAAGAATTTACAATTTTCACTTAACACTTGGCTAGGTACCAAGACTCTCCTCAATATCTTACAGTCACTTTCACTTAGCCTTTCAAGTCTCACACGACATGCACAAAGCATGTACAACTGTCACTTGTACTTAGCACTTAGCATCACACACTTGCACTCCTTTACTTAGATCACCTATATTTACATTTATACATTACAAAATGGGCCTAAACATGGGTAAACCCATGGGACAAAATCCCTATACCCGTTACATAAGCCCAAAAACCAAAAATCCCTAACAAGGAGCCAAGATACCGCGATCTCCGCTTCAACTTGTGCTCCACCTTTGATAGCCTGTCGAAGTCCCAAAATAGGTCAAACATGACCAAGGATCCTCAAAACTTGGTCAAGGGCCAACAAGTTTCCTCCTGGAACTCAACTATCTTGGCTATAAAAAGGTACAACTCTTTTGTGAATTGCTTGTAAGCTAATTCGAACTCGCTTCTCAGATATATTGCGGTCTGGGTGGCTCCCTGGTAGTACTCAGCTAGGTGGCATAAATGTTCTAGTTCCTTTCGGGCGATGGCCAAATCCTTTTTGTCTCATTTAGCCCTGTCTAGAGTGGGATCCAAGAGTGAGATCCCCACACCGAGAACCTTCGAGGTTTGGCCATCAACAATGTTTATCAAATTATCCTCTGTAGTGATGAGGATGGAGCAGTATCCAACATGATCCTCGTCTTCTTCGTGGTTATTTTGATGATGGAATTTCTTTTTTGATCGTAAGAGATCACATATGTATCTCCTACCTCATCTATCAGCTTGGGTATCTTCTGATCACCCCATGTGATTGTGTTTCTTAGGTTACCGATGGTGTATACTTGTTCAAGGTCGGGTTCCTGAACTCCGTCGTTGTGTTCTGAGGGCTCGACCTTTGCCTGTCTCTTGTTGGGGACCTGATTATTGAGCAGAGTAGAGACGTCGGACACATACTTATTACTTACTTGTTCGTTGGTCATTGAATCATTGATTTCTTTTTGCGGGGATCCTTCCTTTGGCTCATCTAGTTCGATCTCGTCCTTTGGATTATCTGCTCTGGTTTTCGATGCATCAGGTCCCTTTGTTTCGAGGCCACTTTCGAATTCTATTTCCTTTTGTGGACCTCCTGGGTTTGGACCTCGGGCTCAGGAGAAGAAGCCTTCTCAGGTCCCTTTTCTTCTTGGACATGCATGGGGGTCCTTTGAGATGCCTCCAAGATCTCATCATCACTATATACCTTTATGGACTCGGTCAGAGGGTTAGGTGCACTTATTTCTACTGATACCCGACCTATCTCTGGTTGAGTCGTCACTCCTACTGGTGAATTGGCCAGTGGTTTTGTGGATTCAGGGTCATCTGACCCATTGGTGTTACCAAGGTTTATGAAATCGGCATCGCTTGGCTCTGTCAGGCTTTATTCTAGGCTATTGGTCAGAAGCCTTGGAAACTTGATAGCGTCTGGGATATCCCACATCAGACCGACCATCTATAGGGCGTGTTGATACATAAGTATCCCTCTCTCCTACGCATTTTGAACCTCGAGGAAATTTGTGTTCTATGCCAAGGTTACTTGGGAAATATCTATTGTTTGGATGGCTTCTTAAGGGGCTTCCACCACTTCGACTGGTTCAGATGCTATATTTTCTTCTCTGGCCCTGAGGAGCTCTTGAGACGATTGTTCCAAGGACATTTTTTTCTCCTACCAACTCATGGCCTTAAATGTGGTTTCTTTAGGATCATCCATCCTTTCCACCACCTTATCCCAGTCTTGAGCGTTTTCAATCAAAATTTCATCCTCAAACCGGTCATGGGCATAAGGCCAACATGATGATACCTATGATGCATGTTTTAGGAATAGACCGTTGGGATCATGCTTGCGAAAATGACCAGTCTAGAATCAGAATTCCAATTGACTTAACCCTTCATGCTTGGCCCACACAATATCTTTGACCACGTAGAAGCCACTATGAAACCCATAAGGTATGAAGGCTTGCTTCTTGTCTTTCACTAAAGTGGCGTTGTAGCCTTGCAAAATGGTCTGATAACAAATTTCCCCTATACTAGTTGATCAGGGACATATATAGGTAATAGACGGGGTTCCCATGTGGCATCGAAAACCCTGAAGCAGGTCTCCCTCTCATATAGATACCAGTGGCCTACTTTTGATACAACCCTTTTGGTTGCATCCGACAGCCTTGGGCACTCTTTCTTGAACAACAAAGAATAAATGAATGTGATAAACTAGTCACAGATGAGAGAATAAGATTTGTTTTACCTTTTCTCCCATAATATGTCGAAGTATACATGGACCAGGAGCTAATGGGCATGTCAACTCAAGTTCATTCCAGCAATGACATTGTAATGTCCCCACTTTGGGACATCACCACAGTGCAGAGATTTATGATGACCAGAGTAGCCAAATGGGTGCTAGAGTGAGTACAGGGGTATTTGAGAGGCATTGTGTGGTCTAGCTTGCATTGATGATCATATTCAATCATTATGAGCCATTCCACATAGGTTGGCTTTTGTTTCGTTGCATTCTGACGATTTCCATGATTTTGACTATTTTGAGCTATAAGTCAATGGAATCCATTGAAAAGGTCATTTTGGGCACATTACTTGGAGGAACCTCTCAGTGTAATAGCTAATTGGAATCGGGAGGAGAAATAATACAAGATGGGATGGCTAGAAGTGACTTTCAATGGCCAAGGAAGCCACAAGGAGAGATACAGATCTTTTCAAAGGTAAAAAGGTTAATTAATTAATTAAAGTGATTTAATTAATTAATTAAATATTAATAAAATGAAAGTCACTTGGGAGGGACAAGGTGAGCCAAAAAGTATAAAGGAAAGGCAAGGGCCTTTTCTCATTCATTCATGTATGTTTATCTTTTGATTTCTGGCTTCTAGCTAGTGAGCCCAACATTGGGGGTTTTGAGGGGTTTGACTTAACAAACCCTAGAGGAAAATTCGGTGGTGAAATATTCCACCTAGCTTGTCCCAAGCTTGGTCTCGAAGCTGCAATACACTTCCACACCATTCTAGTTCAATATCTACTCAGTTGTGGGAGGATTCCACATCAGTTGCTTGTGCAGGTAGAGAGAGGGTGCACCAGTTGGGGTTTCAGCAAGGGGGGCACACCATTCATTGAGGAGGGATTCGTCCTAGCTGAGGAGAAGGGATTTCGGGAATTCCAGGTAGTGGGTTTCCTTTGTAGGTGTCTTGGCATCATTCTTGGTGGTTTTTGAGAGTCTTTCAGTGGAGGATCGATTTGTATTGAGAGTGGGATGTTTTCCCAAAAGGAGGGTGCACCATTATTTGGAGGGTAGCTAGATCTAAGGATCTAGCCGGTATTTGAGGATTTGAGCACTTGGGTTCTCATTGCAGTGTCCTGATCTATCATTTTGGAGAGTTTCAGAGCATTTGGAGGCTTCTTTCATCAGGGCCAAATTATCTAGGGCTTCAGTCATCCAGTGGGGTGTACCATTCAGTGGGAGATTTTAGATCAACAGAGATTGAGAGGGATCTTGGAGATTCAGGCACCTGGGTTGTTCTTACCATCACCCGATCTACTTTTTGGCATATTTTTGGAGGTGATTGGACATGTTTGGCACTAGGGCCGAATTGTTGAGGAACTTCAGTTATCTAGCAGAGTGTGGCATCTTCCAACAGTGAGGGGTTTGGCACTTGGCATTGGTATTCATCTCTTATCCAGCCTTTGGAGGCTTATTTTGTATTGTCGGGAGAATTTTGTAGCAACTCATACTTGTTATCCATTGTCTATCATATTGGCCATCTATTGAGCATTCTAGATCAGCATCTCCATTGTAGTAGGTTGTTCTATTTTATGAATAAAGAAGAATTGAGATGTTTTGGCTTGTCTATCTTATTGCATATGGTTGAGGTATGTTCCATGGTTATATCTTTATGTTGTTTGCTGCATACACACATCTAAACACATCTAAACAAGTATATCAACAAACTGATACCACAACCAGGAAAAAGTTTTAAAAAGACACCAAAACAGTGATGATCCTTGCATAATGGCTTGGGATCATTACAGTGGTATCAGAGCTTAAAATCCTGCAAACCTGAGGGGTCTTTATGGATAGTTGGAAGGATATGGATTTGTTTTACCTTGCTAGAGAAAGTATGATCTGTAAAGGGGAATATTAAACCCTTGGGGAGGAAACTAGGGCTCAATTGACATTCCAACAGTTTTTATCTATAAAAAATCCTAGGTGGAGCAAAGAGGAGATTACATATTGGGTCAACATAGCAGAGGAAAAAAAATCTATGGACATTTTGGACTTTACTGGAGAGATTGTTGAGTGTGATAGGGAATATAAAACCCTCAAAGAGATTCTCATAGATCTAGTGACATTCCATCATTTTGTATCCTATAAAAATCCTAGCTGGAGCAAAGATGAGGTTACACATTGGGTCGGCATGGCAGAGGAAAACAAAGCTATGTCAGCTAGATGGTTGGAAGAACATAAAAACCCCACGCCCAATAGGAGCACACAACCTTGCCACTATTGCAAGGGGCCGTGGGAACTGGATCATAGGTGTAGGGATCAAAAGCACACTATTGAGGCACATTATGACAGGGAGGATGAGGTGTGTGTGGAAGGAGCGATAGAGATTGATTCAGAGCAGTCGGATGATGATAGTGACTCGTGCACAGATGCTAGTGATAGTGACTCTACCTTAGAGGATAGTGATGATGATTCTTGCACAGAGGCTAGTGATGCTTGCATGCTTGAGGAGGATGATGACCCTTGTGTAGTGGATAGGCAACTGGATGGACTGCATGATAGCCCCAGTGTCTCAACAGACACGTCACATACCATTGATGACCTTATGCCTCAGCAGAGTGGTGACACTAGTGAGGAGTCACACGTGTTAGAATCTAGAGATGATGAGCTTCCTATGGGGGTCGTGACACATCTGACACCTGTTCAGACACCCATGATAGCCACGCCAGATGAGGAGAGTGGCATGTCAGGTATGATGGATGAGCCTAGTGTGAGGGATGCACACCATGGATAGGTAGACCCACAGATCTCGGAGGAGGTACAGGACGTACATGCAGTTGACCCCACACATACAGGTCAATCAGAGGAGATGGAGTCACAGTTATTGGAGACTCCAGTGGTTGAGCATATGGCAAAGGTTGATAGGTGGATGGAGCACTTACTTCTAGGATCAAATTGCATGGATGAGGATGCACTCTTTGGCAGTCAGGATGACGATAACACGTGTCTGGATACACCTATATGGGATCCAGGCACAGATTATAGTAGAAGGTTGAGTGCACAGAAGGATACATCTGCTCATACAAGATACAGTGTGAGTCAGGGGGAGATGGCATCTAGTGATGGGATGCAGTGGCATACAGGAGTACCTAGTGGCACAGTAGACAATAGGTAGTTCATCACTTTATCTTCTGCAGAGAGTGTTGTTAGTGATGGCACTAGCAGTGAGAGGCATGAGGGGGTACCCCAACATGACTATGATCAATAGTCACACCACTTAGCAGCATAGTTGGGAGTTAGTGAGGCTATGATCAGGGAAGCCACTAGACATATTGATGACATGCATGCAGTGATGGCAGATTATAGTTGGAGAGCATCAGTGGCATAGGGTATCTTAGATGCAGGATTTTCCATGGATGATTTTCACACTCTCTAGGAGAGAGTGTCTATGATGAGGACTGACTACCAGCAGTTGTTGACAGATAGAGACTAGCTACTGGGGATTGGTGAGTTGTATCATAGGGCCCTGAGGGGGTAGGAGTTGGAGGTAGACTGACTCACTCGGGAGTTGGAGAGCACTTGAGGATTCTTGAGAGGCACATAGACCTCCCTTCAAGAATCAGAGTCTATATCAGATGGGTCTCTTGAGGATTTGTCAGAGATCCACTTCATCTGTCTTAGTGTACAATCAGATGTATCAATCAGTCACATTGACAGAGGATGTTGATGATCTAGCAGAGGAGCACCAGTTGATGGGGGACACTTCCATTTGTGTCTTGGGAGTGGTTGATCTCCATATAGAGATTGATCCAGCTATACACCCAAGATCTGTGATGCAACATGAGTTTGCAGGAGATGACATGAGTATTTTGGAGCATACCGTGATGAGTGATAGCTCGCAGAGAGATGTCGAGTTGTATGGTGGCATTCAGAGGGGTATAGTGCCTTGCAGAGAGGAGACACACTCAGGGGAGTATGTAGATGTCACTCCTCTGCAGCAACACATAGCTGTGGCAGATCACCTTCACCATTTTAGTAGTTGCATGGTATATGAGAGATGGAGGTTGGTTGACCAACAGTCGGAGGGGTTACTTCTGGTTGTATTGGATGGTTGGGACTCGGTGATGACCATGGGAGAGCATCTTTCATGGATACCAATGGACGAGATTCTGGTTAAATCATTGGGATTGACCAAAGCATGTGACACCTCCCAGTCCTATAGTCAGTTGCAGATGTTTATATTAGCCTTTCCTAACACTTTTATCATAAACAGTAGCATGAGGAGGGATAGGCCATGGTTGGGAGCATGGAGAGTGAGTAGGCTGAGACTATATGACAGGAGTACTTTTACGGCATACAGTAGGTCAAAGGTGGATCGTGTTAGACAGACAGTTGAGACTTGGTGTGTGATGGTGAGCATCATATATCTAGTGATGATAGATGAGTGTAGTGGGCTTTCGACAATGATCAGCCCAACATAAGAGAAGCTAGCAAAAACTGGAAGTGATAAACCTCCAAGTTTTCCATGGGATCTGAGAGTTCACTTGGTTAGCAGGATGTTTCACTACATGACGACCCAGGTGGTGCCAGAGAGCCACACACTCCACCTTGGGTTAGTTTGGAGTGGGTCGGTAGGTACTTGTTCTATGGGGCGATACCTTTTCTTCCTCTTGATCATCATGATAGGGCATGGAGATGTTTGGACAGGTAATTCTTCTACATAGGTGTCTATGTCGATATAGTTTCTGGGCAGCAGGTTCGGTGGTCACAGGTATTTCATCTTGAGAATCTCGGCGAGGAGGATCCTTTATGTATGCAGGGGACAAACAATCGTGGATAGAGAAGTGCAGTGTCAGCAGGAGGATCATCGACAAACGTTAGCATGGGACTCAGGGATTGCAGGATTGAGAAGTTCATTGAACAATAGGGGAGAGTGGACCATTGCAGGGGAAAGTTATTCTAACTTTCCATTTAGCACAACACTTGAGGGTGCCTCATGAAGATCTTGTAGTACCTCATTCTAGCATCATCATGGGCAGTTGATGGAGACTGTGTGGATCTTGGTAGAGATTTTGAGGATGGACTCATTCCGATATGAGACCATGGGTCAAGTGCAGGAGGTTCACAGGGTTGATATCTTCCAGGATTGTTCTTCGCAGAGTATTGCAGTTCACTTCCTGATATGGGATCCAGGGGGTGGAGTGTGCTATTGTTCATCGTTGGATGGGTTCTACTATGTATCCCATAGGTGGACATGGGATCCTAGTATTTTACTTTGGGGGATTTTGGTATTTCTTGAGGATAAGAAATTTTCTAGCAGGGAGGACTGTAATGTCCCCACTTTGGGACATCACCACAGGGCAGAGATTTATGATGACCAGAGTAGCCAGATGGGTGCTAGAGCGAGTACGGGGGTATTTGAGAGGCATTGTGGGGTCCAAATTGCATTGATGATCATATTCCATCATTATGAGCCATTCTTCATAGGTTGGCTTTGGTTTCATTGCATTCTGACGATTTCCATGATTTTGACTATTTTGAGCTATAAGTCAATGGAATTCACTGAAGAGGTCATTTTGGGCACATTAATTGCAGGAACCTCTCAGTGTAATAGCTCATTGGAATTGGGAGGAGAAACACTACAGGATGGGATGTCTACAAGTGACTTTCAGTGGCCAGGGAAGTCACAAGGAAAGATAAGGATCTTTTCAAAGGTAAAAAGGTTAATTAATTAATTAAAGTGATTTAATTAATTAATTAAATATTAATAAAATGAAAGTCACTTTGGAGGGACAAGGTGAGCCAAAAAGTATAAAGGAAAGGCAAGGGCCTCTTCTCATTCATTCATGTATGTTTATCCTTTGATTTCTGGCTTCTAGCTAGTGAGCCCAACATTGGCGGTTTTGAGGGTTTTGACTTAACAAACCCTAGAGGACAATTCGGTGGTAAAATATTCCACCTAGCTTCTCCCAATCTTGGTCTTGGAGCTTCAATATGCTCCCACACCATTCTAGTTCCATATCTACTTAGTTGAAGGAGGATTCCACATCAGTTTCTTATGCAGGTAGAGAGAGGGCACACCAGTTGGGGTTTCCTGCAAGGGGGGCACACCATTAATTGAGGAGGGATTCGTCCTAGCTGAGGAGAAGGGATTATGGGAATCCTAGGTAGTGGGTTTCCTTTGTAGGTGTCTTGGCATCATTCTTGGTGGTTTTTGGGAATCTTTCAATGGAGGATCGATTTTTATTGAGAGTGGGACGTTTTCCCAAAAGGAGGGTGCACCATTATTTGGAGGGTAGCTAGATCTAAGGATCTAGCCGGTATTTGAGGATTTGAGAACTTGGGTTCTCATTGTAGTGTCCTGATCTATCATTGTGGAGAGTTTCAAAGAATTTGGAGGCCTCTTTCATCAGGGCCGAATTATCTAGGGCTTCAGTCACCTAGTGGGGCATACCATTCAGTGGGGGATTTCAGATCTACAGAGATTGAGAGGGATCTTGGAGATTCAGTCACCTGGGTTGTTCTTACCATCACCTGATCTACTCTTTGGCATATTTCTAGAGGTGATTGGACACCTTTGGCACCAGGGCCAAATTGTTGAGGAGCTTCAGTTATCTAGCAGAGCGTGGCATATTCTAGCAGTGAGGGGTTTGGCACTTGGCATTGGTCTTCATCTCTTATCCATCCTTTGGAGGCTTATTTTTTATTGTCAGGAGAATTTTGTAGTAGATCATACTTGTTATCCATTGTCTATCATATTGGCCATCTGTTGAGCATTCCAGATTGACATCTCCATTGTAGCAGGTTCTTCTATTTTATGAATAAAGAAGAATTGAGATGTTTTGGATTGTCTATCTTATTGCATATGGTTGAGGTATGTTCCATGGTTATCTATTTCTTTTGTTTTCTACATACACACATCTAAACACATCTAAACAAGTAGATCAACAAACTGATACCAAAACTAGGAAAAAGTTTTAAAAAGACACTAAAACAGTGATGATCCTTGCATAATGGCTTGGGATCATTACAAAAATTTTGGCGTAGATGACATCTAGTAGATAAGAAGCCATGTAGAAGAAAGGGGTTTCTTCCTCTTTCGGTATCTGAGCTTGTTGTATGCAATTTCTTAGTTGTTTGGAGATGATTGAACCCTAGTTAAAACCTATTCCATAAATGGCTACAGTATAAGCCAGAGGCATCCAAGCCACCGAAAATCTGGTGCAGTCTTTCTCCCCATTGAATTGGTAGAGGAGGGCCACTAGATAGATGTAAGGCTCTCTCAGGTTGGTTGTCGGGTGCCATCCAGAGCTCCGATTGGTGAAATTTTTATCCTCTCTCCACCAGGATGCCATAATCTTGCTGGTGTCATGCTTCTGATAGAAACTCAAACAAAATTTGTGTTCAAATGTTCCCCCAGCTCCTTGAGCTTGTAGTAATTATGAACTTCTACTGGGAGGAAAACCCCGACGCATTCGCCATTATCATCGTTAATTTAACACCTCTGTGCATTAGTGTGATCAATAATCCATTTCAATAGTTTGATGCAGGGGAATACCAGAGTCCTTCTTGCCACCATGTGCATATAATCCTTGCGGAAATTCGAGAGAACTTCATCGTTGAGTCTTCTTGTATCAGGATCATTGTGCGGGGTATATTCAAGGAGTTCCTCTCGCTTAATTTTATTAAACAATTCTACCCAGTGATGTAATACTGTCTTGGTCCCAATATTCCTCTCTATGTCTCCAAAGGTCAGGGGGCTAGATGAAGGCCTTCTTGGTGGTTGCCTTGATGACGGGCACCAGCTTTGGAGCAAATTCCAATTGCCTTGCAACTGCTAGGGAGGAACCCTCTCCTGCCTCTAGTTCTTCTAGTTTTGGCACTCTTGGGGATTTCCTAGTGGTGGGTTTCTTTGTAGGCATTGTTCCTGCAACTGAAAGCAATGCTTTAGACATGTGTATAGACTAACATTGGATGAAAACATATGAATTGAAGTGTAAAACAACCATAATCTGGTACATACCTGTAGTGCTTCCTAATTTTTTTATTTTAATACTCACTAGACCTTAAAATCTTTCTCTAGATCGCTTGTTTTGCTCCTCTAGGTGCTCCAAAATTCTTTGTGCACAGAATGAGCTCATGCACAATGACTCAAAATAATATAACGAGAGAGATCCTATCAGTCGTATCAACCCATTAATACGAGTAATGGATGCAATTCAAAACAACCTACCGTCGAATCTCTGCAAATAAATTCTATGTTGGTTGACAGCGGAGGTGCGTAGGGAGATGCATTGTATCGGGAGTCTTAAATGGTCCTTTTGATTTATGCACAAATTAGCAAGTAATGTGTGATACTGTAATTAATTAACCTTTTAAATGTGTCGTATCTATCATATCTTAGAGATAAAATGTTCCATCACGTTGCATTTCTCAGGGGACAGGTCAGGAATCGACAATACTTTGTGTATGTTTCCGTTGGTACCCTCCTTAGAAAATTTTTGATGCTGACGGGTTTCAATGCACTACGTGGACGGTAACATAAAACTCAAGTGGTCAATGCTGACAAGTATCGGGGATTTTTTCAAATGCGTAGTTTATTTACAAGTTACATCTTCTTAAATCCCCGATGCCAAAAACATTTCAGAATTCGGTGATCAATGATATCCTTCCTTTACTCGCGTGACCCTTACTCTCTTCATTTATTCCCAACACCGAAGAGGGTTTGTCATCATCGATATCCTTGTGTAGTTTCTGTCACATAATTAAGACACCCGTCTACCAACATCGATGGAGGTCGGGGCTCGACCACTTTGGTCCTCTCAGGTGAAATTTTTCATCTCTAATATTTCTCGATGCTGAATTCCTTTAGCGCGTTGGGGAGAAGTTTTGGTTGTCAGTGCTTTAATAGAATGTTAGTCTTTGTTAATTCATGATCATTTTCGCATGCCCGAGCAACTTTGAAAGACTTAAAATGAAAAACAGAAGACGACCAGAGGCAACATTTTCATACTAAGATCGAATTAGACATTGGCAAGAGATCAAGTGGTACCCAAAAAGTGAAATTTGACGTAGAAATTTTAGGGTGTGTTGAGTACTCAACAAATGGAGATTCATTGGGTGAAAGGAGAATATTTGTTTCTTCCTAAGGGCTCGGCTAATACAGAAGCAGGTGGAGAACTTAACTGGTTTTGAATCCGAGCCTCTTTTACCCTTTCATTTTGAACTTCTTTAGTTGATGCTTCTGGGTCTACTTGTGGAGTTTTAACCTTTATTCCTCCTTCATTTACTATAACCTTGACTCGTTCGATTTTTACAAAATTTTAGCAAAGAATTCATTGGCGTGAATCCTTTAGTTACCTCTACTCATTTGCTTTGGTGTCTATCTTCTACCAGTGAGCATCCATAGCCCTGGTGGAGTCACCCCGACATCACAAACCTTGCTCCACTACCAACGAACATCTATAGCCATGATGAAGATATCTGCATACCCTCTCCTACTATTCACTCTTTTGATAATATCAATTTTATTTCATCATGATGCCCTGAGCGAGTGGGAGAGGATGATATATGTTTATTTTGCAAGGTGAGATGGTTAAGGTGGATCCTTTGCTAGATTTGTCTTTTGGGTTCATGTAGTCCTTTCCAGCTTTCCTTTTGTCCCTTAAGGTCTTACCAAACCATCGAGCAGACACTTATGACATTTTCCCAAAGTTGTTCGTTTACACAGGTTAGATAGAGGACCCCTCAAAGAAACCACAAGCTCCTTGATGCTTCTCGTGTTGTATGTGAGCGATGAGTTTGGAGCAAAGTTCACTATGTCACATGAATTAAGGTCAACCATTTTTTTTCTAAACATGCCTTTCAAAACCGTAGAAAAAAAAAAAAAATAAAGAAAACAAAAACAAAAATTATTTCTCAATCATGAAAACACTCTAACAAAACATAAAAACACATACAATTTTTTTTTTTTAATTATTGAAAAAAATTGTTTTAGGGCTTGGCCATTCATAGGGAGGGCATCAAGTTCCCCCCTCAGATTCTTGAATCGATAAATTCCTCCCCCAATATTCTGAGCCACCTTGAAAGGTCTAAGCCACATATTCTAAAACTTAGAATGATTCTCGTTTGGTTCATTTGCTCTGTCCCAACTTAGGACTAGGTCCCCTATTTCGAAGTTCTTCTCTTTAGCCTTATTCTTATCAAACCATATTTTCACCATCTGTTACTGAGCTAGGAATTTTTACTTATCCTTTTCCCTCTCTTCTTCCAGCATGAGAAGAGTGTTGATTCTTTGTTGTATGGCCAAGGAGGGATCCCCGTTGGAATATTGGGCTAGTTGAAGAGATGGAAGATAAAGCCTATTTGGGAGAATAACTTCCTGTCTGTAAACTAGGAAGTATGGGGAATTTCCTATGGATTCTTTGAGTGTGAACCTATTGGCCCATAAAGCATTATGGAGTAGATTATGCCAATTCCTTTGGTTATTCGCAACCATCTTATTTAATATCCTTACTAGGTTCTTATTGGTTGATTTTGCCACCTCGTTTCCTTGTGGGTAATAATTTGCAGAGTACTTAATTATGATTCCTTTGTCCAAAGAAAACTCTATCAGTCGGTTTGAAGATAGATAATATACATTGTCAAAAACCAGGACAAAAGGGACACCAAACCTCATGATTAGTTGTTGCTTTATGAATTGGATCACCACTTTTTAGTTTACATGATTCAAAGGGATAGCCTCTGCCCATTTTGTGAAGTAATCAATGGAAGTTAGAATGTACTTGTGTTGTTTTGAAGATGTTGGTGCGATTTCTCCTATGATATCTAACCCCCATTGCTCAAAAGGCCTAGAGGCAATCACTGGCTGGAGTGGGATTTCTGCTCTCTTCTCCCTCACAATGCTTACTTAGCAAGTTTTACAGTTTCTAGCATAGGTATGGGCATCTTTGAACAAGGTGGGACAATAGTAACCAACTCTCTATATCTTATGAGCGGTGTTGTTTCTTGTGAAATTCCCACCGGTAGGGATATCATGGAGTTCCTTCATGACTTTGTCTACATATTCACGTTCGAGACATCTTAAGAGTACTCCATCATAATTAATCCGGAAGATTACCGAATTTATGAGGCAGTATTGTGCATATTTTAACCTTAGAGCTCTCCTTTCCCCGAGATTGAGATTTTCTGGGCAGGCACCATGGTGTAGGAGGTAGGTCATATTATTATACCAAGATTCCAGCCCTGGGGAAATGTATGAAGCTTCACCACACCATAATTCCATTTCATTCTCCCATCTGGAATCTTCATTTGCTTGGTCCTAGGCTTCAGCTGCGAGTTTTCACAACCCTTGCCCCTTAACAAGTTTGGAAGGTTTTATATCTAGCTCAAATTCTTGGACTACTGCCATGCAGTTTCCTCCTCTTTCCCCCGTCTCTTGTTGAGTAAACAAGGATCGGACTGCAAGTGTTGGAAGATTGGTTGTTGTCATTGATGTCAACCCTAGTCATGGGTTTTGGACCGCAAGATTGATAAAGGTATTTGGACATGAAGTAAAATGCACATGCATATACAAAACCCATGAATGGATAGTATACATCATGCTATTTCTGGTGGTATGTAGCACATCACGTGGATCCTCGTGGTTGAGGAGAAATGAATTTTTGAAGATGACAAAGTGAATTGAAGAAGGAAGTACATGTAGGCCCTGAAGATAATTAAAGAAAAAAATTACAAAATAAGAAAGTGTCAGGTCGGACCTAATGTTAAAATGAAGTGACATAAATGGTATAAATAAACATCATTATACATTCATTTTGATACAAGTCAAATTTCAGAGGAAATAAGAAGTAAAGAAGGCCATATTTTAAGGGAGGATGAAGTCTTTTGGTGATGTGTTCTAAGGTATGTTATTTTTAGGTCATCTTACCATTTTTTTATATAACTTGTTTTCTAGAATGATTCAAATGGTGAAATCGCTATGGTATTGAGAATACATATGAAGGTACCTCTGGTAAAAATTTCATCTCTTGATTCACTTTAATTATGGAGATACACTCTGTGGAAGATAGGGTTTGTTACCAGTCCTGAAGCTAGTCAATAAACATGTGTTCTAGGTACAACAGTCATAACTTCTTCATAGAGAATCCAAATTACATGGGACAAATTTCATTGGAAAGAGTACAGACTTTATTTTTTTTTGTGCAAGTTTCAGAATCAGATGTTAAATATTGAGCGCAAGGAATTCTGTACAAGTTCGGTCTCCTGAATAGACCAGAATTGAATAAAGTCTACCATTCTTTCTATAACTTCTTTTTGGGGAGGATTCAAGGAGTGAAATTTGGAGGAGTGTCAGAGAATACATTGAATAATATTATATATAGGATCAGAGTACTCCAAGAATTGAAGAATTTCATAAATTGAAAAAGTCTTGGGAAGCATTATTAGGTTCTATGTGATGATTGATTGATGGTGATGATTTAATGTAAAGTTTTATTATCTCTCATATATTCTTGGGTGGAAGGAAGGGGCAAGGATGGAGAGTTCAAATCTCTCTTGATATTGGAGGATTGTATATTCCTCTTGGATATTTATCCCTCCCTTTGCATTTGGAAGTTGTAGCTACCTTTGGAAGTCATTACCTCCCTTGAACAATAACTATTGATTATTTCTCATATATTGTGCATGGTGTATTGTGGTGTATTGGTGTAACTCTTATACTATTCTTCATTGCTCATTGGATATAGTTGAATTTTTTAAGTATAAGTTGAAAAAGGTTTTAAATTATACCTGATATTGATTCACCCCCCTTTCAGTATCAACAATTGGTATCAGAGTGGGTTACCTTCAGTATAGTTTAACCACTGGAAGGAAGATCCTAAGAAAAAATGGAAGACAAAATTCCAAATGGGATTCCACCATTTTATGGAAGTAATTTTGAATACTGGAGTAATATAATGGAAACTTACTTGAAATCTCTTGGGGCAGATGTTTGGTTCTCGGTTGCTTTAGGATACAATGCTTTGAAGAAACCATAGACTGTAGCTCATAAGGAATAAAAAAGGAACAACAAATTGGCAATAGATACCATCCTGGATGGATTGAGAGATTCAGTGAAATCCAAAGTGGGATCATGTGCATCATCAAAAGAGATTTGGGACAAGATGCAAGACCTTTATGTAA
The DNA here is from genome assembly GCA_009831015.1 of Picea engelmannii. Lineage (NCBI taxonomy): Eukaryota > Viridiplantae > Streptophyta > Pinopsida > Pinales > Pinaceae > Picea > Picea engelmannii. The sequence continues at coordinate 280,979 of ML780146.1, read as the reverse complement.
GGGAAGACATAGAAGAAGAAGAAGAAGAAGAAGTTGAAGCAAATTACAACATCTCAGATTTCAAAGAAGAAAATAGAGGTCAGTTATTTTTCTTTAATTGTGAAGTAGTAGGTCATGTTGAATTTGAATGTCCTCATCCAAGGATTGAAAGAAATGACATTGAAGAAGAAAATTCCAATGAAGAAGAAGAAAATCATGAAGAAAAAATTATTCAACAAGAGGATGAGAATCTTAAAAAATTGAAGCATGTTGAGATTGAAAATAGCAAGCTCAAAGACACGCAAAGAAAACTAAGAAGTGAATTGGGTAGTTGTGAGAAGACAGTTGTAATCTTGAAGAAACAATTAGAAGACTTTGAGAAACTAAGAGAAGAAACCATTTCCTTGAAAACTCTACTCGAAGAAGAAAAAAGAATAGGAGAAGTAAGGAATGTCCAAATGAGGAAGAAAGAAGAATATTGTGAGAAACTTGAACAAGAAGTTGTCTCATTGAGGAAGAGCTTAAGAAACTCTCAAGTGCCAAAAGACTTAACACATCTTGGATGCATGGGTGAAACTTCATACAAAGAAGATGCAAATACCAACAAGAAGGTTGAAGAAAGAGCTACATAGATAGTTGATGAGAAGTGGCCCAGGATACCGGAAAGAAGGAATGATTACAAAAGAGATGAATATCCAAGAAGACCTCCTACCTTCAGGAATCAAAGAAGCTTCAATCAGTATGAACGAAACTACAAAAGAATAGATCGTGAACCCAGATGGACTACATCACAAAGAAGCCCACTTACTCCAAGGTATCAAAATTTGTTTCTTGGTCATTGTTATACTTGCAAAATTTTTGGACATAAGGAAATTAATTGTAGAATCAATGAAAGGAACACATACGCAAGAAACATGAATGGTGTAAATAGAAGATATGGAAATAATCATGGATTTGTAAATAGAAGTTATAATTCATTTTCCCATTGATGGAAAAAATATTGCATGCTACAAATGTAATTATCTTGGTCACAAAGGACGTGATTGCAGATATATGAATGAAGATGTCCCTATGCCAACCACAGTATGGAGAAGGAAAGAGATTCCAAACAATGAATATTCTCGAATAGCATTGACCACTGAAGAATGTAAAGAAGAAGATGAATGGTACATAGACAGTCGATGTTATTCACACATGATCGGGGATCAATACAAATTCATCAACTTGAAGAGAAAGGCTGACAATGTTGCATTTAGAGATGACTCATCTGCCAAAATACTTGGAGAAGGTGTATTAGAGCTTGGAAGAAAAAATGTAAAATAAAAGAATGTTCTATTGGTTGAAGACTTGAATCATAATCTACTCAATGTTAGTAAAATGTGTGATCAAGGATACACTCTTACGTTTGATTCTCGAAAATGTAAAATCAGAGAAAATAACTCAGGAAGATTGGTTGCAACTGCAACAAGAAGACCGAACAACATATACATACTAGACATGAAAAAGAGAGAGAATATAGAAGCCACACAAAATTATTCTAAGAAGAAAAAGTCCCAAAGACAAAAAATAAGGATGAAGTATTATTGAGTGCCACATGTTTAGGAGGAGCAGCCCCAAAGAAGAGAGTTACATTTTCCCATTAAACTCAAGGGGAGCAGCCCTAACCTTTTCCATTGATGTCAAAGGGGGAGAGAAATTGGGATCATGATGATAGGGGGAGAATGAGTGTTTCCATCAATGACAAAGGGGGAAATTGTTGGAAGATTGGTTGTTGTCATTGATGTCAACCCTAGTCATGGGTTTTGGACTGCAAGATTGATAAAGGTATTTGGACATGAAGGAAAATTCACATGCATATACAACACCCATGAATGGATAGTATACATCATGTTGTTTCTAGTGGTATGTGGCACATCACGTGGATCCTCATGGTTGAGGAGAAATGAATTTTTGAAGATGACAAAGTGAATTGAAGAAGGAAGTACATGTAGGCCCTAAAGATAATTAAAGAAAAAAATTACAAAACAAGAAAGTGTCAGGTCGGCCCTAATGTTAAAATGAAGTGACATAAATGGTATAAATAAACATCATTATACATTCATTTTGATACAAGTTGAATTTCAGAGGAAATAAGAAGTAAAGAAGGCCGGATTTCAAGGGAGGATGGAGTCTTTTGGTGATGTGTTCTAAGGTATGTTATTTTCAGGTCATCTTACCATTTTTGCTATAAATTTTTTTCTATAACTATTCAGATGGTGAAATCACTATGGTATTAGGAAGACATATCAGGGTAACTCTAGTAAAAATTTCATCTCTTGATTCGCTATAATTATGGAGATACACTCTGTGGAAGATAGGGTTTGTGACCAGTCCTAAAGCTAGTCAATAACCACGTGTTTCGGGTAAAATAGTCATAACTTCTTCATAGAGAATCCAAATGATGTGGGATAAATTTCATTGGAAAGAGTACATAATTTAGTTTCTAGTGTGTGATTTTTAGAATCATATGTTAAATATTGAGCGTGAGGCATTCTGTACAAGTTCGGTCTCCTGGATAAACTAGAATTGAATAAAGTCTACCATTCTTTCTATAAATTCTTTTTGGGGAGGATTCAAGGAGTGAAACTTGAAGAAGTTTTATATAATAAATTGAGTAATATTATATACAGGATTAGAGTACTCCAAGAATTGAAGAATTGCAGAAATTGAAGAAGTCTCAGGAAGCATTTTTAGGTTCTATGTGACGATTGGTTGATGGTGATGATTTAATGTAAAGTTTTATTATCTCTCATGTATTCTTGGGTGGAAGGAAGGGGAAAGGATGGAGAGTTCAAATCTCTATTGATATTGGAGGATTGTATCTTCATCTTGTAGGTTTATCCCTCCCTTTACATTTGGAAGCTGTAGCTACCTTTGAAAGTCATTACTTCCCTTGAACAATAACTATTGATTATTTCTCATATATTGTGCATGGTGTATTGTGGTGTATTGGTGTAACTCTTATACTATTGTTCATTGCTCATCGGATATAGTTGAATGGTTTAAGTATAAGTTGAAAAAGTTTTTAAATTGTACTTGATATTGATTCACTCCCCTCTCGGTATCAACAACAAGGTGAGGCACAATCACTTTGGTGTGGTTCTTGAGGATGTAAGACCTGAAGTGTTTTACTACCTTGTAAACAACATAGGCTTATTTGTCAAGAACATGATAGTTAAGCTCATATCCTTGGAAATTAGTTCTCATGAATGACATTGAAGATTCATTGTTGTCATCATCCTTCTGGGTCAATACTGCGACTAACGACTGGTCGGAGGTGAAAGTATAGAGGAAGAAATCCCTATTGAAACTAGAACTTCGTAGCACAGGGGCCTGAGATATGGTAGTTTTAATATTGATGAAATCATCCTTTCATTCATCATCCCACTTAAATTTGACATCTTTGTGAATCATCTTTTGTAAGGGTTTGATGATTTATGTGAAATCGGGAGTGAATTTCCTAACAAAGTTTATTTTCCCAAAAAAGGATTGCATAGCTTTCTTGTTATGGGGTAACGGGAGTTGATCTATGGCTCTAATCCTTTCTAGGTCTATGCAAATACCTGATTGGGATATAATATGACCTAACAACTTACCTTACTCGATGCCAGAAATGGTTTTCTTTGGATTTAAGGATATATCGTATTTCCTACACCTTTCAAAAATTTGAGTTAAGTGTTGGATGTGTTCTTCTCTGTTCTTTGAATACACGGTTACGTCATCTAGATACACTACCACACACTTTTTTATTAGTCACTAAAATGCTACGTACATGGTCCTTTGGAAGGTCGATCCTGTGTTGATTAACCCAAAAGGAATGTGTTTATAAGTGAAGGTTCCCCATTTGGTTCAGAAGGTAGTTTTTAAACAATATTCCTCTGAAACCAAGACTTGGTTATAACCTGAGAAATCATCTAGTAGGGAGAAAATCTCCAAGCCACACACGGTCTACAAGAGTTGTTCCATTGGCAGGACTAGGTAATTGTCCTTTTTGAAACTCTGTTGAGATTTCTAAAATCTACGCATAAGCGAATTTCTCCAGAATTTTTCCTCACGTGAACCATATTTTCTACCCATGTGGAATGCCTGACCTGGAAAATGATATTAGCATCTAAAAGTTTCATTAATTCTTGATACATGAGAGGTTCCAGGGATGGGTGATACTTTTGGAGATTCTGTTAGAAAGGTTTCATCTCAGGTTTTAATGGTATAGTGTGTTGCATGATCTGGGTGTCGTAGGTTTTCAAGTCTCAGTAGGACCATGTGAAGGCATATTGTTATTGTCTGAATAGTTTGAGATAAGCCTTTCTTTCCTCTTTAGATATGGTTTTTCCAAGATTCAAATTCTTTGGATTCTCCGGGGATCAAAGATTTATAGTTTCATGCAGGGGACAAGAGCTACCGGTCTTTGCGTTCTTAGGCCCCCTAAAGCATTCTTTCAGGTCAAACATATTTTCTAGATTAGCTATCCCCTTCGATATGGTGTCAGATTTCAATCTGTAAATAGGCTAGCCTATACAAGGATCAGTTCCTATCGCTTGCTCCTAGAATACCTCATCGTCAATGGATAAATATTTGAAATTGTCTTGGTTAGTCAGAAAGTTTATGATTTGTTCATCTCCTTCAAAGAAATTCTAATTAGAGATATTGTTAGGCATCAATGGTTTTTAGAGTAGTTTCATAGTGAACCGAGAGGCTTCATAGTCCTCCATAGGTGATAGTCTCTAAGCAGTTGTGGCCAGGGAATCAACAAGGATGTTCTTTTCTCTAGGGACCGCAGTGATATTGAAAGCTTCATAATGCTCCATTAACCTATGCACTTTTTGCTGATAATTCTTCAGGTGTGGGGAATTGCAATTTATAGTATTCCTTACTTTTGTAACGATAATTTCAGAGTCCCCGAAAACTTTCAATTCTCTGACGTTCAAGTCTATGGCTTTATTTAACCCTTGTACTAGAGTTTCATACTCAGTGGTGTTATTGATGCATTCGAATTCTAGTCTACAGGATAGGAAATAATGTTGACTTTTTGGATCAATGAGGATGCACCCTGCTCCTGATCCTTCCTGTGATTTAGATACATCAAATTATATGGTCCAAATTTGTAAAAGACAACAACCCTTTTCTCCTTCCTTATTACCTTCTAGATCTCCTATCTCTTGTTCTATAATTTCTAATGCAGGGTCTTGGCAGCAGAGGGTGTCTTCTTTCAGTATTGACGATTTATCTTGAAAGACTATTTTAGATTTTTGAGTGAGGGGGACATCGAATAAGAGAGGAGAAAATTTTTCGAAGTGGGAATCGCAGGGATAATTTCCCAACACAGGAAAATCTATAGATGAGGGTTCATTCAAGGTTTCTAGATCAGTGACTATATGTTTCATATATCTTTCCCTATTGATTCTGATCATATTCTTGTATCCCTTCATTGGTAGCCACATGTGTGCCAATTTTGTGCTAAAGTACACATTTAACTTCTCATAACAATCTTGACTTAGTAGTAACCCATAGGCCTCTGGGATGTCTATCACGATGATGTCAATCACTTGCACAAATTTAGGATGTTTCAATATTCTGATCATTACATCCCTGAGTTCCCCCATGACTTTGATCTGGGTCCTATCTAGCTGTATCACGTGTTTGTCGCTCTATAGAGGAATGGAATTTAATTTTTTGCAGATTGAGAAGGGCATAATTTTGGAAGATGCTCCTGAATATACCAAAGAATTATGGAGGTTCTTGTTGAAAAATTCAAACATTAAAAGGAAAGGTGGGAAAAAAGGCTTCCCTTTCTTATCTTATGAACATGTATTCATGGTTGGTTTATTTAATGGGTATGTGGGAGCTAGATTTATTTCCTAACCATTGCTAGTCGTAGGGTCTTCTACTGAGTTCAAAAATTGTAGAAGGAAGTCCTTCTGCTGAGGGATCCTGCACATGTCCATGACTGATATCTTTTCCCTTAACTTCTTCAAATATTCAGCTATGTTTTAATCGAGTTTGCTCAATTCTCAGATATGGATTCTTATATGTTTCCTATTGGGAGAAACAAGTGTTTTAGGGGGATCAAGGGATGTTTTATCTCTCAAAGTTTGGTTAGAAGTGATTTATTTTGAGACATGTGGACCTTTACTACGTGTTTGCACCACCGATACCTCGACGGGTGGTTCTTGAGACTCAAACAGGTCGTCGGAAGGCATGATTAGGTCGGGATCCCATATCATCATGGTTGTATCTTGTGGTGGATCAACCTCTTCCTGGTCAACAATATTTATAACTGAAATGATCAATCATGTGGTCAGGGATACTTCCTCTAGAAACCGATTGGACATAAAATTCATGGCATGCACCCATTGAGGGAACTCTCTTTCAGAATGGTTTTCTTGATGATACGTACAGAAAGAATCAGATGCCACATTCCCTAGATCTATAATTAAGTTGTCTGGGGGAGGTTCAATCACCTTGAATGGTGGGTTCCTTTTAAAGAAAGGCTTGTAGGGCCTCTGGCCTTGGTTCCCTTCCCCTTCATTTCTCTTCATGTCTATGATATTGTTTGATAGTTTCTTAACCATGTGTTGTAGATCTTCTATGTCTCCATTACCTTTGTCGGGAGTCTGTTCTTCTTGTTTCCCCGACGGTCTAGTCAAAAGGAGTCCTCTCCTGGGGGGAGGTTGAGCTTCTTTACTAACTAATGAAACATGGCCTTCTTTAAACCCTTTCATCTGGAATTCTATCGTTTTGGCGTCTTCAAAATTCTCAGTTAGGATTCATCTAGAAGCTAGGAGAGCATTAACATAAACTTCATTTTCCAATTCCTGAGTTGGCTTAGCTTTGGGATGGAACTTTTTCTAGTCATGAATATTTGATTGAAGTCTTTGACCCTTTCTTTTGAACTCATGGTGGCAGAGAACAACTCAGCCATCAGAGCTCCCATAGTAGTTTCTTCGGCAAATTTGTCTAGAAAATATTTCTAGAACTTTGTCCAACTAGTTATAGATCCTATTGGAAGGTTGAAGTACCATGTGGAAGATTAATTTTCAAATGTATAGGGGAAAAGTCTGCATACTACGTCTTCATGTTGGACGTTCATAAGCCTGATAGCTAGTATAAATTTCTTGATATGATCTTCAGGAAATACAGAGGTTTCATGACTGAACTTAGGAAGCAACTTCTCTAGATGATAAGGAAGGTTATGAACTGGTCCTAGGAGGGCCAAAGCATCTCTAGATAATCAGGGTTGAATTTTCAGAGGCGGGTTCCCCCTCTCATCATTATGGTCGTTGTTGCCTTCAATATCTTCAGACTCTGAATTAAACTCTTCCAGTCTAGAATCAAATTTCCAATTGACTTAACCCTTCTTTATTGTCCTATGCAGTATCTTTGACCATGTAGAAGCCAATATAAAACCCATAACGTATGAAGGCCCACTTCTTGTCTTTCACTAAAGTGGCATTGTAGCCTTGCAAAATGTTCTGATAACAAAATTTCCCTAATACTAGTCGATCGAGGGCATATATAGGTAACATATGGGGTTCCCGTGTGGTGCTGAAAACCCTTATGCAGGTCTCACACTCATTTAGATACTAGTGGCCTACTTTCGAAACAACCCTTTTTGCTGCATCCGACATCCTTGGGCACTCTTTCTTGAACAAAAAAGATTAAATGCGTGCGATAAACTGGTCACAAATTTTTTTTCTTGTACCTGTTTTCCCATAAGATGCTGAAGTATACATGGAACGGGAGCTGAGAGGCATGCCAACTCAAGTTCATTCCTAGAAATACATTTTTTCCACAGACGACATATAGTAGATAAGAAGCCATGTAGAAGGAAGGAGTTTCTCCCTCTTTCGATGTCTGAGCTTATTGTATGCAAGTGCTCAACTGTTTGGAGATGATTTGTTAAGCCCTAATATTGGCTCATTACCCCTTAATTGGGGCATATTATATTAGTAATTTTATTTTATATATGTTGTCTTTAGGCCATTAGTTGTAATTATACCTCCTAGTCTCCTATATATACCAAGGAGACATTTTCATTTTGAATCATCTTGTACTTGAACATTTAAGTGGGGTAAAAGGAGGTTGCCCCCTTGAAGAGACTTGTTATCTGAAATTATCTCTTTTTCAAGGTGTTGAGTACTTTTTCTGAGGTTTTTTATGCTATATTGATGTTTGGTTCTTAACATATGGTATCAGAGCTCAAGGTCTTGGGGTTTCGCTGCTACATCTGAGACACCTTGGAATTTTTTCTATAACTTTTATTCTACAACGTTTCAAAAGGAACATATTAGAGGATATTTAGTAGACGGATCAAGGTACGTTTGGCTCAAAATTCAGCTCCTGAGGCCTTATACTTTAGGAGATACAACCTGTATAAGATAGGGTTTTGGAATCATCCTGAACTGAGTCATTGCATAATTTTCACTATAAATTTTTTTATGTAACATTTCAGACCCTAAAATCTGGAGGATATTTACGGAAATTAGAAGGGTATCTGTGGTAAAAGGTTCAGCTTCTGGGGAATCTTATATTTGTAGATACACCATGTGTAAGATAGGGTATCTGACTAGTCCTATTGACTAGTCTTAAGAAGAGGTTCCAGGTAAAACAATCATAAATTCTTCCTAGAGTATCCAAATTGAGTGGGACTAGTTTCATTGGATCATGGACATTCTGTAGTATTTATGGTGTGAGTTTCAGAATTTTATGTCAATTATTTTTGGTAGGGCATGCTATACAAGTGAGATCTGCTAGAAAGGACAAAAATCAGCAAGTTGTGGGGAATTTACCATAAATTCCACTTGGCACATCCAATTTTGATCAGACCTGCAACATTGCAGAGAAGAAATATCAGAGAACTACATAAAAGAATGTTTCATACCTAGAAGGGCTGAAACTTGTGAGATACAATAGAATAAATATTGTCTAGCAGAACCACCTCAAAATCAAGGATCAAAAGTGATACTTGGCCAACATGCCACCCAAAAAGGGAACTTCTACACCAACTAAGCCTCCAGAAAATCCTAGTTGGACTCTTGATGAAGGTGAGGAAATGCGTAGGGACATAAATGATTTACAAAAGAAGATAGTAACAAAAGATGAACTACAAGAGATGATGGATTCAATGGAATCTAAGTTGGATACTAAGATGGATGGTTTAAAAGGGGAGATCATGGAAGTATTGAAAAATTT
>ML780146.1:246733-259201 GCA_009831015.1 Picea engelmannii | reverse complement strand
ATTCATGGATTGCATCCCCTCAACCTATAGTTATCCTAACTACATCCAAGCCCCACACAATCAACATGGGACTGACGCGTGTCCCACGTGACGTTAGCCGACGAAAATGTAAAAATTTAAATTTTATTGATTTTAATTAAATTGTCGCCAATCATAAAATGAAACGTATCCACTTTCAATTTAAAAATGGTAAAGGTAAATTATTTGGTTTATTTGATATTTGTAAAGAGTTCAAGCACTCGGTAAAATTGTTTGAGTGCCATCTGTCATTGGAGTTTTTTCCTGAGTCTTCTTCATATCAATTTTTTTTCATGGGTAATTCAAAACCCATTCACTCTTTCATTTTTCATTTTCTAAAATGGATCCCTCTTAGTCAGCTAAATTCAATGAAAACATAAATACTTTAGAATAATATTTGGTCGACAAGGACAAGGATATTTTTTATCTAATCATGTCATTGAACCCTTTTGAGTTACGCCAATAAGAGAACTATAACTTTAGGGATCTAGCTGATCACTACTATGCATATGAATCCGTTTTAGAAAAAAAATTGGTGCCTCAAGTCTATGATATTATTGAGTTTGTGACCTGGTGCACCCCAAACAACATCTCTTCCAAAAGAAATGTCATTTCCGAGGATGGGTTTGTGCTTATTGAATTAATCCCTGAAGCCATTACTGAAATGTTGAGGTGGAATTGAAACCCCAATAATGAACAATTAAATGAATTTGTAATGGAAATATGTTTTAGAGAGTTAAGACATGAAGAAAGATTTTATCGTTTAAACACATACCTATACAAAAGTATTGACATCCCCCCATATTATGTTGTTCTTGAGTCAAGCTTTTTTCCTGAAATCATAAGAAAAGTTATTTCCATGATTTCTGTAATATTGGGAAAAGACAATGACTTAGTAGAATATGAATTTGTGTTAGGAATCATGGTAGAAATTTTCCCAATTACAACCAAACCCATGACTAAATTCAATTTTTCCCAATTCTTAGTAGATCAAATCCATTACCAACTCTCAAAATTCAAATATTTTAGAAGCTTTAGGTACCAATCTTACCTTGTTTGCCTCTTTTTTTTCTCAAGCATATCATTTTAGACATTGTGGGTTAAAAAATGAAGATGATATTGGTAACCCAACTTCAGTCATCCATTGGACCTAACTAGTTAGGACGAAATCTCTAAATGTTTGATTTTCATAATATGTTGAAACATTTATGTCTAAACCTTATCTGATCATATACAATGAATTCACCCCTAAAATCTTTCCTGAAGGACAAACGTTATTACAGTTAATTCTACATAAGAGAGTGGGAGACTTGTATATCTATAAAAATCACACTGAAATTAAAATTTATGGTTTTGAACTTCGTCCTTTCTTATTTCCTGTTTTCTTGACTCCTCAAAATTTTTCACTTAAATACATTAGTAAGAGATTGAATTCAGATGATGTTAATTTTGTGTCAAGGAAGTATAAGTGTTGGCCCTCGACCAAGTTTTGAGGAAAAATTGGTAAGGTTTGACCCACTTTTGGACATCGAAAGGTTGGTCAGGTTTGACCCACTTTTGGACTTCAAACCATGGGGTTTACCCATGATTAGGCCATATTGTAAAGGATTGTAAAAGTATAAATAAGTAAGAATGTATGGTATAAGTAGAAGCCCTTTTGAGAAGTGGGTAGTGGCTAAGTGAAAGTAGTTCTGTGTTTCTTTGTGCAACATAATGTGTATGTAAATCTCTGTGCTCGATAGAGAAATTGTCTCTGTCCCTTGACCTAGGATTTAGAAGGAGGATCTGGTGCTTAGTGCACAGATATCATGTCCTATGTGAAGCTTAGTGCACATGAGTCACTAAATGTAAGAGATTTAAAAATAAAAAATAAAGCGAAGAGGTTGGTGGATGTAGGCCCACACTGGGGTGAACCACATATATCTTGTGCCTTTGATTTGCTTTATGATTTGTTGTTTATGTTATGAATCTGCTCAATGCCTTTGTTATTATGTATGATAGATAGATTTGTTATTGCTTTGTGATTTACTTGTGTTAAGGATGAATGGATGTTCGATCTAACTTATAATGCTAAGTGCTATGGGTATATTGTCATTTGTTACTGCGATGATCTAGCTTTGGGTTTGATCTACAATGTTATTAAATATAAGAAACTAATTCATGTTGTTCCTAAGTATTAATAGAGTACTTCATGAAGTGTTATTATCACAGATATGTGTCCCATATTAGTTACAGACACCTACGACATGTAACCCCAACTTCTTCTACCTCAGGTGAGACTTCTCCTTCTCCACAGGTGTTTCCGAAATGGTCGGTAGTTAGAGTTTTGTTGGTGCACTGTTGAGCGTTGAACCCTGGGTCTTCCCCTGTGCCAACAAATGGTTTCATTGTCGGGACATGAAAATGTGATTGATGGGAACTGAAGTAAAGAAAAGAGAAGATCTCTATGTAGATATGCTACTGAAGTGTGTAGTACTCTACTCTACTTGTAAAGATTTGTGCTAAGAGAGAAATATGATCTGAAGAAAACTGGTAGGATCCGAAAAGAGGTAAGATTTGTGCTTTAAGAGTAAGATAAGTGAAAACTTTTGTTTCGAAAGAATGAATTTAAGTATTCTTAATAGATTATTTCCTAGTCTGAAGGCTAGGGCACATTTGGAAGAAAGAGTTGATTTGAGTAAATTTAATAGAAATGAAGAAAGATATGTTATTCCTATGCATAGAAAGAGTTTTTGGACTAATAAATGGATGCAGGAACCTAGAAAGAATTTTTGCAGATTGCAGGTCAAGCACTATGATCCTAGTGCGTAGTACAAAAGAGGTTGGGGAACATTTAAAAGAAAAAGAGGATTAACATTGTGTTATAATTGCAGAAGACCAGAACATCTTGTTAAGGAATGCCCTAGCATAGGTCCTATTTGTCTTTGTTGTAAGATTGTTGGTCATGAGGTTGAGGATTGTTCAAGGATGATTGCTAAAGCTGAAAGGATGAACATAAGACAAGAAAACTATAATGAAAGTCAAGAGACTAAGAGCATGTTAGAAATTTCTAAAGAGAAAAGGTCAGAAGAAGCTCAGACTACATTATTACAGTTGAAAGAAATGATGGATGGTCACAAGATGTCAGTTTACTAGAGATCCTGAAAGTAAAATAGTGCATAAATGTAAGAATAGAAGACTTTGACATAGACTATGTCTTGGATGAGGAAACACAAGTGAATATTATGACAGAAGACACTTGGGAAATTTTGGGAAATCCTACTCTAGTACCTTCATTGGGAAGGATAGGTGTGTTTAAGGGTAAGATGATAACCTTATGTGGAAGAGTTACTATTGTACCTATTATTGTTCATGGAACATCGACTAAAGAGGAATTTGAAGTCATTAAGTTTGTTGATAAAATATCCCCTTTCCCACTTTTCTAGGTAATACTTGTATCGAGAAGGATCGGATCAGAAGGAAAGCAAAGGAAGAAGATACAAAAAATAAAAAAGAAATAACTAATGGACTTCATAGCTAGAAAAATAGATCGACTAATAAAAGAACGAGAGGATAAGTCGAAGCAACAAAATAAAGTAACAGCACAGGAGGGACATAAGGCAAGAGAATTAGTTGTCAATGTTTAAGGAATGCAAGAAGGCTTGAAGAACCTATCTAGCAAGAAAGAAATATATCCAACTAGAAAGAATAAAGAGAAGGGATATTAACTTCAAAATCTTTGAAAGAACCTCAGTAGTGGGAAGCCACTATGCTAAAGGAAGATAAGAATAAGAATGGAAAGAGAATTCCAGAAACAATTAGAGAGACTCAGATCATAGGAAATAAGGCAAGGAAGAACAATAAAAAGAAAGATAAGTTGGAAAATCTACAGGAAGCTACAGAGACCAAATGGAAGACTTCGCAGACTGGATCCTCATAGGAGGTAGGTTCACGAGATTTGAACCTCGCTGGAATAGTAGGACCGCACAAAATGGGACTTCGCCCTGGCGAAGTTATATGACCATTGGAGGTACCCTGACCTTTAGAAAGATGCTCCATAATGACTAGAAATCACATTTATGGACTAATGGACTGATTTTGGGACGTTGAGACCATGCCATAACGGATAGATTCACATTGATGGAAGCATTCCTAGCCGTTGGAAGAATCCGTTACAAGGCCCCACTTATTTAAATCATTTGTCACTATGCCAAGACCACTTTTTGCTACCCGTGATTAACTAAGCCAAGAATATAATTGATTATGTGTCAATCTGTGTTATCTAAAGCTAGACCTCACAACTCATTTGTCTACCCTACCTATTCGTTCATCTACCCCGACCTGTCTATTTAAAAGTGAGAATGTTGGGAAAACCTAGTGAGTTAGAGAAGTCTATTGAGGAGATCTTCCAGAAGCTAATGGCTGACAAACCGTTATCTGAAGGTGTCCAAGCATCTTCGACTAGGGGACTGCAGGATTCCCTTTCGATTGGATGTCATTCTGGTCATGCTAACCTCACAACCAAGCAATGAAGTAAGAATCGTGATGATCTAGCTAATGCGAAGCAGGTCTCGTGAATCCTACCAGACTATATTCCACCTTTGGTTGGCATGGTTAACTGCGACAACATCTAATGAGATTATGAGTACACCTTGATCACTGCATACATTCTGAAAGGAATACATGTAGTTGGAATCTAGTTAGGATAGATCCCTCTACTGAATAAAAATTATTTCAATCTAGGCGACAGGAATAACTACGCCATGTTGGCGCCACATCGCTATCTCACAAAGTCAACTGGGAAGAAGCCTCACCTCATCTCGCAACCATGGATTAATGGTTTGGTGCAATACACCATGCTCAATGTGATGAAGATTCCCCATTTTGGCTGTCACTAGGAGGTTAATGCTTTCATTAAAATCCTCTTGTCCTATTATCATGGTGGATACCTATGGCCTAACTAGAGGATTACTGTGGATCTAATGCTGATCCACCATATGACAAGCTTAAGCGTGAAGGGACCCGACCCTCATCAATTTTATCCATGGAAGGCCTCAAATCGTTCCCTCTCACAGTGCATCAAGGAAGCTTACAACAAAGTCAAAAAAGGAAAGAGAGGTTACAAGGTAGCCTCTATACAGGATGGTGCAATGTGCCTCGCTTTCCAACTGATACCTAGAAAGATTGTAAGGAAGAACCACCCCACATAGCTCATCGGGTTCATGGTGGACCTCATAGGAAAATGTGTGGAGGGAATGCAGATGAACTGGGTGAGTTACCTTGTCAATAAGCTGGAGAAATATTTCCGTGAAGCTTAGGATCTGGGATATGAATTCTACTTCAAATGTATGATCACTTTGATCACATTTGTCACTTGGAAAATGCCTAAAGGAGACACCTTCCTAGAGATCGAACCATCGGAGCTATTGGCCGCTAGGTTTTCCACCTTATGGTACACCAATGGCATGATGAAGTAGTGGAAGTCCAACACCGTGTTTCATGCATATTATCAGCAACTAAAGGTTTCCATTGAGTCATTTCCACACATGACACCATGCACTTTGCACTAGTATAGACCATTGGAAAAGTTCCACGCAGATTCTCATTTTATCTATATCACTACATGCATATATGAGAAAAAGTAAGAACTATAGTCATACTACAAATTGACAGATGAATACATGGAGAAGACTACAAAGGAATGGCTGGAGGAGTTCCTTGTACCTATCGCTGATGCAGAACTCTCTAACATTGACACCATAGGAATCCCCCTAGTCCCCCAAGTTGAGCATGTCAGACAGTCTAGTGGGACGAAGAAGAAGAAGAAGCAGGAAGAACTCCAAGATATAAAGACTGATGAGGAGGACAATTCCTCCGAAGAAAATGGATCTGGCTCACTAGGAGGAGGAGGATACAAATAAGATGGACAAGGAGGAGGGGATGATAAAGGAGGAGGTGAAGCTACAACGCCGAAAGAACCCCCTACTGGAACAGTCACACCGCAGAAGAGGAAGGTTTCTCCAAAGAAATCCTTACCAAGGAAGAAGACACATGCTAATAAGATCAAGTTGGAGGCCATGCTCATGGAGGACGATATCAGCCTGATCCGCAGAGCTATGGAGGATGCTTTTGAGGACATCTTGTAGAGATATGGAGAGAAGAAGGAGGACATATATGGGAAGATCAAAAAGGAAATAAAGGAAGTACAAAAAGCTATTCGTTTATTCCATGAAGTACCCACTGCGCCTTCCTCGTCACATATTACATAATTGGGGGATGAACCAACTCAATTGAGAAAACTTGCATATGCGACAAAAGCTTAACTTTAGAGAATCTAGGAAGAGAAGGAGAAGGCCACAAAATCCTTGAAACAAGAAAAATATGAAGCCTTAGAGAAATTACGAGTAGTGCGGTATAGTCTAACTGCCTATGAAAGTGAGAAAGAAGAGTTTTAAGCGATGATCCAAAAGGAAAAATTCTAGCTACAAAGAGAAAAGGAGGAGTTTCTTGTAGAATGGACTGCAATCAAAGAGGTAGTGAGTAAAGTATGTCATTATGTGTCAAGCTTGGCACATGAGGAATGGGAGTCATTCGAGGCTCAAGCAGTGAAGCTTGTTGAGACCATCCAGCAACTTCAAGTGAGGATAATAGAATTGGAAACCTAAGAAGTAGCGAGCACTCCACAGGAGGTGTGCGACTAGAGGGAGGAGACCGCTAAGAATAAAATTGTAAGAATCAGATCCCTCTCCTTAGATTGCAAACAACTGAGTGATAGAAGTGCACAGACATATGAACGCCTTACAGAAGATCCATAGCTAAGGAAACTAGAAGAATAGTTATAGGAGGCACATTAGTAGGCATTTTTAGTACAAGTTCAGATGAAGATTCTCACTACAGTTGAAAGAATGAAAATATCCCAGCAGCAGCACATAGTGCAGCAATAGATCACTTCCCTCTAGGGCAGGGTAATGGAAGTCGCGGAGAAGATACAACTGTTTCAGAAGGAATCCTTCCAGATGTTTGAAGATATTGATGGACAGGGCTCGCAATTGGACCAAGTGGTTGAAGTAGTGGAACAATGCCTGGAAGGGCCTATTACAGAATGGAAATTCTAGGAGATGGTTGAGCAGGAGGCTCAAGAAAAGAAGCAAGTTGAGGCAGCTCGAGAAAAGCTCGAGGCCTTCTAGGAAACATTTCCTAGAACTGAGTGACTCAATATGAGTCACAGGTGAGTGTTGGGGGCATGTTGGACCTCGATCAAGTTTTGAGGAAACCTTGGCTAGGTTTGACCCACTTTTGGACTTCGACAGGATGGTTGAAGATGGAGCGCCCAGGAGAAGATGAGATCATAGATCTCACTAATTTTGAAGGCTTTCTAAGGGGTTATTTAGGGTTTTTTTAATGGGTTATGGTGTGTCGGCCCATGGGGTTTACCCATGATTAGGGCTTATTGTAAAGGATTGTAAAATTATAAATTGTCAGTATTTCATGGAAACCTGTAGAGGAGATCTAGCTAAAGCAAGTACAAACAAAGATTATCAAGAAAGGAAGAGATTCAATTTGGAAGAATGATAAAATATATCCACACTACCTCAATGAGTTGATGCTAGATACATAGATCATGATCAATATGATACAATGAATGAGTGGAATACACTCATATATAAGGAAAAACATTCCATAATTAAGAAAAGAAATCAAGCAGTTAGATTTCCTTAGGAATGCATGCATGCATAATAGTGATGGTAAAAATAGAAAGTCTAAAATAGAACTAGTTAGTTAATTCCCACTGAATTAGTGTGTCCAAAATATAAATTTCTCCAACACCCCCCCTGAACATCACTATGGAGTAAAAAATGAGTCCCGGCTACTAGGCCATTTTAGGTACTCATGTACAATGCAACTAATGAACACTGAATAAAAGTGAGGAAATATGGAGAACCACGTGGGAAAAAAACCCTCCTCAAAAGATAATTTATCAAGAGAAGAAAATGGTAGTTGCTAGGTAACTATGTTCTTCACTGCAAGATGATCCAACAAAGTGTGAAACTTTGGATCACTGAAAGTCTTAGTGAAGATGTATAATTCTTTATGGATCTAATGAAGTCCTTTGGAAACCTATCGAGCCTTGTACCTCTTGATCCTATGGACCCTTCTTTACCTGAAAATATTCCTTTCTGGTGGATGTGGAACTAGATTCCAAGTTTGGTTTCTGTAGGAGTCAGTCATTCTCCTTCTGCATGGCTACTTTCCATAAAGGATTTCCCACAACCCTATTGTAGTTCAGTTGATTAGTAGATTGAACCATATAGCAATGCATGGGCATCATAGGTTCTAAATATGAAAGTACATGACAAGTCTCCTCATGCTGAGATTGAGTCATCCTTGAATCCAATGGATTTCCTGCAAGGTTGCTTGCTACCTGAAGTGTGGTATGTTCCTTCTTAGGCATTTGATGAAGCTTCAACACTAGCTTCTTATCTGGTTGTACTACCTTCTTATTTCCATGTACAAAATCTGAGTGTATGAAATCATCTCTGATGTCTAAAAATGATGGAAGAACAAAAGTATATGCATGTTTCACTGGAGGTGCATGCAAATTATTCTCCTTATGTGTAAGTAGAATAGAGGAGTCATCATCAGAAAACATAGTGAATTTATACAACCTTGAATTGTGATCCACCTCACCAATTGCAATGATGGAATTCTCATGCATGTCAATTATTGAAACAAAATCTGATGTAAATTCAACCTTTTTACCTTTCCGAGTGATCTGATAAACTAGGAGAAGATTCATAGAAATATTTGGAACATGTAAAACATTCTCAAAAATTCCATTGTGGAGTTCCACTCTCCCTTCTCCTGCTACTGCTACTGGAGAATCTTCCCCCATGAGAATAGGGGGTCTTGAGCATGGACTTAAGGAAGATAAAACTTCCTCTTTCACTGCCATATGAGGGGATGCACCAGAATATATAATCCATGAATCAGATGAGGAATTAATTGCAACCAGAGCATGATGATTACCTTTATTAGGAGCATGATATTCTTTCTTCTGCTTCTTGACTCCCTCTGGAATGAAGTTTCCAAGGTTGTTCTTCTGAAGTGCCCGTGCCATAAGATCGGTCTGTTTCTTCATGCATGTGTATTCTTCATGATTTGGTTTATTGTTGTAAGTGCACTACTTTTCCTTCTTCTTCTTGTTGGAATCTGAAGAGTCTTTGGAACCTGAATAATCATTAAAGGGTTTGGAATATCCCTCCTTCTTGTTCTATTTGAATGACCCTTTTCCATCATGCATGGTGAGTGCATGTGTTTTGGGATATTTCATGAGGCCCATTTGTATGAGTTTTGTATTCTCTTGTGTAAGAGACTCAATGAACTGAGCCAACGTAGGCATTCTCCAATTTGTTCCAAAAATACATCTGCCATAATAGAAATTGGAGACATATACAACGTATTCTAGTCCTAGCTTGGCCAAGATTGTTAGAATAAGTTGTTTCTCTTGTGTACACTTATCAATACCACATTCACCCAAGATTAATAACAAAGATTTAAATTTAGTAAAAAAATCTTGTATGTTATCAAAACTTTTAGGGTCTAAGGTATTCAACTCTACCTCAAACATATGACCTCACATCTCATCCTTCTTTCCAAAGAGTCCTTCCAAGGTGGTCCAGATCTTATTTGGAGTATTGCATGCAAAAACATGAAACCGCAAATCAATGGAGATTAACTCAAGAAGTAGTCATGTGGCCTCATCCATATGTTTTGCCCATCTCATCTTCTCAATCATTGATCTAGGTTATGTTTCTATCGCCATCGTCAAATTATATAGTCCTTTTCTTTTGACTTGGAATGTCGCCTTGGGCTTCCAATCAAAATAATTGTATGGTGTGAGGATTACCACCAATTTTGACTGTATAATAGTTGTCATATCCATCTCTCCAACTGTTTCTAAGAACCCCTAAAAGTTTACTCTCAATCTGCAAGTGAAAAATTAAGAAATCACGACAGAAATGACACTTTAAGTAAAAATTTGTATCAATTTTAAGAGATGATCTTGAGACTTACTTTCTGAGAAAATGGTGAGGCATCTCACCAAACGGTTGAAAACCCAATTCCAAAATGGGTCTATTTACTTCTCCTCTAGGCTATTTCCTCAAAAACTTAATATTTCTAGGAGCAATCACTGTAGAAAGGTACGACCACAAATTCATATCAATTTCAGGAGGCTATCTTGCAGCTTACTTTCTGAGCAAACGGTGAAGAATCTCACCAAACGGTTGAAAACTCACTTCCAAAATGGGCCGATTTACTTTCTTCTTGGGCCGTTTCCTCAAAAATGTAATATTTTGGGAGGAATAACTTCTGAAATGTATGACCACAGATTTAGCTCATCAAAACTTCGATTTTCCTTATTCTTTGGCTTGTCCAGCTTGCTCTAAGCAACATATCTCTGAATACCATGTCGGTATTTCATGGAAACTTGCACAGGAGATCTAGCTAAAGAAAGTACAAAAAAATATTATCAAGAAAGGAAGAGAGATTCAATATGGAAGAATGAGAAAAATTATTCACACTATTCTAATGAGCTGATGTTTGGTACATAAATCATGATTAATATGATACAATGAATAAGTGGAATACACTCATATATAGGGAAAAAAATTCCATCATTAAGAAAAGCAATCAAGTAGTTATCTTTCCTTAGGAATGTATGCATGCAAAATAGTGATGGTAAAAATAGAAAGTCTAAAATAGAACTAGTCAGTTAACTCCCACTGTCGAACTAGTGTGTCGAAAATAGAAATTTCTCCAACATAAATAAGTAAGAATGTATGGTAGAAGTAGAATCCCTTTTGAGAAGTGGATAGTGGCTAAGTGAAATTAAAACTGAGTTTCTTTGTGCAACAAAATGTGTATGTAAAGCTTTGTGCTCGATAGAGAAGTTGTCTCTATTCCTTGACCTAGTTTTGGGAAGGAGGATCTGTTGCTCAGTGCACATATCTCCTGTCCTATGTGAAGCTCGACTCTGTGACTTAGTGCGCAAGAGTCACTGAATGTAAGATATTGAAGAATAATAAAAAAGGTGAAGCGGTTGGTGGACGTAGCCCCACACTGGGGTGAACCACATATATCTTGTATCTTTGGTCTGCTTTGTTCTTTGTTGTTTATGTTATGAATCTACTCAGTGCCTTTGTTATTATGTATGATAGATAGATATGTTATTGCTTAGTGTTTTACTTGTGTTAAGGATGAATGGATATTAGATCTAACTTGTAATGCTAAGTGCTATGGGTATATTGTCATTTGTTGCTGCGCTGATCTAGATTTGGGTATGATCTGTGATGTTAATAAAGCTAAGAAACTAATGCATGTTGTTCCTAAGTATTAATAGAATACTCTGCGAAGTGTTATTATGTAATATCCCCAAGGAGGAGCCCTATTGTAATCATGTTTATGAATTGTAAATCATGTTTTATAGGCTAGTGAGCTGAGTATTAATAAGTTGGTAGAATTATGTGTTTATTAGGATGGAGAGCCTAAGTGTTAAGGCCAGGATGCCTATTTTTGTAGATGTATTATGTAGAACATTAATAAAATTATAAACATCGTTGCGTGCAGACTGACCACGAAGAAAGAGTGATGGGGGACTAAGCTTCCACATAGTGGGTAAGGGAAAGGGGGCTAAAAGGTTGGAAAGAGAGGCTAAGTGTTGACGGGCGAAACAGTCCATCCGTCAACTGGGAGAGTGGAACCGGTCCGGGGTTGTCTAAATAACCCAAGCCATTTGGAATGGACCACCCTGACGAGTTTAACGGCTCCGTTGGCCGCTCTAAGTTCTCCCAAAGAAACCAAAGAGAAAAATTGATTTGAGCTAAAAAATCTAAACTAAGGAAACTAGAAACTAATAAAACAAATAAAGGAACTAATATACTAAACTATAAACTATGCTAACTATTCTATCTACAAACTACTAATAACTCAAATCAACTACTTAATTTTCAGCTACGATCATTCTTTATTCACAAATAAACAATATGGACAAATTACAGGTTTATTTAAAACCTGTGAAACTAATGTATTCGCTGCCCTGAGACAGCGTAAGATAAATTTTTTGATTTTTTTTTGTATTTATGAAACAGAAAGAAAACTAACTGAAATTAAATGATCTAATCTAAATCTAAATAAACTACTAATTAATCGAAACAATAAACATCTAACTATTTGACCTGGAAACGCTCCAAGTTTGTCCTGTGCGAGATGACTTCTAAGCTGATTGGAGGAGGGAAACTCACACCAGTTAAGCCCTTAAGCTTCTCAAAAACGATCAGCTGTAATGCTTCCTGAAGTATTATTGCAGGACAAACAAGACATAAAAGATTATCATAACAATTTTTTGATTATAAATTCCTGCAAAAGGGGAAACCTATTGTGCAGCAAATTTATATATTGCAATTCAAATTA
>ML780146.1:201559-233364 GCA_009831015.1 Picea engelmannii | reverse complement strand
TAAATGGAATCCATCCAAACTCTTTTAGGTCGTCATACGCACCATCAAAAGTTAACAGTGCTTGGGACCCGTTGGGCTCGGCTCTCACAACAGGAGCCATAGTTCCTGCACATGGTAGGGTTCCAAGTGAATGAAACAATACAAAGAGTAACAACGAGAGGGTTTAACCGTTTGAATGCTTGATGAGACCGAAAATAACTCCATGCATGCGAAGGTGGTGGGATTACCACTGCCACGCACTGCATTAATTAACTGAGTACAGTTTTATCAAAACACGATCGTTTATACCATGCATATCGGCCAGGAAATCGGTGTGTCATCATGTTAACGCGGCACTTACCCAAAACAGAACTAACAGCACGCATTACATTCAAGTGCCAAATGTACAGTTCAATCAACATAGTATCCAGCACTAACCATCGATTAGTCGTGTCACTTCAATGCTTCATACCACTGTTAATACATTCATGCCCATACATAGTCCAAAACTATGTGATCATTCCATGATATCAAACCCATCAAACAATTGTATCGGGTTTTAACATCAAATAATCGAAATGCCAATAGGTTGATCAAAAAACTTTCGCAAAACTTCAAACTATCACCACTTTATACGAAATTAAACTCATAATATTGTTAATGTGTTTTAGCATAATCGAAGTGTCAAAACATTGCAACATATGAAAATGATAAGTTGAGAGTTCAAATTAATAAGAATTGAGTCACATACAAAACCAAAAGCAATTAAGAAATTTATGACATCACTTTCACTAGAGAAATCAAGTTGCACAGTTAAAGTGAATGGCTATAGTTTGAAAGAACCTTTTGCAGTGAAGTGATAAACCAATGGTCAAATGTCTTTCAGCAAATCAATAAAAGATGATGACAATCTAGACAACGAGAGAGGTGTTTTCACACTTTCAGTTGTGAAAAATCATATCGGAATCAAATTGCAATTGTCACGAAAAAGAAACAAATGTCTTGAAACATAGTGTGATGACGATTTGTCGTTTAGAAGACAAGAGGTGTAGGCAACGTTTTTATAGTAATACAAAAAAATAGTTGGCTGCCAACAGGTGTATACTCCCGGGAGAAACAAGCATGTGGGGAATGAGAGTGCGTTAGTAGTGGGCGTAAGAAGGCTCCTAGAGAGAATCATTTTGATTGCTCTGTGCAGTTTTCCTATAACCTCACGTAGCCTAGGACTCCCTTGCCTTGGGTGGAGCTTAGTCCCAGCTTGGGGGTGACCCACCGTTAAGTGTGATGAGTAGTGAGATCTAATGCTAGGAGGTTCATGGAAGGTTTGCATGTATATGGTGGAGTTACTACAGTTTCAAAGATAAGTATATGCATGTGTATAATTTCAATTAAAATGCATATCTGTGATGCTTGCGATATTATCATGTATTCTATTATAATGATATTTACTGTTGATTTCAACCATTCTGTATGTTATCAATAATTGTATGTTTACTTTGCTTAGCCATTTAACTTCATTTAAATGCATACTATATAAATATGAGAATATTTACACGCAGTAGCGTCGCATGACAAGGGGGTTGATGGTCAAGGACATTACAATATGGTATCAGAGCCATGTTTTCAACATTGAGCTTGGATGGGCCGGATAGGTGGTCTTTGGACCCAAGGTTTCGGGTGGAAATGGTGTTCGAGGGAACTGGTTTCGAACCTTAGATTGTTCTGAGTGCCAAGGGGTTACATTGGTCGTATTATGAAGCTCAGGAGGATTTGCGATAGAATAAAACCGCAACCGTAGATCAGTTGTAAAGGTGAATATCTAGACCGTCAAATCCATGTCCAGATACTAAGGAGAGCACGCAGAAGAGATCATATCTGGCCATCAAATATGAGTGTGTGGACCAACAGTCATTCGATCCAGGGAACATGCACAAGGTTTAAAACCCTTTGGAGTTGCACAGGAGTGTGGAAATCATGATACGTGAAGCCCTAAAATCATCAGAACCGTCCATCAAGAGGGACGCGTGGAGAGCGATCAACCTTTCACTAACTCGTGACTTGAAATGGTCAAAGGGTGAGTCTGTGAGAATTTTTGAAACATGAATTCGCGATTAGATCACAACCATTGATAAAGGAGAGATATGGACTGTTAATTGTCTAGGAGGAATCATGACATTTCAGGGATTGGAAGAATGAACGTGGGAGGTCTTTCAACCTCATGACACACAAAATCATGATACGTAAAATCCTGACAAGATATGAGTCGTCAGATCATGGGGAATTCAGGAGCATCATATTAAGAGCTCCAAAATGTCGTCATTTCATAAGTTCAGTCGTCGGGAGAATGGGAGGTGCTGATGAAAAAACTCCCAAGGCTTAGAAATGTGAAATCCCAATGAGCCAAAGTATTGGGTTGGGCTGACGTCATTGGGATTGACGAGGACACAGGGGATGTGTGCCACATGCCATTGGGTCCCAAAGGAAAAATTATATGCAGTAGGGTTGGAGAGCGTCACCTGAGGTAACGTGGACCTTCTTAAGGACAACACATGACACCACCTTGGTTGTTGATAGCTATGTTATGGGCCCAGGGATGAAAAAGGTTGAAAGTTAGGAAGTCAAGAGTAAGAGAGGAAAGTGAGTGTGAGAGTTTCTGGGACTGAAACCCTGAAACCTGAAATCCCAATGTTTTATTTAGAGAACCTTGTAGATATAGCATTTGGTCATGACCCTTGGTCGCATGGGGTTGGGGAAACAAAGGAAAAGGGCTATGGCCCGAGTGTACTGCAGAGTCGAGCAGAGCTCGAAAAATTCATGGAAACTGAACATTTTCTTGAATCAAGTTGTTTTTGAATGCTGTGGAATTTATTAAGGATTAATGACCTGACAAATTCTAGGTGTCTACACATTGTGTTTGCAGAAGTTTAGCGAGTCCCATAACCAAGTAGAATTTCCACAGAGTGCAGAAGAAATGGAAAGGGCAAGAACTTCTTCCAGTTCCGAGTATGAAGAAAAAGGAATGGATTTTCACTTGGGATTTGAAGGATCGAACTCCAATGGGCATGGAGAAGAGATAGATAAGGAAGGAAACATGATGAAAATCATTGAAAAATTGCAAAAATATGCCCAAACTCGCTAAGAAGATAGAAAAAATATTAGAAAATCTCACGAAAAACAAGGTGAATTTAACATAAATATGTTAAGGAGTTTGGAGAGAATAGAGAAGAAGTTGGAGAAGGAGAGTGACTCGACCAGAACAGGGAGTCACCAGAATTCTAAGGGAAGGATTTCAATGAGTGTGGGTAGACACCATCATCACTCCCAAGTTCACTCCAAGAGGAGGGCACATAGTAGTTCCAACCCATCTCCTACTAGAAAGAAAAGGACATCACGAGTGGATGAATTGAAGGGAGAAATGAATAATATTAAGCCGCCTACGTTTGATGGAGAGAATAATAAGGAGGAAGATGATGAAACATGGTTTCTTGGCATGAGGAAATATTTCTAACTGCATAATTATTCCTCTCATGCAGAAGGAAGAATTGCAATGTATCAACTGCAGGGAAAGGCATCAGTGTGGTGGGATCATCTTGTTTAGGTACAACACATTAGAGATAAATATATCACTTGGAATGAATTCAAGAGGTATTTCAAGAAGAAATACTTGACTAAAAGATACTACAACAAAAATATGAAAGATTTATTTGAACTCAAGTTGCGTAGCATGACCATTGATGAATACGATCGAAGATTTTTGGAATTACTGAAGTATGTTCTGTTCATCAAGGAGGAAACTATCAAGATTCAAAGGTTCCTGAGTGGACTGCCACCTTCCATTGGGGACA
Source organism: Picea engelmannii (assembly GCA_009831015.1). Taxonomy (NCBI): domain Eukaryota; kingdom Viridiplantae; phylum Streptophyta; class Pinopsida; order Pinales; family Pinaceae; genus Picea; species Picea engelmannii. The sequence goes on along the minus strand of ML780146.1, from coordinate 229,540 downwards.
AGATCCAGTATGATGAACCAAAAACTATGGAAGAAATGATAACGAGAGAGAAATGATTGTATGAGCAATGAAGAGAGATGCCTACTTTCCAGAAGGCTTGGGATGACCAAAAGAAGTTTAAGAAAGAGCAGAGGAAGAAGGGAAAAAAACTCCCTTTTTTAGAAATAGTCCTCAAGGACAACCATCATTTAGAGAGCCGAGAATGGTTGATGTAGGGGAACAAAGGCCAAGACAGATGTCCATTCAGTGTTGGGGTTGTAAAGAACCACAAGTACATAGATTGTCCCCATAAAAATGGCAAAGTGAAATCTTTCCATAATGTTCAACAAGATGAAATAGTGGAGGACATGGGAAATAGAATGCCAAGGATCTATGCAACCCTGAACAACAAGAAAGTTGAATATGAGTAGCACATGATTGAAGTGGAAGGTATGATTAACAATCAACCCTTTACTATTTTAATTGATTCAGGGGATAGCCATATTTATATAGATCTTAGAGTGGTGGAAAGTTTTCGTTTGCCATGAAGAAAACATGCAAAGTCTTGGTTAGTGTAGTTGGCTATAGGAACAAAGAGAAAATTCATTGAGTTGGTTAAGTCATGTCCTATGGACATGAATGGACTAAGCACAAACATTGAATTGAATGATTTTCATTTAGGTTATTATGACTGTCTAATTGGGATGGATTGGTTGGATTGGCACCATTCCATCTTGGACTATCGTAAAAAGGAATTCACTTTCATAGATGAGAAAGGGAATAAAAAAATATTCCAAGGAATTCCCATAGTTGTTGCTATCAGAGAAATCTCAGCAATGCAGTTGAAGAAGTGCTACAGAAAAGGTTGCCAATTATTTGCAGCCCATGTGGAGGAAACATCTAAGGATAAGGTGTCAAAGATCGAAGACCATGCAATACTAAAGGAGTTTGAGGATATATTTCAGGAGATACCCAAACTACCTCCGAAAATAGATATAGAATTCTCAGTAAATTTGATGCCTGGAGCAGCCCCAATGTCAAAATCTCCTTACAGAATGAGTACGCCAAAGTTGAAAGAGTTGCAATTGCAGCTTGAAGAGATTCTGAAGAAGGGGTATATCTACCCAAGTGTGTCACCTTGGGGAGCCCCAATTTTGTTCGTGAAGAAGAAGGACAGAATGTTGAGATTGTGTATCGATTTTAGACAATTGAACAAAGTAATTGTAAAGAACAAATATCCTCTACTAAGGATTGATGACATCTTCGATCAATTGAAGGATGCGAAGATATTTTCAAAAATATACCTCAAGTTGATATATCACCAGGTAAGGATAAAAGATGAAGACATCAACAAAACCACCTTTAGAACAAGGTATGGTCATTACGAGTTCACAGTGGTGTCATTTGGGTTGTCAAATGCACCCACAATTTTTATGTGCCTGATGAATGGTGTATTTAGGGACTATCTAGACAAATTTGTCATAGTCTTCCTAGATAACATTGTAGTGTATTCCAAGTTGGAGGAAGAGCATGAACAACATCTTAGGATTGTGTTACAGGTGCTACGAGAGAAAAAACTGTATGTCAAGTTGAGAAAGTTCTCATTTTATTAGGCGCAGATCCATTACTTGGGGCATATTATTTCGAAGGACAGGATAGTTGTAGATCTTGAGAAGATTGAGGCCATTAGAGAATGGTCAGCACCAAATAATGTGACATAATTCAGATCCTTCATGGGTCTAGCTAGATATTATAGAATGTTTATCGCAGGGTTCTCGAGGATATCTCACCCTATCACTTCCTTGCAAAGGAAGGAGAAAAAATTCCAGTGGACAAATGATTGTGAGAAAAGCTTTCAGCAATTGAAGCAATTATTAACCAGTGCTCCAATATTAAGGATTTCAGATCCAAATAAAGATTTTGTGGTGTGCACTGATGCATCTAAAGAAGGTCTGGGAGGAGTCCTTAGTCAGAATGGATTCGTAATTTATTATCAATTCATAAAGTTGAAAGAGAAAAAAAGGAACTATGCAACTCATGATTTGGAGTTGGCATCCATAGTTCATGCTCTAAAGAAATGGAGGCAATACCTCATGGGAAGGAGGTTTGAATTGAGAAAATACCATAGTGGTCTGAAGTATTTGTTTGACCAACCAACCTTGAACACTAGGTGGAGTAGGTGGTTGGAGTTTCTCTGTGAGTACGATTTTGATATGAAGCCTATCAAAGGGAAGGAGAATAAAGTAACTGATGCACTTAGTAGAAGAGTACATCAGTTACATGCTACAACCATTAGAATGTACCAAACTGATATTAAAAGAAGAATTTCAGAGGCTGGAAATATAGATTTGCAGTACAAGGATTTGGTAGCAAAGCTACAACAAGGTAAGATGCCACATAAAGTGGAGAATTTTATATTGGAAACTGATGGAACACTTCACTACAAGAACATAATTTATGTACCTAATGTCCAGGATGTGAAACTTATGATTTTGCATGAAATTCATAATGTGCCTTATGTAGGGCACCCTAGATATCAGAAAACTATGGCAACAATCAAGACCCATTAACTTTGGCCAGGTATGAAGAAAGGGAATTTTGAATACATTGCCAGATGCATGGAGTGCCAGAAGGTTAAAGCTAAGAACAGGTACCCAGCAGGGTTGTTGCAACCTTTACCCATTCCTGAGTGGAAATGGGAAGTGGTGACAATGGATTTCATCATGGGATTGCCCAGACCGGAAAACAACATGATTCAATCATGGTGGTGGTGGATAAGCTCATGAAAGCTGCCCATTTCATTCCATTAAAGACTACTCACAAGGCAGTGGTATGAAGGAAGTGGCATGGTTGCACAAAATTCCCAAGACAATTGTTTTTGACAGAGACCCAAAATTTACTTCAAATTTATGGAAGGAGTTGCTCAAAGGATTTAGAACAAATCTGAAATTTACAATAGCTTATCATCCTAAGTCTAATGGACAGAGAAAGAGGGTGAACAGAGTAATAGAATACACACTAAGGATGTATGTGATGGACAAACCATAGAAATGGGAAGACTACCTGCACTTGGTAGAATTCACCTACAATAATGGGTATCAAGCATCATTGAATATGAGCCCATTTGAAGAACTTTATGGAAGAAAGTGAAATAATTTAGTAAGATTGGATAATCTATCTTATAGGGAAGTGGTTGGGCTAGAGTTTCTTAAGGAAATGGATGAATAGATGCTAAAAATTAAGTAGAATTTGAAAGTTGCCCAAGACAGGTAGAAACGTTATGTTGATAAGAACAAAACCAACGAAGAGTTTAAAGTGGGTGACCATGTGTTCCTGAAAGTAAAATCCATTAGAAGTTCCCTGAAGCTGGGAACTGGGCCAAGTTGGCAGCCAGATTTTGTGGGCCATTTGAATTCCTAGAAAGGATTGGGACAGATGCATATATTCTTGCATTACCTACATCCATGAGTATACATAATGTGTTTCATGTTTCATTGCTTAAGAAATATATACATGATGTTAATCATGTAATTGATTGGAATTTGATTTAGATGGAGCAAGAAGGTGTCTTGCAAGTGCATCATATGCACATATTGGACCGGAAAAGAAAACAACTCTAGATTCGATCCATAGGGATTGTAAAGGTCTAGTGGATCTGGTACGGTCCTGAGGACACGACATGGAAGAATGAATATGCTATGCGGGCAGAATACCCGCATCTTTTTGAAAATTTTGAAAAATCTTGTTGATGCTGTGTGAAAGTTGCACTGAGGATAGTGCAAAAATAAGGGGAGGGGATTGTAATATCCCTAAGGACAAGCACTGTTGTAATCATGTTATATAGGCTGGTGAGCCAAGTATTGATAATATGGTAGACTTATGTGTTTATTAGGTCAGAGAGCCTAAGTGTTAAAGCCACGATGCTTGTTTTTGTATATGTATTATGCAGAACATTAATAAAATTATAAACATCATTTCATGTAGACCGACCATGAAGAAAGAGTGATGGGGGACTAATATTCCACATAGTGGGTAAGGGAAAGGGGGTTGAAAGGTTGGAAAGAGAGGCTAAGTGATGACCCTAGGGGCTAAGATTGGGGGCTTAAGTCCTTGGGAGTAATAATTTATTATTATTCCAAAAGCTATGTGACAAACACGTTTTTATCCAAAGTCCTGGGAGATGCAATGCATGTAGCTCCAAGTGTGAAAAAGGGAACGCATGTAGCACCAGGAAGAAAAGTGTCAACCTGGGTGCATGCGGTTAAAATATTAAGCCCCAACTGAGTTTTGGGTTCATCCTCCATTCTATTGTTAGCTATCTAAAATGGTGATTTACGTTTGACCTATGTATGCCTCACACACCTCTGAGCTCCGAAGCCTGTGATGTTTCCTGAGAAATCGATACACCCTCTGTCTGAACTACTGAGTTTGTGTTCGACCTCTTTGTGGATTCCTTGTCACGCTCTCTAAAAACCAGTGGAAATAGTGTGGATTGAGCCATGTCACTTGTGTATCCTGTAATCCAGCCGATCCTCTCTTGCATAGTCGAGTTGTACCTGAACTATCTTTGAGTCGTTGCCTTCTGTGTTCCTGAGTGGAATTGACCTATTGTTGTTTCTCTTATATTCACCTTGCAGAAATTGAGTTGAAGTTGAATGAAGAACTGAGTTGGCAAGCCTATGGTAGAAGAAGCATGTTTTCAGGCCTATGAGCAGCTCCCTCTAGGTGAGAGAGTCTTCTAGGAAGTGGTTTTCTCCCACAGAGAGTCCAGCACCAGCTTCAGAGCTATTCCTTACACGGCCTGTTGTCAAGGCCCAGAGAGGGAGGTGAAACACCAATGGAATGTTCTTGTGAATGTGTATACTCTTTGGTGGAATAGGTATGTGGGAATGAGAGTCCATTAGTAGTGGGTGTAAGAAGGCTCTTAGAGAGAATCCTTTCGATTGCTCTGTGCATTTTTATTTTAACCTCAGCCTAGCCTAGGATTCGCTTGCCTTGGGTGGAGCTTAGTCCCATCTCGGGGGTGACCCACTGTTGAGCATGATGAGTAGTGAGGTCTAAGGCTGGGAGGTTCATGGAAGGTCTGCACGTAGTTGGTGGAGTTACTACAGTTTCAAAGATAAGTATATGCATGATTATAATTTCAATTAAAATGCATATATGTGATGCTTGTGATATTATCATTTATTTCATTGCACTGATATTTACTGTTGATTTCAATCATTTTGTATGTTAGCAGTAATTGTACGTTTACTCTACTTATCCATTTAACTTCATTTAAATGCATACTACATAAATATGAGAATGTTTCCACATAGTATAGTCACCCGACAAGGGGGGTGATGGTTGGGGATGTTACATATTATCACAGATCTATGTCCCATCTTGGTTACAAACACCTGCATCCTGTAACCCTCCCCCCCTCGCTTCTACCTTGGGTGAGATTTTTCCTACTCCGCAGGTGTTGCCAAAAGGGATGGTAGTTAGGGTTTTGTTGGTGCGTTGTTGAGCATTGAATCCTGGGTCCACCCCTATGCCAACAATAAGGAAAGATTTAAATTAAAGAAGGAGGAAGGACCTTTTATTTCCAATACCAGGTCTTATATGCAGGTGACAACATAAATTCTTTCAACTATGGGATTTCTACAGGGAGATCCATGGAAGTATGATCCCCACTCTGTGATTTCCTCAAAAAGAGTCTCTCATGGAAAAAATCCATATCAACATTAGAAGAAACCATAGGTAGAGCTACTATCCAATCAAGATAGCTGGGAGGAGGTAAAGAAAATTTTTCAAATTCATAGGAAAGCTCCAAATAAACCTTTGAATTCTCTAGTTACACAAATTCCTCAACCATTTGAAAATACATATAAAATAAAGACTACATAATCAACTCCAAAATATTCAGGAACACATAAAGAAGGATCAACCAAAAGACAGAAATTGGAAGCACTTGGAAGAAGAGGATCCAAAGTTACTAGAAGAAATAATAACAAGAAAAAAGGACCCTTCTGTGATGGTAGAGGTAACATCATCAGAGAAGCTCAAGAGTGTAGGGAGTCAAAGTGAAACAAAATCAATGATTATTTTCCACCTCTACTTTGAAGCCATTTTCATTCGAAGAATCATGTTTACCACTACTCTAAAGCCTCTTGATAGCCACTAAATGACCATTCCTTAATTTGGCCTTCTAATCTCTTATTTTCCCATTAACATTATCATTATCTAAGTAATATAGAATAGCATATTCATTGAACACCAACTTGAAGTCAACATCCATGTTGATATGTCCTTAGAAGTTTTCCTCCTTTTATTTTAAAAGTTTCAATAACTTTTGTAAAACCATGTGAGCCTAAGAATGAAAATAATGAGACAATGGAAATAAGGACTCAAGAAGCCACATTCAACTCTATTGTTTATCCCTTTCAATATTGTAACATGCCCCAAAGATGGGTACCCTAAAATATTCTCGTTCTTGAACCAATTTATAAATATGATACCAATCAAATAAAATGAAAGAAGCATGGTACACGCACATGCACCAATTAATAACTATAAATATATAGTTTACACATGCATCAATCAATCAAGCCATTGTCATTGGAAGAATCATGTTTACCACTACTCTAAATCTTCTTGATGGCCACTAAATGACCATTCCTTAATATGGCCTTCTAATATATTATTTTCTCATTAGAATTAACATTATAATTATCTAAGTAATCTATAATATCATATTCAATGAACCCCAACTTGAAGTCAACATCCATGCTGATATGTCCTTAGAATTTTTCCTCCTTTTATTTGAAAAGTTTCAATACCTTCTGTAAAACCATGTGATCCCAAGAATCAAAATAATGATACAATGGTAATAAGGACCAAAGAAGACACATCCAACTCTATTTCTTATCCCTTTCACTATTGTAACATACCCCCAAGATGGGTACCCTAAAAAAATTTGTTCCTTGAACCAATTTAGAAATCTTATACCAATCAAATAAAATGAAAGAGGCATGGTGTAAGAACATGCACACACACACACACACACACACATATGTGTGTGTGTGTGTGTGTGTGAAAAAATAGTTGACAAAGTGCAGGACTGGTCGCCTAAAGAAATTTGTGTACGGATCAATTTTTGTGTCCTTTTTCCTAGAAAGGGTCCCACTTTTGTGTCTTCAAAATTTGGATTGGAGTGTGCCTACTCCATGGGATCCTTGCATGAGGAGGTGCTTCGACTTGATGGAACGCCATGGTGGAGTCCCAACTGCTACATATGGGCGTACCTTCTTCCAATGGTTGGGAGATCAACTCATCATGATCGAGGATTATGTTTATGTTGGGATTGATTTCTATGGTGATCAATATTTGGCACTACCTGAGGGTGCACATTGGGGAGACATAGGTAAAAAATTATTTTTCATTATATATATTTTTTTCATTTTTAATATGAATTTTTTTATGTTGTGTATCTAAGAATAAACAAAATCTCTCAAAAAGTAGATGTGGCACCTTTCATACCTCCATGTTCATCTCCAATATAGAGACGTGGAGACATAGGTGAAGTGGCAGGTCGAGGAGTAGTGGATGAGGATATCGAGGAGATCAAGCATAACCTCAAGGGATTGAATATGGACATCCCTGAAATTACCGTAGATGAGCTACCTCGACATTACCGATGCCATATTGTTGGTGTTTCAACATCTATCGGTCGACTACTCCATCGTGTAGCACGGGAAATAGTTTGCTATCATGAGAAGTGTAACGCCCCCGACAATCGACCCCTACTGGGTCACGCTACCCAAATACCTTGTCTTCTACAACTAGCTTTGTTACCAATTTGTAACGTCCCCAACCATCAATAGGTCGGGCAACGCCACTGCAGAACACACACACACACACACACACACACACACACACACAACATCCATTTATAATGAACTTAAAACAAATAACACAGAGTTACTTCTACCATATAGACTCAAATGGAATTGATAGTAATTCCTACATATAATAGAACACATGATAGCATTTCAAGAATCATAGACAAGCATAACATACATAATTAAGCACATAAATGATACTTATCTTTTAACTAGAGTAAAACCACCAACTGCGTGCAAAACTTCCATGAAAATCCCATCCTTAGACCACACTGCTCATCACTCTCACCAGTAGGTCACCCCCAAGCTAGAACTAAAATCCACCAGGAAAGGGATTCCTAGGCTAGGCAAGGTCAATAGGAAAGTCACACAGTTTAAGAGGAAGGATTCTCTCCCAGTAGCCTTTTACACCCACTACTCACAGACTCTCATTCCCCACATGCATGTCCCACCCCAAGAGTATACACCTTCCCTGTCACACAGTCCATTGATTGCTCCACCTCCCTTACCTTGGGCTTCAGCAACAGGACAGACCGAAATTCTTAGAGCTCTATAGTAGCTATGGGACTCCCTCAAGGAGAACTCACCTCCTCAACACACTCTCTCACATAGAGAGAGTCTCTCACAGTCCTAACAAACTATTTCTTCAATCCACAACCACCTCTCTCACCTGGAGAGAGAGTATCTCATAGGCCTGACAGCTTGCTTCTTCAACCATGGGATTGAAAACCCACCTCTTCAAACCACAACAGATAAGTCAGATAAGGAAAGGGACGAATCAGTAAATTACATAGGTTCAAAATGGTCATAGGTTCAACAATTGTGGAAATGGATGGCAGACTGGTCTAGCCTAGCCAAGATGGTAAAAGTGTGAGATCCAAAACTCTCTGCATGAACCCCATCCGCGAGTTCCTACGTGAGTTCCAACAACAAGAATTTCCCCCTTAAGTCTGCATGTGCCTGAGCCGACACCTATAACTCATGAAGCACGTTCCTTTCCATTTGGAATTCATTCCCTCTTTCCATAAGAACTTAGGATAAAAACATATCCTTCTAATCAACTTTTGGAATAATAATAAATTATTATTCCCTTGGACTTAATCCCTTAGGCTTAGCCCCTCTTTCCAACCTCTCAACCCCCTCTCCCTTACCTATCCTAGTGGAGCTTAGTCCTCCATACTCTTCCTTCTTGGTAGGTCTACACACAATGATGTTTTTATATTAATAATATGAATATTTACATGTACAAAACAAGCTCCTGGCCTTTAACACCTAGGCTGTTCGGCCTACTAATACAAGAGCCTACCAAGTTATAATTTCTCAGTTCACCAACCTACAAAACATGTTTACAATTCATAATACAACTAGGGCTCATCCTTGGGGTATTACAATCCCCTCCCCTTATTTTTTCACTGTCCTCAGTGAAACTTATTTACACAACATCAACAAGATTTTCAAAATATTAAAAAATATGCAGGTATTCTTCCCGCATAGCATCCTCATGCTCCCATTTCATGTCCTCGGGACCATATCATATCCACTAGACCTTCACAAGCCCTATGTCTCGATTTCGGAGCTGTTTTCTCTTCTAGTCCAATATGCGCACCAGATGCACTTGCAAGACACCTTCTTGCTCCACCTGAATCACATTCCAATCAATAACATGATTAGCATCAGGTATATATTTCTTAAGCAATGAAACATGAAACACATTATGTATAGTCATGGATGTACGCAATGCAAGCATATATGCAACTGGTCCAATCCTTTTTAGGAATTCAAACGACCCACAATATCTGGCTGCCAACTTGGAACAGTTTCCCAACTTTAGGGAACTTTAGTTGGCTTTCACATTCAAGAAAACATGATCACCCACTTTAAAATCCCTGTGGGTTCTTTTCTTATCAGCATAACTTTTCGTCCTATCTTGGGAAGCCTTCAAATTATTCTTAATCTTCAGCATTTGATCTTCCATTTCTTTGAGCATATTTGGCCCAACCACTTCCCTATTAGTTGGGTTATCCCAGCTTATTGGTGTCTTGCACTTTCTACCATAAAGTGCTTCAAACGGGCTCATCTTAAGTGATGCTTGATACCCATTGTTGTAGGCAAATTCTACCAAGTGTAGGTAGTCTTCCCATTTAGATGGTTTGTCCATCACATACGTCCTTAGCATATATTCTATCACTTGGTTCACCCTCTCTATCTACCCATCAAAATCAGGATGATAAGCAGTGTTGAAGTTCAGATTCATTCTGAATCCTTTGAATAACCCCTTCCATAATTTTGAGGTAAATTTTGGGTCTCTGTAAAAGAAAGTTGTCTTGGGAATATCGTGCAATCGTGCTACTTCCCTCATATAGATATCGACAACATTATCTTCCTTGTGAGTGGTATTCAATGGAATAAAATGGGCATATTTTGTAAGCTTATCTACCACCACCATGATGGAATCATGTTGCTTGTTGGTTCTGGGAAATCTTGTGATGAAATCCATTGTCACCACTTCCCACTTCCACTCAAGAATGGACAATGGTTGTAGAAACCCTGTTGGGTGCCTATGTCCATCCTTGACGTTCTGACACTCCATACATATGGCGATGTATCCTACAAGTTCCTACTTCATACCTAGCCAAAAGTAATGGGTCTTGACTACTGCAACCTTTTTCTGATATACAAGGTGACCAACATAAGGCACATTATGAATTTCCTTCAAGATCATTATTCTCAAATCTTGGGAATTAGGTACATAAATTTTGTTTTTGTACAAGAGTGTTCCATCATCTTCCAATTTATAATTTTCCACTATCTGCAGCATCTCAACTTGTTGTAGCTTTTCTACCAATTCCATGTACTGCAAATCTGCATTTGCATCTTCCAAAATTATTCCTTTAATATCAGTTTGATACATGCTAATGGTCGTGGCATGTATTTCATGCACTCTTATGCCAAGTACATCAACCACTTTTTTCTCCTTTCCTTTGATATTCTTGATATCAAAGTCATACTCACAAACGAATTCCAACCATCTACTATGCCTAGCATTCAAGGTTGGCTAATCAAACAAATACTTGAAACCGTTATGGTCTGTCCTCAATTCAAGCCTCCATCCCATGAGGTAGTGCCTCCATTTCTTCAGGGTGTGCACCATGGCTGCCAACTCCAAACCATGAGTTGCATAGTTCTTTTCATGATCCTTCAACTTTATAGATTCATAACATATTGCAAACCCATTCTAGCTAAGGAATCCTCCCAGTCCTTTTTTTTTCATGCATCTGTACACACTACAAAATATTCATGGGATCTGCAATCCTTAGGATTGGAGAACTGGTTAATAGTTGCTTCAATTGCTGGAAGCTTCTCTCACATTCTTCTATCCATTGAAATTTTATCTCCTTCCTTTGCAAGGAAGTTATGGGGTGAGCTATCCTTGAGAAATCTACAATTAACCTTTTGTAATAGCCAACTAGAACCATAAAGGATCTGACTTCTGTCACATTCTTCGATGCTAAACATTCTCTAATGGCTTCTATCTTCTCAGGATCCATGACTATCCCATCCTTTGAAATGATATGTCCCAAATAGAGGATTATGTTTTGATAAAATGTGCACTTGCTCAATTTGGCATACAGTTGGTGCTCTCTTAGCACTTGCAACACCATCCTCAGATGTTGTTCATGATTTTCCTCTGACTTGGAATACACCAAGATGTCATCCAAAAATACTATGACAAACTTGTCTAGATATTCTCTAAATAAACCATTCATTAGGCACGTGAAAACAATGGGTGCATTTGATAACCCAAATGGCACCAAAGTGAATTCATAATGACCATACCTTGTTCTGAAGGTGGTCTTGTTGATGTCTTCATCCTTTATCATTACCTAGTGGTACCCTAACCTGAGATCTATTTTTGAGAATATCTTGGCATCCTTCAATTGATCAAAATATCTTCAAGCTACAATTGCAGTTATTTCAGCTTTGGTGTACTCATTCTGTAATGAGTTTTTGACACCAGAGTTGCTCAAGGCATCAGGTTTATAGAGAAATCAATATCTCTCTTCGAGGGTAGTCTAGGTGCTTTCTAGAATACATCTTCAAAATCTTTTAATACTACATGGCCTTCGATATTTGACACCTTATCCTTAGGTGCTTCTTCCATATGAGCTGTAAATATTTGAAATCCCTTCCTATAACCCTTCTTTAGTTGCATTGCTGAGATTTCTATGACAGTAAATTCCCTTGGGATTCCCTGTACTTTCCTTGGGTTTCCTTCCTCATCCACGAAAGTGAATTCCTTTCTACGATAGTCTAGTATGTCATGGTGTTGGTTCAACCAATCCATCCCAATTAGAAAATCATAGTAACCTAAAGGTAAGATGTTAAATTCAACCTTTCTGCTCAATCCATTCATGTCCACTGAACATGACTTAACCAACTCAACAACCTTTCTCTTGGCTCCTGTAGCCAGCTGCACTAACAAAGATTTTCCATGCTTGCTTCTTGGAAAATGAAAACTTTCCACCATTCTAGGATCTATATAACTATGACTAGCTCCTGAATCAATTAAAATAGTAATGGTTTAGTTGTTGATCATACCTTCAAATTCAATCATGTGTGATTGAAAATCAACTTTCTTGTTGTCCAGAGATACGTAGATCCTTGGTATTCTACTACCCATGTCCTCCACTTTTTCTTCCAGTTGAACATTATGGACAACTCTCACTTTGTCATTTATGTGGGGTAAATATCTATATCTATGATTTCCTTTACGACCCCAACATTCCATAGGTGGTTGTCTTGGAATTTGACCACCTACTTTGGCCTTCTCGATCTCTCTAAAACCTAGCTGTCCTTGAGGGCTATTTCTGAAAAAGGATGGCTTAGTTCTCTTCTTCCTCTAATCCATCTTGAATTTCTTCTTGTCTTCCCAAGCCTTCTGGAGAGTGGGCTTGTCTCTTTGTTGCTCGTATAAGAATTTTGATCTCCTTATAGTTTCTTCCATAGTTTTAGGATCATCAAACTGGATCCTGTCACTGATGGAAGGTGGCAGTCCACTCAGATCCCTTTGAATTTTAGCAGTCTCATCTTTGATGAAAGGAATGTACTTCAACAATTCCAAAAAACTTCGTTCATATTCATCAATGGTCATGCTACCCAGCTTGAGTTCAAAAAACTCTTTCATCTTTTTGTCATAGTATCTCTTAGTCAAGTATTTATTTTTGAAATACTTCTTGAATTCCTTCCAAGTATCATTTTTCTCTTTAATGTGTTCCTCCTGCACAAGTTGATCCCACCACATGGATTCCTTTCCTTTCAATTGATATGTTGCAATTCTCCCTTCTGCATGAGAGGAATAATTATTTAGTTGGAAATATTTCCCCATACCAAGGAACCATGTCTTAGCATCTTCCTCCTTCTGGTGTTCTCCATCAAATGTAGGAAGCTTAATCTTGTTCATTTCACCCTTCAGTTCATCCACTCCATATCTCCTATGATTTCTGGTAGGAGATGGGCTTGAACTACTGTGTGCCCTTCTCTTGGAGTGCTCTTGGGAGTGATGATGGTGTCTTCCAACACTCCTTTATATCCTCTTCTCATAAGGGAACCTGTGACTTCCTGATTTACTGGAGTCACTCCCCTTATCCAATTTATTCTATCCTTTCTAGACTCTGTATAAAATTTATGTTGAATTCTCCTTGTTGATCCTTGTCTTTCATGAGATTCCTATTATCTGCTTGGTGAGTCTGTACATCTTTCTGTAATATTTCAATGATTTTCATAATTTTTCCCTCCTTATCTATCCATTCTCCATGTCCATTGGAGTTTGATCCTTCAACTCCCAAATGGACATCCATTCCTCTAGCTACATTCTTTGAACTGGAAGAATTTTGTTCCTCCTCCATTTCGGTTTGGTTTTGACAATCATTAACTCTGCAAACATAATGTGCATTCAATTGAAATTTGTCAGGCCATCAGTCCTTAACAAATTCCACATTATTCATAAACCAGTCTGATTCAAAGAAAACTTTTAGATTCCATTTTCTGCGATTCTCGATCAATCAAGAATCCCTACAGATCTTTTATTTCTGAGTTTTTTTTCTATTCTGCAATAATTTTCAGGCTCTAGCCCCTTCCTCTTAGCCCCCAACCCATGTGACCATGGGCCGTGGCAAAACGCTAGATTGATAGGTGCTTACTCGGGACCTCAAGCCTCTGGCTTTAGAAGTTTTCAAAGAACATCTCACAATCTCTCAGAGTTCTAGATTAATGAATTCGTGAAGTAGGGTGGATCAAAATTTCACGAATACCCAACATCTAATAGTTGACACCCACTATGGAACTTCAAGCATCTGAGTTTTAGGACTTTGGAGCTTCAAATCTTCGAAGCTTCGGGACTTTAGGCTTTAGAAGTTTGTGCATCAACACACCTCACTTCTCCTGAACTGTTAATCTCTGACCACACCCATGTCAAATTTGGTGACATCATTACATCTCATCACCTTGGTATTATGAAACTTTTGAAACATCTTCCTTTTGTTCCCTTATGAACCATTTTTCTAGATTGTCAAGTTTGCGGACTTCACAACTGGCGCCACACGACCACTAGACCCATGATTTCCATACTTTAACTAAGATTCCAAATAGTCACATCACTTAACACCTTTCAAAGTGTGGGGGCATGCTTCAATGGTTTGGATTAAGCCACATTTCATACCACAATTCTTCTAAAATTGACATGTAACCCCCTGGTAAAACCATAGTTTGGATTGCGGGACCACCTTGGGAAATTAACTCTCGTGGAACTTGGGTCCCCACAATGCCCCCTGTTCGTCGATATTTATGTGTCGTGATCAACACCAGTGTGGGTCTGTCAACCTTTAACTATGTCATGTAACCTCAGGTCCCACATAGTACATCTCGCAACATTCTAGGTGGGGGCACATGGAAGGTATAGGAGAGGTCCACATCACCTCCAGGTGACTTCCTCATGACTCACCACTTCGACTCTTTGGGCTTCGAAATTTATTTTTCCTTCATACCACACCATAACTTCCACCCTTGTCTTGATCCAATGGTTGAGCTATTCTCCTAGATCTACGGTGTAGATCTACTTCGGGGACTTCGGGCTTCGGGAGTTTCAACCTCTCCAAAATCATTTTCTCCCGAAGTGATTTCATCCAAAGTCCACGGATTTCCACCACCTATCCTCTCTCTCATATTGATGGCATAGATGGACTCCGTTACTCCACAGATTTCCAAAGGAACTCACAGCTAACTGCCTCGCAAATTTTCTAGATTTGACGGTCAAAAATTTTCCTCCTTCTCCAGCACAGATCCTACAACTCACATTAATCTGTGGCCCATTACCACATTTGTCATGGTTTTATAATACCTCTACACCTCCTGAGCTTCATAACAAGACCAAGGTAACCTATTAAAATTTAGGAATGTTTTGAGGTTTGAAATTGGTTCTTCTTGACACAATTTCCACTTGAAACCTTGGTTTTGAACTTGAATTTTGTCCATTTCGACAACAATTATTTTCAGAAACTTTTTCTTCAACTTCCACTAACATATCCCATCCAGGATTAGTGTTGAAACCTTCGCTCTGATACCAATTTGTAACGCCCCTGACCATCAACCCCTATCGGGTAACGCTACCCAAATACCTTGTCTTCTACAACTAGCTTTGATACCAATTTGTAATGTCCCCAACCATATATATATATATATATATATATATATATATATATATATATAACATGCATTTCTAATGAATTTAAAACAAATAACACAAAGTTATTGCTACCATACAGACTCAAATGGAATTGACAATAATTCCTACATGCAACGAAACACATGATAACATTTCAAGAATCACAGACATGCATAACATACATAATTAAGCACATAAATGATACTTATCTTTTAACTGGAGTAAAACCACCAACTGCTTGCAGACCTTCCATGAACCTCCCAGCCTTATACCACACTGCTCATCACTCTTAGCATTAGTTCACCCCTAAGCTAGGACTAAACTCCACCGGGTAAGTGATTCCTAGGCTAGGAAAGGTCAATAGGAAATTTACACAGTTTAAGAGGAAGGATTCTCTCCCAGGAGCCACTTACACCCACTGCTCACAAACTCTCATTCCCCACATGCTTGTCCCACCCCAGGAGTATACAACTTCACTGTCACACAGTCCATCAGCTGCTCCACCTCCCTTACCTTGGGCTTCAACAACAGGCCGGACCAAAATTCTCAGATATATGTAGCATCTATGGGACTCCCTCCAGGAGAACTCACCTCCTCAACACATTCTCTCACCTGGAGAGAGTTTCTCACAGGCCCTACAACCTGGTTCTTCAAACCACAACCACCTTTCTCACCTAGAGAGAGAGTTTCTCACAGGCCTGATAGACTACTTCTTCAACCATGGGATTGATAACCTGCCTCTTCAAACCACAATAGCCAATTCGGGTAAGGCAAGGGACGAATCAATAAATTACAGAGGTCAAAAAATGGTCACAGTTTCAACAATTGTGGAAATGGTTGGCTGAGGGTTTGCTAAGTTCCTGAGTGAACTCATGAGGAAAAAAATGGGCAGACTGGTCTAGCCTAGCCAAGATGGTGAAATCATGAGATCCATAACTCTCTACATGAACCTTGTCCGTGAGTGCCTGCATGAGTGCCAACAACAATAATTTCCCCCTTAAGTCTACATGTTCCCGAGCCGACACCTATCACTCATGAAGCACATTCCTTTCCATTAGGAAGACATTCCCTCTTCCCAAAGGAACTTAGGATAAAAACATATCCTTATAATCATCTTTTGGAATAATTATAAATTATTATTCCCTTGGACTTAATCCTTTAGGATTAGCCCCTCTTTCCAACCTCTCAACCCCCTCTCCCTTACCCAGCCTAGTGGATATTAGTCCCCCATACTCGTCCTTCATGGTCAATCTACACACAATGATGTTTTTATATTAATAATATGAATATTTGCATGTACACAACAAGCTCGTGGCCTTTAACACCTAGGCTCTTCAACCTACTAAAACATAAGCCTACCAGCTTATAATTTCTTGGCTCATAGCCTACAAAACATGTTTACAATTCATAATACAAATGGGGCTTGTCCTTGGGTTATTACAAGAAAAATCCATGATATATATGTATATGAATTCATGTGCTTTGATATTTTGGTCTCAGGACACACTTTTTTGTAACTTTTTGCATTATATCTCAAAAACTTCTACCAACTTACTTGTCTTTATGTTTTTGTGTTTGGATTTATAAATTTCACAAATGTCTATCTAAAACATAATTGGATAAATCATTTGTTAATTTATTTAGATATCTAGGAAGGTGTTGATATGCAATGTAATCAAAATTCTTTTCCAAGAAGCGAATTCTCAAGTATACCCGTAATAGTGTAGGACTGTTGATGGAATAGATGTTGCTTAATTGTAGCACTACAAGTTGAGAAATGAATTGTACAGATATATGACATATTCCAAGTGAAATGGATTCAGTCAATAACTCAAATAACGCACTATATTCTGCAATGTTATTAGTTGCATGAACCAAGAAAATACCATGTAGACTTATCAACTCGTCCATAGGTGCATAGATTTTCCATGCATAAAACATGATATTTTGAGTACTGTGAATAGCACCATCAACAAATCCAATATTAGGTAGCGAGAACACCGACATATAGAAATAAAAAACAATGCAAGGTAAGGAGTTTGAGGGAAGAAAAAGAAACGACAAAAAACACACTAGAATATGATACATTAATGTACAAAGCACTCATGCAAAACATTTTAGGCATAGTACTTCTTTAGGTAAAGCCCATTTTTGGGTCCACCCAAAGGAATTTCATCGTAATCAACCATCTCGTAGGCCCCTTTCTCTAATACTCATTTAATGATATAAGGACCACGCCACATGGGATCAAATTTACTTGCCCCCAACAAGTCACGATCTTGGCCATAAAGGAGAACCAAATTTCCTTCATAAAAAAAACGAGGCTTAACATGTTTATCGTATTCAGCATTAATGTGTTTCTTTTGGGTTTCTATTAGTAACTCAGCGTCATGACAAGTCTCATCTAATTGCATTAAATACAATAGACATTCTTCTTCGACTGTGGCATTGGGGAGAAGTTCGACGACTAGTTTCAGATACAAAATTTAACATTCAATCAGGACGACATATTCGATAACATACACTAATTGGAAAGGCATGAAACCCATAGCAAATTTAACTGACATCTGATAGGCCCATAATCCTGAAAAAAAACATTGTATGCCAACTTGACTTATGAATCCATACAATCTGTTGAAGCATAGTGGTTAAAACTTTGTTGATTGCTTCAACTTGGTCATTGGATTGTGGATAATAAGGGTTGAGTTTTCATGCTGTAAACCCAACTTATCAGTAAACTCAGACATCGTAAAATTATGAAAATGGGTGCCATTGTCGGTGACGATGGCTTGAGGGACATAAGACCTAGTGATGATATGATTGAATATGAAAAGTGTTGCAGTTTTCCCGGTGTTATCGAATGTAGGCATTGCCTCAGCCCACTTAGTGAAATAATCCACAACTACAATGATGTATCCATTCCCCTCGTTCAAGTGAGGGTTACATGTCATGAAGTCAATGCCTCATTTAGCAAATGGACCAATGAAAACTACAGGATAGAGAGGATCATGGTGAGATTGAATATTATTATTATAGGTTCGATGAGCATGACATTTCTGAATTGCGAGAATGCAATCCTTGAAAAGAGAAGGGCAGAGGTAACCATCTTGTAGGATATTTTGGGTAGTGGCATACCCAGACATATGACTACCACATGCTCTAGAATTACAATCATTTAGTTCTTTCTCAGCTTCATCATATGTTAGACATCGTCGAAACAAGAATTCAATACCATGATGGTAAAGGTGGTAAAGGGTATCACCAAGAATAATATATTGACGTGCTTGATACCTAATACGATGACAATCTAGATGAGATACATCAGGCCGGAAAGTATGGGTTTGGAGAACATAGATTACGTGTGCAAAATGAAGAATTCCTTGTATGGTCTAAAAAAATCTCCTAGAGCATGGAAATATAGACTGGATAAATATCTATAGTAGGTATGGTTCAGAAAAGGAAGTGCAGACAACAACTTCTACATCAAGGTAACTCAAGATGGTATTTTATTAATTGAAGTTTATGTTGATGATATTATTTTTGGAAGTATTCATGACTAGTTAAGCCAAAAATTTGCAAAGGATATGCATAATGAATTTGAAATGTCATTACTTGGAGAACTATCCTTATTTTTGGGTCTTTAGATACATCAAAGAAATCCAGGAATTTTTATTTCTCAAACTAAGTATATCAAATAAATTCTAAAGAGGTTTGGAATGGAAGATTGAAAACCAATTACCACTCCTATGAAAACTAGTTGCAAGATGAGAAAAGATGATGATTCAAAGTATACAAACTAGAGGAAATATAGGTCAATGATTGGTATCTTACTATATGTGACAATACCCAGACCATATGTAATGCAGACAGTTGTATAGGTGGAACAATTTCAAGAAACACCAAAGGAATCACGTATCTTAGCAGTGAAGAGGATTTTCAGATAACTCAAAGGAACGAAAGAGTTTGGATTATGGCGTCCAAAAGGAAAGGATCTATCAGTTACTTCCTACACATATGTAGATTGGGAAAATTTCAATGATGAACGATGAAGCACCAGTGGAGCAACCTTCTACTTGGGTGTTTGTTTAGTATCTTGGCTAAGCAAGAAAAAATCATGATTATATTTATCTAAAGCTGAAGAAAAGTATATTGTGACAGTAGGATGTTGTACACAAGTTCGATGGATGAAACAACCTATGATAGATATATATGTTGAGTATGATGAGCCCATTCCAATCTATTGTGATAATACAAGCACCATCATTATCTCAAAGAACCCGATGATGCACTCCAAGACGAAACACATTCCAATCAAGTATCTCTTTCTACAGGAACAAGTTGCAAAGAAGAACATCAGATTTGAATATGTGGGCACAAAAGAACAAGTGGTAGACATCTTTACAAAACCTTTTCCAAGAGAATCCTTTGAGTATCTTCGTCAGATACTCAAAGTAATTTCTACTCCAAAATGAATTCTTTTGAATGCTTATCTTATATGCCTTAGATTTACATGAGGAAGGACCATAAAGAGGACAATTCAGGTTGGGAGATCATTTTCAGGAAGATTTCAGTCATGGGGAGTATCCACAAGGACAGTTCAGTTAGGGGGAGCAACCCCAGATGGAAATATACATTTTACATTGATGACAAGGGGGGAGAGATTTATCAGATGCATGATAGAATGCTTGGAGAGAGAGAACAGAGTCATGGTTCCAGGGGGAGAAATGGTCATAGGGGGAGCATGACTGATATAAATTCAATATTGCATCAAAGAGTTTCTATCAATGCCAAAGGGGGATATTTTTTATTATTTGGGTTGGTTTTCATTGATGTCAACCCTTGAATAAAGTCTGGTAGCGAATTTCGGTAGCAGAAAGGTTTGGGTAATGGACCCAAGTTGGTTTGATGTATAATGGTATGAGTTTTAATATATTTTAAGGTAAGACTATTCTATATGGATAGTACATGTCATGCCATTTCTGATGGTATGTGTAATTTCACATAACTCCTCACGATTAGAGAGTTATGTCCATGTGAAGTTGGAGAACCCTCATGAGTCATCTAGAAGCCCCAAGAGGTCAAAGTAGTCAAAGTGGTTGAAAAGAAGAAATTATTTAAATAATAAAGTGAAGTGATGAGTGTACTATAATTCAAAGTGGATATAAAAGAAATTATTTAAATAATAAAATTAATGGATAAATTACTAAGTGGACAAGTGGTTAGAAGTGGGTTAGCCCTAAAATAAGGAAAGTGGTTTAAGATAGTTAGAAAGTAACCCCTTGAGGAAGCTACGTAAAAGTATAAATAAGAGGAAAGGGTATCTCATTTAAAAACACTTGAGCATATTGAATATCTACAAGTGACTGAGGTAACCAAAGGATATCTAAGGATAATTTCAGAGGGAAGGTGAAGTAAACAAGGTCGGAATTCAAGGGAGGATAAATTCTTTTGATGATGCTTTCTAAGGTATGTTATTTACAGGTCATCTCACCATTTTAAAAATAATTGTTTTTATAGAATGATTCAAACCATGAAATAAGGAGGACATTGAGGAAGCATATCAAAGTAGTTGTGATAAAAATTTCATCTTATGGGTCGTTGTATTTTTGGAGTTACACTATGTGGAAAATAGGGTTTGTGGCTAGTCCTAAAACTAGTCTAAAACAGGTGTTTCGGGTAAAAACATCATAACTTCTTCATAATAGATCCAAATTCAGTAATACCAAATGTATTGGTTAGAGTAAAGTCTATAGTATTCTTTGTACCATTTTTATATCCACACATAAAATATTATGTGTGGGGCACACTATACAATTTCTCTCTCTAGAATAAGCCAGAATTCAACAAGGTATGCCATTTTTCTATAACTCATTTTATGAGAGGTTTCAAGTAGTGAAACATGGAGGAATTGCATAGAATACACTGTAGAACATTGTGTAATATTTTCATATATTTATTCATTACATGTACATAGTTATGATTATTTCAAGTTAGGGTTGTTGACTAATCCAAAATTAGTCATGTGAGACTAAAGTAAAGTTTGATGAAAATGCTAGTCTCTTATTGTTAAAGTTAATAAAGGTTTGTAGGTATGTGATCATATACACCAGGTCTATTACAGAGTTACAAATCAGATTTGGATGATGAAATTGATGATGACTTTTGGTTGAGGTACATGTTGGGTACATGGTTGACTCTTGAGACAAGTAGTTGATGAGTTAGCACATACATGAGATGTATAGTTGATGATGTTGGTACATATTAATGGGTCATAGTTTATGAGTAGTTGATGCATGATTGGTACATACTTGGTACATGGTTGGAGGAACTTGTTAATAGTATTGTTGACACATGGTTTATGGATGATGTAGCATACTTTTCTTAGTATATTATTAGAAGCACATATTGATCTTGGTGATGATTATGACTTCTTGTGTTATGCTTGGTTGATGTACATCTTGGTGATATTGTACATATGGTTGAGATTTGTCTTGGTGATTGATCTTGGTGATATTGTACATATGGTTGAGATTTGTCTTGGTGATTGATCTCGGTGAGTAGATCTTATTTGGTTGATAAGATTGATGAGACAACTTGTTGTGATAGGTTGTCTGGATTGGTTATTGTGACAGGTTATTTGTACAGGTTTGGTGCATGTTTGATCCATTTTTTTATGGTACAAGTTGAGGTACATGTTGACACAGGTTATTGGTACAAGTTGTTACAAGTTTTTTGGTGCAGGTTGATCGGTACAGGTTTACAATAGTATATCTCACAATTATAGTGTGACAATGGTTCCATCATTCTACTTATATTTCAGGGCAGTTAGACAGGGCAAGGACATGTGGTTGTAGCCACCTTCTGGTTGTAGCCCGAGAACATAGGGGGTTGTAGCCTCCTTCTTGTTGTAGCCATAGAATTGGGGATTTGTATCTTCCCTCAAGTTATAGCCTGAGAAACTAGGGGGTTGGAGCCTCCTTCCAGTTGCAGCTGGAAAAAAAAGAAAGTTGGTGCTTCCAATGAATGTAATTCTTAAAGACATATAAGAAAAATCATTTTGTGGTTTTCTCTCACTTTGGGTTTCCACGTAAAACCACTAGTGTAATGTGTATGTGTATCATTTATCATTTGTTCATTGTTTATTTACTCTGCAACTATTGGATGATAATTCTACATTGATATAACACTTGCATTTTGTGGTTAAAAAAGATTAAATTTCTCTATTACTGATTCAACCCCCCTCTCAATAATCCAACATGTACCATATATCATCTGAACTTATCAAAAAGAGAGATTCATTAGGAAACAAATCTTCTGCCACATTTTCTGTATCAGCATAGGGAAGGCCACATATCAACTCAACAAAGACCAAATATTTCTTTGAGTTGGATTTCTCAAACTCCAAATCAAACTCCTGTAGAATCACAATCCATTTGGAGTATTTTCCCCATATAAATTTTCATGTAAGAATATGTTTCATAGGGTTGCAATCACAAATAATTGTGGTCTTGTGCAATAAAATATAGTGGCGAAAAAATTGGACAACTTGAACAATTTCTAAGGCCAATTTCTCCACATGCATGTATTTGATTTCAGTGGTCATAAGACTCCGAATTAAATAGTAAATGACATGTCCATATTGCAAATCATCCTCTTGGACCAGAACCATGGTGATGATGTGATCTGAAACAACTAAATATAGGAAGTAATCTCAACTGTAATCTGGGGATATAATAGTGGTGTGCGGGTTAATGCGAGTTTCAAAGTGTCAAATGCTTTGTTATAGGTGTCATCCCAAACAAAATCATGAACCTTATTAAGAAGTCGAGTGAAACCTTTTGTTAGTTTGACATAGTTAGGAATGAATCATCACAGAAATTTTTCCTTCCCTTGTAAACTTTGGAGTTGGCATAAGGTAGAAGGAGGAGGTAAATTGATGATGACTTCAAGCTTCAACGAATCAACACTAATCCCATGTGTGGAAACAATAAAACCTAGACGTCATCTAGACTCCACACAAAAAACACATTTATGTTGATTCAATTGTATACAGTAATACTGACATTGGAGGAAAATAACTCGTAAGTGTGTCGGGTGATCTTGATGACGCATGGAATGCATTGGTAAATCATCAATATATGTCTGTACAATATGATTGATATCGTGAAAGGAATAAAACATAGCTCTTTGAAAATTCACACCAAAACTCTTGAGACTGAAAGGGAGTTTATGGTACGTGAAGGTACCCCAAGGACAAATAAAGGCATTTTTGTGTTGATCTGTTGGTAAAATATTTATCTGATTATAGCCGGAAAATCCTTCCATCAGAGAGAATATTTTTCTTTCGGCACAGTCATCGACGATATGGTCGACAAAAGGGGTTGGGTAATTATCTTTAGGGAAATCCTTATTAATATACCTATAATCAAAACACACATGGATCATTCCTTGTTTCTTCATGACCGGAACAATATTGTACAACCAATCTGTCAATGCTACATAGTAGACAAAACCAACTTTAAGAAGTTTCTCAACTTCAAGTTTGATCACAACAAATTTTCGTGGATGAACTGGATGAAGTCATTGTCAAACAAACTTAGCATTAGGATATGTCTTAATTTCATGTACAATGATATCTGGGTCAATTCCAGGAATTTCTTTGCAACTCAAAGAAAATACATCATGAAATTCTTGGAAAAGGGACTTGTAAGTTTGAATCTCATCAGGAGAACATGAATCGCCTATGTGAATAGTTTCCATAATTCCAAGCTTGATCGAAATATCCAGAGGGATGGTTGGTGAAATATTTCCCAAGTTTCCTTCATACAAAACATCACGTGTTGGTTCAGAAATAGGAGGGAGATTAATAACTACGGAAGGAGTCAAAATACGTCAGTAACTCATGATGGTCTCAGGTTTGAGGAAGAGGATAGAACGATGATGTCCATCATCCCATGTTGTGTCTTCCATAGACATAACTGCCATGATTGTTTCATTAGTTCGAAATATCGTGTGAAATGGGTCATGAGACATATCAAAGGGAGAGTGGCAATAAGGAGATGTTGATTTAATAGCTTGATAAGACAATTAAACCGGACTTAGTCACATTTGGTCACCATGACAATGACATTCTTCCAAGCTAGGTACTAGCCAAGGGTCATTTGACTCAGGTATTTCACCAACACTAGTCAAAATCATGTTAATAGAAGTGACAAGAGGAGGAGGAACATCGGGTGGTGGAATGGGGAAAGCTCCTATTAACTATGAATCTTTCAAAAGACCCACACCAACATTCTCATAACCAAGAGGTGTTTTTTATATGAATGGAACATTACTAGTGCGTGAATCAGAACTAAAAAATACGAGTTGATCTACTATAATAAATTTACCTTGGTGAGGGAAACATATCACACGGAAAAGAGTAGAAAAACCTACTCGCATAGCATCAATCCAACTATGACCGAGTAAGAGGTTTTAATCGAGAGGTGCATTGAACACTTCAACCTTGACAGTAACCGATTTTCCGTCTACCACAATAGAAAATGTTGAAAGTACACAATAAGGTTTATACCTTGTACCATTAAAATCTTTTAACATTTTATGTGACTCACTAAGGGAAGGAGAGCCAATGAATTTCCAATAGGTGAAAAACATTACATAAGTCGAAGCCCCTTCATCAACAATTGTTTGAAAAATATTCTTTGTTTCCATAATTACTTGTATTTGAAAAGCTAATTGATGACGGAGTATTGGGATTTAATCCTCCAAGTCAAAGATTATCAAATTCATATCCGTAGGATAGATTCCACCAATAGCCTTTAACATCTCCTTCTGTTGAGTAGGAAAAATTTGAGGGACTTTGAGAGTCGACATTGCAGATGGTTCCTATGCAAGATCTTGTACAATACTGTAGTTTTGTGTTTCACATGCATGTGGGTTAAATGATGACTTATGAGCAACTCCCTTAGGAGGCGGATGAATGACTGTATCAGGATTAGGTCATTCGATATGAAGAGGACCATTGGGAGGTGGAGCCGATGTAGGAGTTTGATTTTCAACCTTCTCTTTTGAAGGAGAATAATCTTTGGTTCGAGTAGTGACTGCAATGTCGTCTTTCTTGGAAGCAGTGCACATAAGAACATAAGAACTGGTAGAGGGATAAGGTTGGTCATGAATAACCAGTTGGGCTTGTTGTTGATAAGGAAAAGGTTGTGACAAAATGATAGGCTTAGAGGGAGTCTTGGTTCCTTGGAGGAATTT
Organism: Picea engelmannii; assembly: GCA_009831015.1. Lineage (NCBI taxonomy): Eukaryota > Viridiplantae > Streptophyta > Pinopsida > Pinales > Pinaceae > Picea > Picea engelmannii. The sequence goes on along the minus strand of ML780146.1, from coordinate 203,698 downwards.
AGTAACTTCTGCATGTCTCAGACAATCTTTCGTGTAATGGTCCTCGCCACAAATAAGGAAAGGATAACGAGGTTTTCTATTTTCTTTATCATTAACATGTTGAGTTTTTGGTTTATCTGGTTGTTGATTATTATTATTATACTCTTTATTCTTACCCTTCCCTTTATTCTTATTTTTATATTTGTCGATATTCGTAGAATGGACTGTATCTACCTCAGAGTTTTACTAAGAGAAGAAGCAGGAGGAATAGCATTTTGTACACTGGTAGTAGTAGGTTCTGGATTGGCATGATTGACTTGTTTTTTCTGAGTCTCTGTATGAAAAGTTCCAATCAGACAATCAACAGCATGAGATGTTATTAGAAGTGTTTGGGTTGGATTTGTAGACGGGCTAGGAGCATCAGGGATCAAGTCATACAATGTGCCCATTTGAGAATAAATGAGATCCAAATATTGGGCACGATTGATCACCTGTTCTTTAGTGACGACACCCCCCATGGAAAAATCATGAGCTATAGGAACGATGAGTGACTTTGTGAACCACTCAACCAATAATTGATGAGGAAGAGGAACTTTTATTAATCGTCATGTCCTCCATTCATGAATATGATCTAAGAATGGACTTGGATTGAAATGGGATTAAAAATTCCAGAAGTTTGAATAGGGGTTTGAAATTATTCACTAGGAAATGATGGTTCATCCATGTCGGACACTACGAAAGGTCTCGAAGGTATTCTATGATAGTATTCAACAACAGCGTATCTGGAAGAGTTTATTCTGAGAAAAACCTTGTCTTGGGAAATAGTCAATAGAGGATTCAGAGGGAGTGATAATTAGATCAACGGAGTAGAACTCTCGATCTCAAAGGATTTTTCATTATTGATAGATCCTTCAAGAGAAGGACCCTCTGGTGTATTAAGAAGAAAAGGGGCGTATTATTCTGGTTCTTCTGAAGGAAATCCTTGCATCCTACGTGAATGATGAGGGATGATGTTAGCCACACCCAATAAGAAATAAAATATATATATGGCCAACTAGAGAAGACAAACATCATTCACTAATAAAATCTAGATATAAAGCATACAAACAAACCTTCTTATTTTTAAACCACTAGTTGGTGATGAAATCCAACATCGCGAGATCAAGCCAAGAAGGGGTTGGGATAGAGAGGGTGAAAAATTTACGTTGACGTCCTGCTTAATGGACTTACACCCTGGTGCAAGATCCCACACATAATCATGGGTATAAACTCCAAGGATCCCAAGTGAGTTTAGCCAACATGATACCAGGTACTGTGAATACTTTCCCCTCCTTATTCACCTCGTGTAAAGACCCTAAAAATGTAGAATACTAAGGTTACCAATTACGAAAAGGGTGAAATCACGAAGGTGGGTTACACTTTCGTGACAATCGGGTTTCCAAATTTTCGAAAAACAACTTTTCGGCCGAACTAAAAAATATTTTCGGCCGAAAGATTTAATTTTCGGCCGAACTATTGTTCAGCCGAAAACATAAACGTCAAATCGAACGAAGCCATAACCGGGCCCTCGATTTGCATGTAGAAATTTGGTCGGCCGGATATTTTTTTTCCGGCACTAGTTTTTCGGCCGAACTATTTTTCGGTCGAAAGATTTTTCGGCCGAAAAGTAGTTCGGCCGAAAGATGTTTTATATAATATCCACACATCGAAGACACACGGTTAGAAACTTTTTTGGTTGTGAGAGTCTCTGTCGCAGAGCTGTTGCCGAGGTTTGTTGCCGAGCTGTTGTCGAGGTCTGTTGCCGAGGTCTGTTGCCGAGCTATCGCCGAGGTGTCGCCGAGTTGTTGCCGAGCTGTTGCCGAGGTGTCGCCGTAAATTTGGAGGTATTTAAAATCGTTTATATGTCGAGCTGTCTTTGTGTTTATATATGCGTTTGTATGACATGTTTGTGTATATATATGCGTGTTTATGTTTGTATACCCTGTTTGCGTTTATATATATGAATGCCCTGTTTTCATTTATATATGTATGCCCTGTTTATATATGAATGCCCTGTTTGCGTTTATATATGTATGCCCTGTTTGCGTTTATATATATGTATGTATGCCCTGTTTGAGTTTATATATATGTATGCTCTGTTTTCGTTTATATATGTATGCC
>ML780146.1:163478-188651 GCA_009831015.1 Picea engelmannii | reverse complement strand
AATAGTCATTAGAAAGCTAACATAATTCTTCACAAGTTTTGTTTTTACTGTAAAGTGAAATTCTAAATAAAAAAAATACTTTTATATGTCGGAAGTTGAATAACTTGTGAAAATACAGTTTTTTTTGTCATAAAACAAGCAAAGTGTAACCCACCTTCATGATTTCACCCAAAATGATTCCTAGGGAAGCATTTGATAGTTTGATATACGTGCAAGGGAAGGGTATCTAAGCCTAAAATATCCTCGAGAATTTCTGCACAGGGTATTCTTCTTAAGTGACCTACAATAATACGAACATTCACTACACTAGGACCAACAAATCAGGGTTAGTAACTCTGATGACCTTAATGAGACATCGTGATTCACCCTTGTGTTAGAAGGGCTCTGAGGACAAAATGTGGCAAGTGGATTTAACTCTCCCTATTCACAAGATGGTATTGTTTATTTTGATGATTTCGAGAGTATTCCTCACAACCTATTCCAAAGCTCTATTCCTGATCTAATGTTGGTGTACAAGAGTTCTATAAAATAAAAGTTACAAGATAAATTTTAAAATTACACTTAATTTTAATGGTTGTTGTTTTACTCAAAAAGGAAGCAGAGATGAAACTGATGAAGTTATTGACCTTGACTCAAAAATATGCAAAGAGAGATGAGATGCAATTAATTTTGTTCGATGAACTTTAATCACATAAGAGAGAAGGTTTTATTTTTCCCAAAATACAACAAGTTGCAAGATAACAATTCCTTTAAACTTTGAACGATCTTGATATCAAACAATGAAAGGAATAAAATTTTCCATTTTTCTCTTTTAAACAAAATATAGAATGCAAAAGCTTCTTGTAAACACTATGAATAGAAATATAATTTTCAATTATTTTTATTTTTAATAAAAACAAAGATCTGAATCAAGGAAAAATAAAAATATTTTCAAGAAAATGAATGTATTCACAATGCAATTCCCCAAACTTAACTCACAATAAAACCAAAAATGCAAAAAAAAAAAAAACTTGTTTGTTTAGTTAATGAAATAAAAAATTCTTTTATAATCAACAACAATCAAAAAATCAGAAAAGATCATTACTAACTTGACTGACAAGAACTCAAGGATGAAACCTATGGATTATACCCTTGTAACAACAAGTGAAAGGTAGATCTTGAAGCCTATGAGAAAGAATTTCAAAACTTGAAAAATGATCAAGATCAACTAAAAATTGCAAACCATGTTGTGAAAAATCATTCAACAGAGCCAAAAATTCACCCCAAGAAATGATAAAGAATCTGGGTAAAGAGAAAGACTATCACTTAAAAAAATTCTAAAAAATCGTCACATCTCAAAGTGTGACATAGTGCAACATTTAGGTATCATCACAGGCGGTAGAAGGACACAGTGTGACGATGTTGCACTGCTTCTCATAGTAGGGTGAGACTAAGACTGAAACTTGAGAAAAAATAATAAAAATATGACAGGGTTTTTTAGTGAACTTTTAGGATCTAAGAGTCAACGTGGATCACCGAGTGACTCAGAGAATGAAAAATAAACAAAAGTAGGCAAGCTAAAAGAAAAAGGAAGCAAGGCCAAAAGAAGACGATCCCCAGTGGAGTCACCAATTTTTTTACTGGACAAATCAGTAAGTGTTGAAACAAACTAATCTCCCTAACTTCAACAAGAAATTAGAAAAAAACATGACATAATACAAACTTCTCCTTAGATTTCCTTTGTAATGTATACTAGTTCAATGAGGGATAAACGACATACTGTTTAAACATTGTTTTAAAATTGCTAGTGTTGTCCTTGCTCCATCTAAAGGTTTGTGGGATGTTGAACCTGTTGAGAAACTCAAACCAACAAAGAGAGAGCAACGATATATATATATTCCAATGAAACCTATGCATAAGATCAAGGAGTTATGCAATAAAAATGGAGACACTTTTATAGGAAAGAAATGTATTATTGTATTATATTGATGAAAGTGGAGAATACAACATGTCCCTTGATGTTGCAAGGTCCCTTCTGGTGGCCCTTTTCCTCAACACACACACCTTTTCTCCAATGATTTTGATGAAGAGTATACACTACCTGACTTGGAAAGCTAAAGCAAAGCTATCACAAGCACAATCTTTAGCATAATTCTTCATACATAAGCCAACCTAACTATTCTCATGACACATCCCTTCTTATATAGAGTGAAGAGGGATGGATGAATGGATTATGATGATCCCACTAAATCATATAAGTGAGTGAGATCCAAACCATTTGGTGGCCACATCATCCTTTTGAAGATTCCATTCTAGATCCTTAGAGAAATTCTTATTTTTCCTTTGTTTAAACATAGTCGCACCCTCAACACTGAGAAACCTGTGATGACATCGCAGGCCACTGTGGTGTAGCATGAAATTATTTGGAATCATCACACCCTTAACACTTTTAAAGGTGCGACGATCCTTCTTGATAGGGTTTTCAATAAGGAAAAGATGATTCCATATCTCAAGGAAAATCTTATTTCTTCAATAGCCTTCAGGGAATAGGGAAAATGATCTTTCTTATAATAGGATATACACATATCATTAGTGGTCACAGGGGTGATGATAATAATGTGTAAAACCTCTTAACAAGTATGCACTCAGTTTATCTTATTCACATTAGGAAGATTTTGTGATCTCCTTCTGGTATAAATTTGTTAAGGGTTTAAGTGTTTATTGTTTGAATGTATAAAAACTACCTCTATTCCCTCTTACTGAAAAGTTCCATAGTTTGAAATGAATATTTTATTATAAATACTTTCCATGTTCTCCTCAATGAGGTTGATGGTCTCACAACGTTGTTGAATATTAAATATTCTTTTAAGAACAATATCCATACTTTCCATTGATTATTGGTTTGTCAACATTTTGTTTTTTTTTCTTGGATCTCCAAACTAGGGTTACTAGTTGATAATATATTAAGATAGCCATGGGCGTCTTTGAATTTTCTTTTTGGTTTTAGAAGAAAGTAATATTCTTGTTTATAATCTCAATATATTATACTTCTCTGAAAATTCATCAAATATTATATTTAATTATCTTAGTTTATCACTGCATATATACTTTTATCTATATAGAAATAAGGATTGACCAGATAAGGCTTCATGGTTTTGTTTTCATGAATCTTTTTATCTCTAACCCTTACTCTATGATATAAAAAATGTGAATATGAGAAATTCCAGTATCAATGACTTTGATTTAACTTGTAATCAAAGGTTTTCTTTGTATTTATATCAAAAGAATGATATATGTTTGTATTCAAGCAACTACACAATATATTTACAACACAACAAACTTTGTTCAAAAACAAGAAAACAATGTACATAAATATTTTCTCTATTATGGCATATATGTATGCTCATTATAAATATCAATTTACAGAGTTCATTAGTTTACTGCATTGTCTACCCCCAATATTATTTTTTTATAATAAAAAAACATTCTACTAAAATTCCTTTGATGATATCAACATATATTATAAATAGATAATCACGAATTTTCTATTTCTATATAACAAGAATGAGTCTTTAAATCCATATACTTCTGTAGTAATGAGTATTCAATAGAAAAAGAAAATTAAACAAAAATATTGGTAATGAAACATATCTGGTCATGTTTTTAAAAATTGGGGACAAATTGAGGAGAGAATCTAGTTCCTCCCAACCATAGACCAGAGAATCCAAGTTACTTGCTCCTATCACCCCCGATGCTAATTCATTATTCCATGGGGACTGAAAATTTCAATAACCATTTCTAGATAATCTAGAACTTGACTCTTTCTCATAACCATCAAGTTCAAATCATGCTCACAAGTACTCAACAACATCCTACCTTCTCTATACTTGTTTCTCCCCTTGTGTTACCAAGAAGAATGAAAATATTTCCTAGGTATTTTCTTTCAAATTAGCCTCATCTGTAACCCTAGGGAATCTTCTTGGATTAAATTTTTGCTATCTTGTTCCCTCACATCCCACATATTTGGTTCTAGGTTTACACTTTTCCTCATGGACAATATTTACTCTAGTGGTTTTTATCCATTTTAACTCTCCCATGGAATAATGAATTACTCTATTGTAGCTAGACTATATAATCAGTTTGTCTCAAGTTAAATAAAATAAATTAAAAATAATATTTACAAAATTATTTCTCATCATAAATGTATATGATGATATAAATTTAACTTAAGTCTTTCCTAAAAAACTTTTCCAATTATTAATAACCAAAATTAAAATGTTCAAATATTTTTTCAAAATGGAGGGATATTACATAAGTCCATATTATTTTGAAGCATCTTACGTGGTGACCCCAAGAGTTATCTACTTGCAGTTGTGCAAGACCATCTACTATTTCCAATTTGTCTCCCCAGAACTAGGGGAGCCTTCAACTTCCTCATCTTCTCACGCACCAAATCATTTCGCTCTACCTTTCTGTCCTATATACACACCACAATTGTATGCCTTGTGTTCCAGTCCAATATGCACACTACCAATTTGTGTGTTATCTTCCTTTGTTAACAACGCACTATTGTGTCACACACCATCCTCTCCTCTTATTAGCGCACCAGTGCTCTACACTTCATCTTCCTCTAAGGTTGTGTAACTCCACAACAACCAAGGGGTTTGGACTTCGTTACCTAGGCCCTTAATAGTATCACTACTAGTATCCCTACCAAACACTATATCCTCTATTCCATGCCTCTTTGTGGGCCTATCCTCATATGTGCTCCACTCTGGCACACCATACTCTTCTACACTACCACTTGGTGCAGATTATTTTCTCTTCATATTGGACCCGACCCCTCATCGTGTGCCCTTGGCTAATTCTTTTCCACCTCTCTTTCTGCTCTTCTTCTTATCTCAATTCTTATTCTGTACCTATCGAATATTTTTCTCCTCTGCTCGTATGGGTTCATTCCATACCTCACCTCATCTCAACAATTTATGGATATCTGTCAATAGATCCATATTCTCTCTTACATTCCCCCATACTTGTAGATCCCCCCCACCCCCTGTTTTGTGCCCACGTGCTAGGGGATTTTACCCATCCATTCAATTGTGCTACATGAAAATCAACCCCTTCTCTATGAACAACATCTTTATCCAAAGTGGAATTTCTTCCAACATCTACTTTCTTGGTCCTTCCACAAACTTTATTTCAACCCCTCTAAAAGAGTCGTTGTAATCCATGACCAATTCAACAATGTATCCTTATTTTACTCAAGAAAACTGGAATTTAATATCCTGAGTCATTTTATTATCCAACAGTTTCAATTATTCAAGATTGGATTGATCCCAAACAACTGGTTCTAGCAGCCACACCAGAGAGTTGGTACTAGTTTTCCTTTTCATCCATTTAAACAATAAAGAAGGAAATTCAACAAGGAAAATATCATGCATATATCTATTTACAAATACCTATCCTTCCATTGGTTTGCATTCACCCTGATTCCATGAGTTTCTCACAGGGAAAACTCCTGCTCTTTTGCATTCAATCACTCTTCAAGCTCCTCTAGATATTGATGTCAAATCATATCTTACCTTCATCATTCCTGAAAATAATTTGAGGTCCCGGCAATGGAACTATTTGTTGGGAATTTGTAGCCATGCTTCTACTCATTCTTCTTAATGTTGGGGAGTTTAAACCCAGGGCTCGTTAAAAGTTGTCCAACAAAAACCCCAGAGAACTAACATATCAATCCTCGGCCAAGGCTGAGGAAGGTCTCACCTAAGATTAAAAGAGGATCATAGATACCATAATGTCTTGTGACATGTATTAAGGATAAACACATGAAGGTTCATTCAGATTAGCATCCATGCGGCTCATATCTGAAAAATTATTAGGAATACGAAGTAAAATAATACACACACATGTTTAACTCATACATAATAAACACAAATTGGATAATAACTATCTCATATTTATTACTAGAATCATTCCATCACAAAACAGGTATATATTACACAAAACATATACCTATGACAACCATATAATTTCATATCTTCTCTACATAACTCCTTATAATTACAACATACTGCAAAATGTGCCTTATCTCAAAACGCAGACATACTGTAACGACCCTGCTTAAATAGATGTATAGGATTATTAATTATAATTAATTTAATAATCTAACTGTCCTAAAAGTTAGCTAAACAATAATTATTTCTTAAATAACATTAACTAATTAATTATTATTAATTACTTGTTCATGATTGTCAAGGATTAATTAATTATTAATTGACTCATTAATTAATTAAGTAAAGAATTAAAGGGGGTTAATAAATTATATTGTTAAATTAAATCTTGCGTATTCGGGAAGGGATAGGACATTAAATATAGGATAAAATAATAAATAAAGGGGATAAGGAACATGAATAATGGGATAAGGGGCATTAACTACGAAAGGATAAGATAATTAATAAATGGGTAAGGAAAGTAATGAAGGAGGGGGAAGTCAGGGAAGGGGCAATATGACGGGGAGAGCCTTACGATGGAAGGCATTCTTTTGGGAAGGGGATTACCATTCTACGGGGAATTTTTGGAGGTTTCTCTTGGATTTGCACAGGAGTTGAGTTCTGTAGTCAGGAAGGTTTAGTACAGGGGCACCGGTTTGTTAGAGGTTTTGGGCACGGGGGACAGGATATCCATATGATATCCTAGAGATAGAAAGTTTTCCTAGTTGGCAGGGTGGAACAAGGTTTGGGCAGTGTTAGATCCAGTTCAGCACGAACAACCAGATCGATGGAGGAATTAGCATCAAACCAAGGTATATTAAAATTATGTATTTGTTTTATTCTGTTATAAAATTTTATTATTCATTGATCAATTTAAAATGTGTATGTGCTCAATTATAAGGAATTATTGAATTTTCTGAAATCAAGTAGCAGTTACTGTTTTGTTTGATTAATTATTTGACATTAAATTTATTCAGCTACTACACATGGTATCAGAGCCTCGTTCACAATCTGGAGCCTTAAGGGCCAAGTTCCCAGCTCCAACTCCAGCTACGCCTAACCTACAAACCAAACACAAAATTTTTAACACAAATATAAAAATAAATGCAATACGAATTGAAAATGTAAAAACAAATTTACTAAAGTCAAACAAGTGAAAATGAATACAACTATGGTTGTTAAAGTAATCCAACAGTAGAAGACCCATCTACACTAAACGCAGAAATCACTACTCAATTATGTTCTAAGTGAATATAAAGCATCATTCAAGACATTAGGATACCGTGAATCTAAGCTACATGCATCATTTATAAAAATTCCACCTAATCCACCAAAGTTTGAATCTATGTACAATGTTATTAGAAGTGAATACTACCAAGGTTAAATATAAACAAGAAAGAAGAAGGTTTTGATAGATCTGTAAAAAATCATTTCCCAGGTTGCAGGAAAAAAATGGAACTTGCTAAGATTTCCCTAGAACTAGCAAGTGACCTTAAAAACTACCTCAGGCTATGTAAGCATCCACTTTGAACCTCCTAAGCCATGGTTTGTTATGTTGAACTTTACCAATTAAAATAAATATTAATTTAAACCTTGTGTTTGTACCAACGCTTTGGACCTGCATTTTGAATCATCTTAGAAATATAGATCATTGATTTTAAATTCCATATGAACCAATTAAGGTGGGTGTTTAAGTATATTTAATTTTTATTTTGTGTAAACAAAGCTTAAAAGCTTCAAGTATAATTGTTTTTTTCAAATAAAATAAAAGAAGATTGAAAACAATATTCTCAATGTGACTTGGGAAGTCTGCAATGGTGACTTCAGTATCGATCTTTCAAATAAAATGGAAGTTGATTTAACAATTACGATCACTTAACTATTCATATTTCAAATGAAATGGATGTTGACTTAGCAATTACACATGCATGAGAGTAGTTTTATATATATGGAGAATTTTGGAGAAGCCAGTAAATCTCATTTGAAATTTGCTTGTGATAAGATCCTTGGTGTTAATAATGATTTGTTGCTCAACTCTGTACTTCCTCAAGATATGGAGTAGACAAATTACACACTGATGTTTGACGAACATTTTGGTTATAGTGTAGAAAAATGGTTATGACCAAAGGGAGTCTTGGAGGACAAAGAGATATTTCTCTTCTACTGTTATTCACACTGATTTGCTCCATATTTTGAGCAAGAGTTTATATCTTAGACAGGGTGTGGGAAGAACCTATCTACCCTGTTTTAATGAAGTACAAATCTCCAACAATAATCAACAAAATAATCATAATTTTGAAAGGTGTACATATGTCGACTTGATGAGAGAAGTTCACCACTTCGATAAAGAAGACAGTAACCATGAGTCCAGGATTATTCATTAAGACAGTAAAAGATGTAATGAACAACATTCAAAAAGGGACCCTAAGTGTGAAAATGGAGGAAAAGAGCACAAACCTATACTGGCAAGATATTTTTGAAAATTAATATAGAGTACGTGGACTACCCTGCAATAGAATTTTCATGTCTAATTTGGGTTGAAGAACGCAATCAGGCACTATGGTAGCCTTATAACCCTGAATTTTGCAAGTAAACGAGGGCTTTAGATCAAAACTTTTTCTTTTTTTTTGTTGACGATATGACTACCTAGATTCCAAATGTGTGTTTGATGTTATGTTGCACCTGCTAGTAAAGATGGCTATATTTTCTAGCAATAATGAAAGAGAGTATCCCAGCATTTGGAAGAGAATCTTGAAAGAGTGTGCAATATTTATGGAAACCCTTGAAGCCACCTTAGTTTATGGTTATATGCCTCGCTAAAGAAAATATGAATGGTGGATTGTCTCTTGGTCGCTCATTGCTTGTTTGTTTTGTGAACAAAAATTATAACAGTCAAGTATTTATTACATGTCTCATGCGCTATGAGAAAGAAATCATATAAGTAGTAATGCAAAATTTAATCCAAACCAGAAGTGATTTACAAAACAAATATCGTTGAAACGGGTTCAGAAATGATAAATGTGGACTACCCATGTGAAGTTGGATAACGTCTAAAAAAGAAAAAATCAAAGGTGAACGATGAATTTGAACCTGAAAAGAGTGTGTTAAATATAAATCAAACAAACTCGGCAGTCGCAGAACAACCTCACAATCATCTGCACACAAATCTTTTTCCGGAACAACCAGGGCAACTGAAAAAAAAAATACGCCTTGCAGTGGCAGCACGAGTAGAAAAATCAGGAGCTGAGCGACTTGATCGCTAATAACCATACCAACACCAGTGCCAAGAGAAGAGGAAAGAGGCTAGAGGTTGCAGAGGAAAGAGGTGGAAGTGAGGGAGCTTTAGGGTTAAGGAAGAGATTAGGTGTTTGGTACTAAGAGCCGGCGGCCGGGCACATGGGCCTCATGCCAGAAGCCCAACCTTAAAGGCTGCTAGATAATGCCTCATTTCGCATTAAGTATTAACCACATTAAACTCTCGCCGAAGTGAAAATAAGATTTTTTTTTGTAATATTAATTCTAATTTTATTTATTTAAGAAAAAGAAGCATTAATATTATTATGTAAATTTAAATTATTTAAAATAAATTAATTACCTTATATTAAATCAAATTAAAACTGATAATTATTTAAATTATTTAAATTTAATAATATATGCTAATCTTAATATGATAAAAAAAAAAAGTAAATTGACTCCATGGGTTTTGAACCCACGACCACCACCAAGAGAAGCACCTTAAAAAGAACACTAACACCAACACACCCTCATAAGTCTTTACAAATAAATTATTTTACTTATTTACATTAATGGTAATACTATCGGGATAAGAGTAGTATTATTATTAGGAAGATACAATATGAAGATTAAGACTAACTGGCTTATTACCTAACCTATTGATTCGGAGCCAGCTAACTGAGTTGAATCATAATTAGTGAATGCACCAGAAATCAAGGTAAAGGATTATTTGGCGCCACTGATCTTTGTATCCCAAGTATAAACTCCAATTTTCCAAGCGTTAGGTTCATTAGACCGTACACCCAATTCGTCGATCCGAGAACCAGGTCCCTCCACTCCATTCCACCAGTCAAGTCAATGCTAAATCTCGATGCAACAATCGACAATGCCAACACTACACGCCAAGGAAAAGCTCTCGAGTCAAGCATCAGAGGATATTTAGTTATAAGTGAAAAGTTAAAAGGGCTTAGACTAGGACAAGCAGGAAGGAGGCGACATATGCACTAGGAGAGTAAGAATAGGAAGTGGTGAGTATGGCGCAAGGCTAGCGTAGCTTCAGGGAAAGGGAACCAATAGTTTTTTTTATAGGGGCGAAGAAATCAAGCTTAGACGCTTAATGCTAATCCTAACCTAGCCAATCCCCTGAAGGAGTAATTTCTATTTACAGACAAGTAAAGAAAACTTATGCCTAACCCTGTTTCTAGTTTGAGTAGCACCAATTTGAAACTTCCTTGAACTCACCCTGACAACTTGGTTGATGCAGGTTAAAGCATACAGGATGGTTAGGACTCGAGGGAGTCGAGGTAGGGGAGCGTCGTCGCAAGAACCACCAACACCACCAGCACCACCACCACCATCGCCCGAACTAGCCCTCATACTACGCTCGTTGGAAGTCATTAACGAGACTTTAAAGGGGCAAAAACCGACAAGGACTGAAGTGGAACCCCCACCATCTGGAATGGGTAATCTAGAAGAATCAAAGGATTCAGGGGGAGGACCTCCACCTAAAGACATCACACGAGAATTGCAGAAGATCAAACTTTCAAAGTTTGTCGGGGGTCGCGCTAGTGAACGCGTGGAAGCATGGTTGGAAGGCATGACAAGGTGTTTTTCCTTAAGGGACTATGCATCCAACTCAAAGGCAAAGATCACGATTTTTTAGTTAAGAGACAACACCTTGAACTAGTGGGGCAACCTAGAAAGACAACTGCACCTTACCCGAGACACAGTATCTTGGGAACTTTTCGAGGAGAGGTTTCGAAGGAAATATCTACCAGCATACTATGAGGAACAACAGGTAGGGGCATTTCATACCTTAGTACAAGGAAAAAGAACTATAGAAGAATATGAGATCAGATTTATAGAATTGGTCAAATATGTTTCGTATATGGACAATGACCAGAGACAGGAAGAGCACTTCATCTATGGATTGAACCCTAAGATAAGAGCTATGGTGCGGATGTGGAAACCGTCTTCTGTATAAGAAGTGGTGGAAAATGCGTGTTATGTGGAGGAACACATGAACTTAATCGGGGGTACAATACCAACATTTCCGCATCGTCCTGGATTCGTAGGGAAGGCCCCAAGGAAATTTCCTAGGAGAGGGGACTCAAGGCCACCGCCATATGGTAACAAAGTCGTGCCAAGGACAGTAGCTACAGGGATTTCAATGGCAGCGAGTGCAACATCTCATTCATCGCCAACGGTGTAGATAGGTCCACGACTATCTCAGGGAACAACGAGTAGGGGAAGGGGTTCCAGGGGAAGGAACTCATTTCAGAGGCAATCACATAACTATGCACAGGTTCAATCTCGTGTTACCTGTTGGGCGTGCGGAGGACCCCATTACTAGTGTGACTGCCCAGAGTTACAATCAGGGTTCGTGCATAGAGAAGGAAAGGCACTGATGGGGAGAGCAAGTAGCAGCCACCAGATTTATGCAGCGGTTAATAATCGCCAGGCTGAACATCAATCCACGGTGGTGGAGTCATCAAGTATGCTAAATCATATCAATGTCAAGATTTTGTTTGATTCTGGTGCGACAAATAGTTTCATTTCACCATCTGCATTAGAAAAGAGTGGCTTGGCAGCCTACGAGCACGATGACTTTAAACAAGTTGAGATGGCTTCAAGGGAAAAACAAGTGGTAGGACCTAGCGTCGATAATTGTATATTAGACCTGGGAGTGTGTACTACTAGGTTTAAGGTATACGTCACTGCTTTTGGGGCGTATGAACTAATCATTGTAATGGATTGGTTAGCAACTCACCGAGCTTTGGTAGATTGTTTCGCAAAGAGGGTGCTTTCTGTCGACAATGAAGGAAGACCAGTAGAGATCCAGGGTGTACAAAGAAAGTGTCGTTACACTTTATATCAACTATGAAGGTTAAGCGATTCTTGACGCAAGGGTGTTGATTGTATGTAGTGGAAGCAGTGAATGAAAGGAAGGGATCCTCATTGGATCAGTACCTGGTATTGTCAAAATTTCAGGTTGTTTTTTTGAATGAGTTACCAGGGTTACCTCCTGAGAGGGAGCTTGATTTTACTATTGAGCTAAAACCTGGTGCAGAACCGATCTCCAACACTCTGTATCGGATGACAGTGCCGGAACTTTGTGAATTGCAAATGCAGTTGAAAGAGTTACTGGACTTAGGGATAATAAGGCTCAATGTTTCACCCTGGGGCACGCCAGTAATTTTTGTAAAGAGGAAGGAAAAATCCTTACGAATGTGTATAGACTACAGGGAATTGAACCGTGCTATAGTGAAAAATAGGTACCTGATGCCACAAATAGATGACCTCTTCGATCAAACGAAAGGAGCAGCGGTATTCTCAAAGAATGATTTGCAATCAGGGTATCATCAGTTAAGGATTAAGGAAGGTGATATCCCAAAAACTTCCTTTCGAACTCGGGTTGGACATTACGAGTTTTTTGTAGTACCTTTCAGATTAACTAATGCACCAACCGTATTCATGAGCCTCATGAACGATGTATTCCAGAAGTACTTAGACCGTTTTGTACAAGTCTTTTTAGATGACATCCTCATATATTCCAAGAATGAAAGAGAACATGAGGAACACTTGCGAATAGTGTTGTCCTACCTTAAAGAGAACAAATTGTATGGGAAGTTGTCGAAGTGTTCCTTCTTCCAGAAAGAGATCAACTATTTAGGTCATATCATTTCTGGTGAAGGAATCTTTGTGGACCCAGAAAAGGTAAAGGCCATTATGGAATGGCCAGTGCCAAAAAATGCCCATGAGGTGAGGAGCTTCATGGGGCTAGCAGGTTATTACCAGAGATTTGTAGAAGGATTCTCAAAAGTAGAGAAACACATCACCACCTTGCAACGCAAGGGGGTCAGGTATGATTGGATAGAAGAATGTGCTAGTGCATTCATTGAGCTTAAGAGGTTACTAACTAGTGCGCCAATTCTACGAATGTTGGATATGGAAAAGGAATTCATAGTCTGCACGGATGCCTCGAAGAAAGGGTTGGGGGCCATGCTAATGCAGGATGGAGGAGTGATAGCCTATGCGTCAAGGAAGTTGAAGAAACACGAAGAGTTACACGCGACTAATGATTTAGAGTTGGCAGATGTAATGCTAGCTCTGAAAATTTGGAGGCACTCTCTTGTGGGGCAAAACTTTGAGCTCAAAATGGACCATCAAATTTTAAAACATATCTTCACTCAAAGAGATCTGAATGCCATGCAAAGACGATGTAGTGAGTTTATGAGTGAGTACGATTTTGGTATTTCGTACATCAAGGGAAAGAGAAATGTGGTCGCAAATGCCTTGAGTAGGAGACCACGTATCTTCTCCTTAGTAACCTTAAAGGTCAATCTGAGGGAACATGTGCTGGCACAACTCCAACGAGACAATTGGTATTTAAAGGTTACTTCAAACCTCCAAAGGAAGAGGTAGTTAGATCCAAAGTATGAAGGGTATAGTCTGGAAACAGATGGACTGTTAAGATATCGAGGAAGGATGTACATCCCTGAGAATGGGGATATTCAAAGCATCATACTAAAGGAAGCCCATAGAGCACTTTATTGTGTGTATCCAGGTGTGAAGAAGATGTACGCAAATATGAGGAAGCTCTTCTTCTGGGTAGGCATGAAGCATGATGTAGTCCATTTCATTGCCAAATGCCTAGAGTGTCAACAAGTGAAAGCCGACCACCATCACCTGGCAGGCCTCCTACAACCACATGATGTTCTTATATCCAAATGGGAAGTCATCTCTATGGATTTTGTTGTGGGGTTGTCGCTCACATCCCATAGACACAATACCATTCTTGTGATATCCTGGATATAGACACAATGCCATTCTTTTCTATATCCAGGATATCATATGGATATCCATATGGCCATTCATATGGGTGTCGAAATTGAATTATGGGATATTATGAGATCTATTTCTAACTGGAAAACTTTGATGTTAATTTATCGGTACAGGGATACCAAATTGAAATGATGATATTATGAAATTACATGATGATAATGCATAGAAATGTATGAGTTTGTGTTACAGACTAATCTGCAGGTTATGGGCTATGAAATAGCCAAGGGATAAAGATGGTGAAAGTGGATGTAATGACCACTAGCCAAGAAACACTATGGTATGAATATTGTATGAGGAATTTATATTGGTTTGGATGCGTTGCTATGATATGTGGACCAGTGCATGATTTCAGGTGATGACACTGACCAAAACCAAATAAACGATGACAAAACCTCCAACAACACAGTGCCACTGTGTATTCCATTGTAGGGTGTGGACCCTAGTCCTGTTAGGAGGGGTGGAGGCATTTCCCACTGTGTATCCTCCATTGTAGGGTGTGGACCCTAGTCCTGTTAGGAGGGGTGGAGGCATTTCCCACCATGTATCCTCTGAAACCTGAAGTCATGGGAGGACGGTGTCAGTTCAAGCTCCCCAAGATGTGTGATGATGATTGTCATATGCCTATTGTGGAAGCTTGGTCGATATAGTGACACTTCCGCTTACGGGTTCTATTTGGATTTAGGTCAATATAGTTGATGCTCCAAGATAGTCCAACAGAGGAAGGATAGGAATGGAGATGGAAGTAGGTTAGGGAGGAAGGATGAGTAGAAATAGTTGAGAGAGTATGGAGATTTGTCTGATGGTGGAATTTAATGCTTTCCCTTCAAGAAAAAAAGAGAAATGTGTATATATGAATATTCATTATTATGTAACTAAACCACAGTTGTTTAAAATAAAATCGTTGATCAAGATAATAGTAATTAAAGGATTTCTCAAACAATTGATTGGTTTGTTGTCTTTTATAAAAGACTAGTCTTGCTGACTGGATTGGATGCATACATAAATTACTAAACGATGATAGTTTTGATTATTAGTACATGCATGAGACTTGTATGTACTAGCTACACATGCATTTCTTGTACATATACACTAGCATGTATGAGTCTTCTTGACATACTTACTGATAATGTCGGTTACTTGTTATGAATGTGTGAACCATGTTTCTTTTCCTTTGTACCATAAGATACCTTAACTTCGGGACGAAGTTTCCTGAAGGGTGGGTGTATGTAACGACCCTTCTTAAATAGATGTATAGGATTATTAATTATAATTAATTTAATAATCTAACTGTCCTAAAAGTTAGCTAAACAATAATTATTTCTTAAATAACATTAACTAATTAATTATTATTAATTACTTGTTCATGATTGTCAAGGATTAATTAATTATTAATTGACTCATTAATTAATTAAGTAAAAAATTAAAGGGGGTTGATAAATTATATTGTTAAATTAAAGCTTACGTATTCGGGAAGGGATAGGACATTAAATATAGGATAAAATAATAAATAAAGGGGATAAGGAACATGAATAATGGGATAAGGGGCATGAACTACGAAAGGATAAGATAATTAATAAATGGATAAGGAAAGTAATGAAGGAGGGGGAAGTCGGTGAAGGGGAAATACGACGGGGAGAGCCTTATAGTGGAAGGAATTCTTTTGGGAAGGGGATTACCATTCTACGGGGAATTTTTGGAGGTTTCTCTTGGATTTGCACAGGAGTTGAGCTCTGTAGTCAGGAAGGTTTAGTACAGGGGCATCAGTTGGCTGGAGGTTTTGGGCATGGGGGTCAGGATATCCCTATGATATCCTGGAGCTAGGAAGTTGTCCTATTTGGTAGGGTGGAACAAGGTTTGGGCAGTGTTGGATCCAGTTCAGCATGGACAACCAGATCGATGGAGGAATTAGCATCACACCAAGGTATTTTAAAATTATGTATTTTTTTTATTCTGTTATAAAATTTTATTATTCATTGATCAATTTAAAATGCGTATGTGCTCAATTAAAATGAATTATTGAATTTTATGAAATCAAGTAGCAGTTATTGTTTTGTTTGATTAATTATTTGACGTTAAATTTATTCGGCTACTACACATACAACAGACACAAAATTACATTCGAAAGCATTACAATATTACAAAATGCTCAGAGCAAGCTTTATATTAACGAATTAATGAATATATTCTCATGAAACATCTGGATAGCCTCATTTCTTATACCATTGCTTCCTTTTATAACTTTCTCTACTTGGGAGCATTGTCTCTTTCTACTCTGTTCCACTTGCTCGACTGACAAAACTACCTCGCACGCTTCTGACACCTTCCTGCAGTCCATGTAACCTTCAAGAATTAGGGCGATCTTAACTTACCTTTAAGCTCATCTCTTGTCATCTCCATGATCCCTTGTGTTGCTAGGAGTAATCATTTGAGAGTATTTCATTATGATTCTTTTCTTGATTCTGGCATCTATCTTCTTGATTTCTAGTGCTCATCAAAACTGGGCAATACTCTTTTAGGATTGTTGCACAGTGTCAAAACTCGTTCAAGTGCACACTCTTTGTCATTTCTTGCATGTTTCCTTAGGCACGCACAAAACTATGGAATGATCACACACAACTTTGTTTTTCCACGCGTGAAAAACTAAACCCAAAACTTTGGGTGCCAACACTCTCCTAGGATTCTGTCTCTCCCTAGGGTGAATTCTCATCGCCTGGTTAAGGAACTAAAGTTCCCACACATAAATCACTTGTTTGTTGGGGAATTTCACATATTTTTGGGCACATCTCTCATGAATATATCCTTCCCACACATCTTGTTGGACGTTTAAATTTTTTTAGGTGTTTAATTTTCTTGCTGGGGAAAGTTTCAACTTTTCCTAGGCACTCCAAATTCTTGTTGGGTCAATTACATCCTTTCTAAATCAATTTTCTTTCTGAGAAGAAATTCATCTTTTCTAGGAACTCTATTCAATAGTTGGGTCCATCATTCCTTGGATATTTGTTGTTTAACTTTTACATGAACTCACTCGACCAATTGGGAACATTATTCCTTGGGTATTTCCTATCTACACTACATGTGACTTCACACTAGTAGTTGCTATTTCATCCATTTCTCCCTTTATACTCAACATACCTCCACCAAAATCCTAGCATGTAGGTATGAGTATGAACCCTAGTCAATAAAGACTCCATGTGCAATCATCTTTCTATCCAAATGTTCGAGTGTGAGATCTAGCTAGAGGAGAGACCTGACGTGCCTACTCTTGATTGTCCAAGTGAAACACATGGACCTTAGCTAGTGGAGAAACCATGATACATTTCATTTTTAAGTTGACATGCTAAAAACTTAACCCTAATAGACTTTGAGTGTTTGGTGTAACATCTCATTATTCCACATTCTCAACCTAGACTCGGGGCACCCGCAGAATTCCTAACTATCAGGGAGTTTCAATATTAGTCTCGTTGGTTAGGTACTACCTCTGGTTTTTTTTCCTCATTGTCTCATGGTCAAGGTGTTGCATTGAGCACCCACTTCGATAGTTGGTGCATATTTTATGTTGTTCACACATCACACTACTACTTTGGATGTTAAACCCTATGTTAGCCATGTAAACATGTTTCTCATTAGGGAATTCGAGAGGTGGACTTACAATAATTGAATAGACACGTAGGTGGAAGGAATTGCATTTAGAAACATTGTTGAATAACATGTGGTTGAGAAGTTGAGGAATAGTGAGAAGCATCCTCCCTTTGAAAACATGGAACTATGTTTGGGTTATGAATAATAGTGCTTTCATTTTTTTAATGCCACATGTGTATTACTATTGACTAAATTGAGTGAAGACATGTATCAATAGGAAAAGAAGAAATTACATTTCCCAAGGAAGAGGAAAAAGGCTTGGCAGCTTCCAGAAGACAAAGAACCTTTTGCAAATCCTAAAAGACAGGACAGGGGTAGAGAAAAAATGATAATTCGACACATGTTTCCCTGTTGGCGAAGCGAGTGGGATATGAATCCCTTGATTACAGATCATTATAATAAGACCAAAATGTTTGAAAATACCTTAATTTTTCAAAACCACAAAAAATATCTCAAGATCTAAATGAAATAGAATTATACATCAATGCATCATCGAACTGCAATTCAACATGATTCTATCCATGTACCAACAAATGCTTTTATGACTAATGAACTCAACAAGGATCATTGTTACAAGCCTAATTCAACATTTTTTCTCTTCCATATTTTGTTATGTTTCTATTAGTAACATTAGAATCAACAATTTTTTATTTTTTTAACCTAAGAATCAAATGATCTTAACTTATTAAAAAAAATAAGACATGTTTCCAGCACACTCTCAAGTTCAAAATTCTTGAAAAAAACAATATGTAGTAAAATCATACGGCTAAAATGTCTTAATGTTATAACAACCTAGATCATCAATGTTTTCTTCCATGCATCAACAATTTGATGATTCAATATTTCTTTCAAAAACTTAAAAAAATAGCCAACAACTATGAAAAAATCATGCTCGTTAAATGACAAAAATCAAGATTTCTAAAATTCCTTTTTGTTGAAAGGTAAATTTGATTTATTACATTTTTTGGCTCAAAAAATAATGAATTTATTCCCAAATGGAAGACATATTATTTTATATGTTTCACACTAATTTCAACTCATATTAGCAAACAACTTCACTTCAAATAATCCTATGAGACTTTCAAAACAAAGAAACTACACACAACCTTTTGTTTCTTGTAGACACCAATCAAATATAGTGTGAAACAGGAGTATAAATAAGAGTCAAGGGTATTAAAACAATTAGAAAATGAATGAATATCAAACTAGCTTGTTTGCTAAGACTTGAGATATTGAATCAATGAAATAAAATAAAGGAACACCTATTTATCCAAGAAAAAAAAAACCAATACTTGGGAAAATTAATTTAATCTCCGCATCCCCCAAACATATGAATATGAAAATAAATCATTCAACCATTGTTTTTTAACCTAATCTGTTAGGGACCTAACCCCTCATGCAGGTAGAATAATATATTCTGATGTAATAAAGGTCAATATTAAGAAGACCTAATAGAAGCTTCCGCTTCTAGAAGGATCTTCCTCTAGATGGTTCTTTTGATAGACATATTTAGTATAAATAGGAGTCAAGGCTATGAGAACTTTTGTCTTGGATATTATTGTAATAGAGATCTGCTCGGATCGAGGTTTCCCCCTCAAATAGGCAAGTGAACATTGCTCTCAGTGATCAAAGTGCTCTTTCAGGTGTTATTCTAGTATCATTTTGGTATTATTGTGGTGTTTTTCTGGTTATATTGTTGTTCATCTACCATTTCTATCATTTTATTTCTGTTCTGCATACTTTTATATATGGAATATTACAAGTGGTATCATAACACTTTCCTCAGCAGAAAATTGTGGGTTAATTTTGTTTTCCAGGGTAGAGGCATATTCCGATGTCTTTAGGCTATAAAGATTTTTCATTATGCCCATAAACCCGCGGTTGGGGATTCATACACGTAGGAAATACAAGTGGTATTTAAGAACACATCTCTTGGCCACCCTTGTAACCCCTATTGGTACCCCTTCGAGTGGTAGCGCATCAGACAACACCTGTATACAAATCAACCTAGATTTCATGAAGCCCTCTTTAGATAAACCGATCGAAAGCCTGACTGTTATAGTGCCACCAATAACAACACTGTGGAAGATACTCTCTAGTACCTGGGTAGTTGGGTAGTATGGCTAAGGCCATGGTCTAACCTTCTTAGTTGGTTCCCTGAGATATTGAGTCAAGTACTACTATTGGACCCCGCACATATATCAGAGAGCTATAGCATAGGAAAAACCCTTGTCTGTAGAACCCTTGAATACCTAACCTTTTGGGATGGAAACAAAAAACTACACAGACAAGATTTATTACAGCGCAACTGTGTCTCCTACATTCAATTTTCCAAATCACTACGCATTTATTCCTGATTAAGAATTTGGGAATTTCATCACTGTTGTATTCTTCAGATCGGAGTATAACTTCGCAGGTGTAAAAACAATTATGGATTTTTCTTCACCATTATTCAAGACCTATTCCATTGGATTTCTCTCTTCACCCTTATCACATTCATACCTATCATTTTTTAGCAAATATTTTGATCCCACCCGCCCCTTTTTGGTTCCCTCTTCATCATGGCCCATACCTACAGCCAAGACTTGGAAGCTCGCTTCAATACCTTGCAATCTAATTTCACATAGACCCAACAAGAAGTGAGAAAAATCAATGCCAATATTTACACCATAAATAAAAACATCCATTCCTCCATCGTTGCCTCAATTGAGG
This sequence comes from Picea engelmannii, assembly GCA_009831015.1. Taxonomy (NCBI): domain Eukaryota; kingdom Viridiplantae; phylum Streptophyta; class Pinopsida; order Pinales; family Pinaceae; genus Picea; species Picea engelmannii. The sequence goes on along the minus strand of ML780146.1, from coordinate 168,246 downwards.
AACTCAAACAAGACCTCAAACAAGACATTACTACCCATCTTGAATCTATCACTGCGAGGAACTGCATCAAGCTGCATATCCCTGCAAATCCCTTATCTGACCCACCTTTTCATATCAGAGATGAAACTTAATCTCATTCCCATAAGTTTCAGCCCCATCACTTTCAGCATGACCTAAGCCTTTCGCCTGTGGATGCGACCAAATTTGATGGCTCGGATCCCACTAGTTGGGTAACTCAAATGAAACATTATTTCTCTTTGTACGACATTATATATGAGTTGGACAAACTTCGATATGGTGTTATTAATCTAGATCAAGAACGTTGGCAATGGTGGCAATGGAGAAAAACTGCCCGCTAAGGGTATGTTGCTTGGACACACTTTGTGGCAGAGATTTATGAATGATTTGAAACTAACACCAACCATTTAGGGTGTTTGACAAAGTTGAAACAATCTGGCACAGTGGAAGACTTTATAGCTTCTTTTGAGCGACTGGTTGTTCGTACAGAGGGCATGTCAAATGCCTTTTTCCGAGAATTTTTTATTAGTGGCCGCAAGGTTGATATTTTTTCCCATGTCCTCGTGGCTCAGCCTCGAAGTTGGGTGGAGGCTACTAAAAGAGATAAGGAATCAAAACAGGTTGTCTCTTCTCAAAACTGAAAACCCTCCTTTATTCCTCGCACTAAACCAGTAAATCCCACTCCTCCTTCTACTCCACTAAAGATCCAAAAATTGACCAGGTCTTAAATGGATCAATGCCAACTCAAATTCCTTTGTTATAATTGCGATGATAAATATTTTCTGGGACACAAGTGTAAGGAACAAAATATTTTTATGGCCATCTCGGAGGATGTTTCAGAAGAGGATTTTGAAGCTCCCCTTGTGTCTGTATCACTTAAACCCATAGACATAACCCCTCCCTCAGACCCTCTTGAAGTAGAAACGATCATTTCCCTAAATTCTCTCACTGGCTTCTCTTCCCCCCAAAACCTCAAGATAATTGGTTACATCAAGCATAGGAAGGTCATCATTCTTGTCGATAGTGGAAGAACCCATAATTTTGTTCATCGTCGCATTTCCCAAGAAACTAATTGTTATATCCATGAAGTCAATAATTTCCAAATCATGATTGCCAATGGCAGGTCCATGAAATGTTGAGGGAATTGTGAAAATGTGCATCTCCAAATTGGTGACTACCACCTGAAATTGCATATGTTTGCTATCAACATGGGCGGTTGTGACATTGTGTTGGGTGCAGACTGGATAATTACTTTGGGTCCCATTCTCATCTATTTAAAGGAATTAACCATGCAATTCAACTAGGAGGACCAACAATATAAGTTCCAAGGAATCACTGCCAGTTTCCCTGAGATCATTAGTTCCCATCACATGGAAAAGATGCTCAAAAAATGTCATTCTGGCATTATTTCCCAACTCCAAACCATACAAGAAATTGAGACACCCTCTATGTCGTAGGACCTCCAATCAATCCTCTCTAGACATCAAGTGGCTCTTTCCATTCCCCAAGGACTCCCTCCTTCCAGTGGTGTTCTTGATCATTCCATTCCTCTTGTCCCAGGAAGCATTCCTCCCAATATTCATCCATATCGTCACCCCTTTTCCCAAAAAAATGAAAATGAGAAAATGGTTCAAGAACTTCTCAACGTAGGTGTTATCCACCCTAGTATGATCCCCTACTCTTCTCATGTTTTCATGGTACTTAATAAATAAGGTTCCTGGTGCATGTGTCCTAACTTCCGCGCCCTCAAAAAAATCACCATTAAAGACAAATTTCCCATTCCTATAATTGATGACCTCTTGGATGAATTGAGTGGTGCCCAATTCATTACTAAACTTGATCTTCATTCTGGTTACCACCAGATCCATATGAAAGAGGAAGACTTTCATAAGACTACCTTTAGAAATCATTAGGGCCACTATGATTTTTTGTTCATTCCCTTTGGCTTGTGTAATTCTCCCTCCACTTTCCAAATCCTCATGAATCATGTCTTCATCCTTTTCTCTACCATTTTGTCTTATTTTTCTTTGATGATATCCTCATCTATAGCAAAACCTGGATAGACCATATTTCTCATGTGGATCGAGTTCTCCATCTACTCTCTCCACACCAACTTTTCCTAAAACAATCTAAATGTGCTTTTGGCGCCTCAGAAGTCAAGTACTTGGGTCATCTTGTTGGCAAGGCTAGTGTCAGAGTGGATCCTAAAAACATTGAAGCTATGCAATACTGGCCTCACCCAAAGACTCTCAAAAGCTTGCATGGATTCTTGGGCTTTACAGGTTACTATCGCAAGTTTGTTAAGAATTATGGAAATATTGTGGCACCTCTTACTGCACTCCTTAAAAATAAGTCTTTCACTTGGACTCTAGTAGCTGCTCAGGCTTTTCAAACCTTGAAGATGGCCATGTGCACCACTCCAGTCCTGGCCCTTCCTGATTTCACAAGGACCTTTGTCCTAGAATGTGATTCTTCAGGGAAAGGAATTGGCTTTGTCCTTATGCAAGAGGGTCGGCCTTTGGCCTTTACCAACAAACAAATTTCTGAACGAAATTTGGGAAAATAAATCTATGACGACGAAATTATTTCTTGTGATTTCAGGAATGACAACAAGTGGTTGTTGCGTTTGTTGTGTTAACGGTGTTTTTGGTTGGGTAAATTTATTGCCTTAATAATACGTGACCGTGCCTTACTATTTTGACTGACTGATTAACCTAGTGGGGGAAATAAATAACATTGAAGAGTGTGTACTAATAAGCATCATGTTTTAGGTAGTGAATCCCCATTGATGGTTGTCATGGTCTTATTACAATTTGGTATTGCATTCACCGTTACAAAGTAATATCGTAATCACAACTATAATGGAATAGGTACTCATAGTTATATTTCTAATACCGTCACATTGGGATTTTAATAGGTAGTGGTAGTGTAATTCTTGTTAAAAGACAATGAGTTTATTATATTGAAGGAAAAACTGCTATGTTTTATTACCACATCAACCAAAAGTATTTAAATACCAATATGATATACAGATGGAATATCTTTAAACTATCTGTATTAACCTTTAACAATGCTATCTTATATATACTAACCATTACCCCCTTTTTCTAATATTTATGGGTCATATGTTAATATGGTTGATATACCACTATCTTTTATCACAAATTTTTGGTCATGTGTTAACCTTATCTGTATTTCTTAAATATTGTAAAATAGTTGTATTATCTTGTATTAACCTTATCAGGGATTTTGCCTTTACCGTTTATTGCTAATTTTCTTTTAAAGGATATGTAACTTAATAATTTTATTCAAGGTGTGCAGATAGATTTGGTTGTGCAAGGAAATTGTTGTGTTTCTTGAATGTCTTAGTCATCTTATTGATTGCCATTGGGTTCTAGGGTTAGTCATTAGGTGTTTAGATAGTCCTTGATCTCCTAGCGCACTGATTTTAGCGAGGTTGAGGGTCCAGTTATGTTGCTGCACCACGGTTGTGGTCGCGCCTATCACTTGGTGACAACATGATCCCAGTTGAGGGGATCACTGTGCACCCTAAGGGATAGAGGCAAAGGATAACTTGGTTGAGGTCTGTGCTACCCGTTGTGGGTGTGGTTCGTGGTAGTGGTTATTGGAGTTTGGGTTGTAATGCCTTCATGCATTTGGTTGTGCACCATAAAGGTTCTAGTTACTAGTTGTTGAGGTCGTGGTGTCGGGACGGTGTATGTGGTCCTTTATCTCATACGCATTTTCATGTTTGTGTTGGGCAGGTAGTCGTTCCTTCTTGATTTACGCATGCTTCACCTCGTTGCTCGATGTTCTTGCGTGTAGATTTGTTGTGTATGTTTCCAGATCTGCAAGCATTGTGTTCATCGTTAAGGTGTGGTTAACTGTGTCATCATTGCCTTCCTTCCTAAAAAAAATGGGAATTTTTTCACTTTGCTTCACTTATAGTCATAATGGTTGAGGGGTCTTTACATATGGTATCAGCACGAGGTTCAACCTGTGACTTGGAACCACTTCAGCCTTCATTGATATGATATTTGATTATAATGTTGCTAATTAAGTTGAATTTTATTCATATAGCTAATCATGGTTAGAGGATGTCGCAGAGGCAGAAGAAAAGGTGCTAGGGGAGGAGGTGTGACGCCTCTAGTAGCATCTACACCTAAGGGGTCTAACCCCCAGGGAGACGAACAGGTTGTCAGGTAGGAGAAGATAGCGATGGGTGATGTGGTTGGCTTGATGAGGTATTTTAATCAGATGTTTGAGGAACTAATCAACAATTTGGACAGAGATGAGGTGAGGGAACTGGCACCCCCAAAGGGTTCACCATGCGCTCTGGTTGGTACTGGTATCATTCACTGCGAAATTGAGAAGGTCAAATTTTCTAAGTTCTTTGCTGCCCCGAACGACACAGCTGTTGAGGCATGGTTAGAGAATATGGAAATGTGCTTTGCACTTCACGGTTATACCTCCAATATGAAGGTCTGCATGGTAGTATGTTAACTTAGGGGGAGTTCTCTTCTATGGTGGAAGACACTCCTACCACAACTTAACATGGTCGTTGAAGACTTGTCATGGGAACTATTCGAGGAATGGTTCCGAGAGAGGTACTGTTAAGGTCCTAACCCGCACATAGGTAGATCAATGTATTCGGATGTAATAAAGGTCAATATTAATAAGACCTTTCAATAAAATAGAATAAGGCGGATGTAAGAAGACCTAATAGAAGCTTCCGCTTCTAGAAGGATCT
>ML780146.1:113361-157511 GCA_009831015.1 Picea engelmannii | reverse complement strand
TTCTGTTCAAGTGCTATTTCTGTTGCTATTTCGTATATCATATCTGTGTATTGTGAAGATTATGCTGGATATTTTACTGTTATTCTGTTATTTCTAGCATTTCGTTTCTGTACTGCATATTTTATATATCTGGTATCTTGCAGGTACCTATCAAAGGAATTCATTGAGAATCATATCAATGAATTCAATGCCTTACGACAGGTCAATCATACTATTCCTGAGTATGAGGCTTGTTTTATGGAGTTGCTTTGGTGTGCTCTGCACCTTAATACTGAGAAACTAAAGGTCAACAGGTTCTTGTTTGACCTTAATGTCAGCATACTTTTAAAGGTTAGAATTTTGATGCGTCAGACTTTGCATGATGTTGTATAGAAGGCCCTCATAGCAAAGGAGGAGCTTATCAATGGGGATCATAGCAGAACTCTAGTGAAACTAGCAGTGTAGATGGCATTTGGTGCACAATAGCATCAAACACCAGCTAGATAGACGCTAGGATATCATGGCTTCCAAAGAGGATCCACTTTCACTACACCTCAATGACCAACACCTCAGCAATGGACTCCTTACCAAGGACCACAGCCTCAACATTAGAATCAACCACAACAACAACAATTTAGGCCTATTCAACATAACATACCAGGATTCCAGGTCGGTGGGTTGTCAACTTCTACTTCGGGTACCAGGAGTACTGGACCGAAGAAGGGGTGTTGGACTTGTGGGGAGCCACACTATCACTGTGCCTACCCAGTGGAGACGACTAGAGCATCTAGATTAGATAGACCCACTACCATGGGAGATTTGGTCAAGGCCCATCAGATTCATGCAGTGGTGAATAACTGCCAGAAAGAGCACGAGTTGACTATGCTCAAGACATCAGGTAGCATCGTTGACCAAACCCTTAGTATTTTGATAGATCCCGATGGTACTGAGAGTTTCATTTCTGGTGCAACGCTAAAAAGGATTAAGGTAAAGGTAGTCTAACATGATGAGTTTATCTTTGTAGAGATGGCTTCAGGAGACAATTAGAAGGTTTGATGAAAGGTTATGGTTTGTATCGTTAACCTAGGAGAGTTTTCCACCAAGGCCAACCTGTACGTCACGATCTTAGGATCTTATGACGTCGTGATCAATATGGACTAGTTGGAATTGCATGAGGCCATACTCAATTGTAAGACGAAATGATTGAGATTGGTCGATGATGAGGGATAGAGGCACGTGATTGTAGGTTGGAACCAGGGAATTTCCCTGAGTTTCATATCCTCCTTGTAGTTCTGAAAGAACATGCGCAAGAGAGGTAAAATTTATGTGATCCTTGCGTTAAATGAGAAGGGAGTAGTGAAAGGTCTAGAACACCTTCCTGTGGTGAGAGAGTTTGCAGATGTTTTCCCGAAGGAGTTTCTTGGGATGTCATTGGAGAGGAAATTGGATTTTACCATAGACCTAAAATTAGGGACTGAAGCTATAGTGAGAATGCCTTATCGTTTTTCAACCCCAGAGTTACAGGAGTTGAGAATGAAACTGAAGGAGTTGTTGGACCTGGGACTCATACGTCCAAGTGTTTCACTATGGGGTGTGCCTATTATTTTCATACAAAATAAGGATGGGTCATGGAGACTCTGCATTGACTGTCGTTAATTGAACAAGGAAATGATCAAGAATCAATATATGTTGTCAAGGATTGATGATATGTTCAATCTGATGAAGGGTGCGATGGTGTTTTCAAAGATTGATTTGCAATAAGGGTATCACTAGTTATGGATCAAGGAGGATGACATCCATAATACCTCCTTTAAGATGAGGTTTGGACATTACAAGTTTACTGTTTTACCGTTTGTATTAACAAATGCCCCAGGGGTATTTATGAGTTTGATGAATGTGGTGTTCTGTGAGTATTTGTACAAGTTCATCCAAGTATTCATTCATGATATTTTGATTTACTCTCAGACGATGGAGGAGCATGACTAGCACTTGCGCTTGGTACTACAGTGTCTGCGAGAGCATAAATTGTATGTGAAATTTTCCAAATGCTCATTTTATCAATCAAAGATTCACTACTTAGGGCATGTCATCTTCAGTGAAGGTATCGTCATGGATCCAACAAAGGTCGAGGCTATTATGGAATGGCCTGTGTCGACAAATGTACCATAAGTTTGTAGCTTCATGGGTTTAGCAGGATACTATCGACGATTCATCGAGGGATTTTCAAAGATAGCAAATCCGACCACGGAATTGCAGAAGAGGAACAAGAATTTTTTTTGGACCAAAAAATGCATGGAGGAATTTCAGAGGCTCAAAGAGTTGTTGACAATGACACCGATACTAAAGTTCCCTGACATGGACGTGGACTTTGTGGTATGCACTGACGCATCCAAGGAATTCTTATTCGGAGTCTTGATGCAAGACGGCCAAGTGATCGCTTACATCTCGTGGAAATTGAGAAGGCATGGGGAGAAATACACGATGCATGATTTGGAATTATTATCCATTGTATATGACTTGAATTTTTGGAGACACTACCTTATTGGATGAAAATTTGAACTCAAAATGGACACTATGGACTACAACACATCTTGATGCAAAGCGACCTGAACGCGCGACAACGATGTTGGTCAGAATTGCTTGGTGAGTATGATTATGATATTAATTACATAAAAGGAACAATGAACTGAGTGGTAGATGCATTGAGTCAGAGACCACGCATTTTTTCCATGTTGTCTCTTCAGATGAATCTACGTGAAAAGATTCTAACTTTACAACATGACAATTACTGGTACAAAGAGGTCAAGGATTTTATTGGACAAAACACAATGATGGTACCAAGATTTGAAGGATTTACATTTGACCATGATGGATTATTGAGGTTTAAAAATCAAATTTACGTACCACCGAACGATGAGTTGAGGAGTTTAATCCTAAATGAGGCTCACAGAGAAGTTTACATGGCCCACCCAGGAGTCACAAAGATGAGGGCAGACCTTAAACCCTTATTCTTATGGAAAGGAATGAAGGAAGACATAGTCAACTATGTGGCTATATGTCTATAATGTCAGCAGGTAAAGGCTGAACATAGACATCCAGTAGGATTACTATAGCCACACACTATTCTGGAATTGAAATGGGAGGTTATTTCGATGGATTTCATTGTTGGATTTCCACTGAAGGCAAGGATACATGACTCAATTTTCGTGGAAGTTGACACTCTAATGAAGAGTGCTCATTTTATTCCTATGTGTACGATGTATCAAGCACCTGAGATAGCTATATTTTTCATCAGTGATATTGTGATGTTGCATGGTGTTCCTAAGAGGATTATATTCAATCGAGCATCGGTGTTTACCGAACGATTTTGGACTAGTTTCCAAGAGGCCTTGGGAACCCAACTTAAATTTAGTACTGTGTATCACCCAGAGACTGAAGGGAAGACCGAACAAACAAACCAAATCTTGGAAGACATGTTGCGCATGTATGTGATGGACCAACAAAAGCATTGGGAAGAATTATTTCCACTAGTAGAATTCGCTTATAACAACAGTTACCAAAGCACCATTAAGATCGCACCTTTCGAGTTCCTTTATGGGCAACCATGTCAGATGCCTTTGAGTTCGGATCGGATTGAGAATAGGGTCCTGATGGGACCAGAAGAGATACAAGAAATGGAATATCAAATGAAAACAATAAGTCAAAGGGTCAAAGAAGTGCAAGATCGACAGAAGAGTTATATCGATGCGCACCATGTCGACCGTAGTTACAAAGTTGGCGATCGAGTCTTCTTCCTGGTAAAACCACATAAGAGTTCGATAAATTTGGAAAGGGAGATAAACTCATTCCTAGATTCGTGGGAACATTCAAGATTATGGAGAGGAAGGGTCCCATGGCCTATCGACTATCCTTGCTTGATTCTTTGAGGTGTATGCACAATGTTTTTCACGTATCTATTTTGAGACATTATATTAGTGATCTTACACATGTTATTGACTTGAGTTCCTTGAAGGTGTCGGATGAGGGGGCACTCACAACTGAGCTTATTTTCATCCTGGATCATCTCATTCGACAACTAAGACATTGAACAGTAGATCAGGTCAAGGTCCATTGGGAAAACTATAGTCTACACTCAGCGACCTGGGAGGGCACATATGATATGCAGCAACAGTTTCCATTTTTGTTTGATGCATAGACTTATGATATTGTGATACACATTATTTTAGCATTTATATACTGTGAAACTTCGAGACGAAGTTTAGACCAAGAGGGGTGTATGTAACATCTCGCTCTTACACACACTGAGTGAACTTAGTCTTTGAGGACACTTGCTTGCAAGTGATCTAGATTATTATACTATTGGGCGTTTGATTGTGATTATGATGCATTATGGATATGATGACATGTTATTTTGTTGTATTGAGATAGACAGGTGCTATTGACTCAGTTCTCCTGAGTGTGCAAGATATTGGACCTCGAGGATGTAGAGGCATAGATGAAACCCTTGGACTCTAGATCGAGTCAGGGAGTGGACTGTTGGGGTTTGATTTTTGTATATATGACATATGTGCATTTGATTAGATGTTATGATTATGGATTTTATTTCTGACATGATTCGTTGATGATGCAAGCTGACGATAGCTTGCTGACCAGAATCACATGTGGAGTAGAGGGGTCACGCACGATAACCAGAGACGTTGAGGGAGAGGTGTGGACAAAAACCCTACCACAACCTACTAGCACTCTCGTTGTGGTTTGAGTTGTAGGTTAATGATTACCTAGTTCGAGAAGACCCATGATGTCATGAGGGAAGACTGCGACAGTCATTCATGATGATTCTAAGGGGTGCACAATAAGGCCGGGGCCTTATTCCTTAGAGGCCCTTAGTCTCCCACAAGATCACATGATGGAGTATTGACTCCAGAGGTTTTTGATGTCTACCAAGTCATTCAAGAGGTGAGTGGCAGCCTTGGAGCATGTAGTGCGTCCTGAAGGGCACGTCATGCAAGAAAAACGGAATAAGGCGAGCGACACCCTTGGCGCACATAGTGTGTCGTGAAGGGAACATCGTTCAAGGGAAATACAATGAGGCAAGTGGAACCCTTGGAGCACCTAGTGCATCCTAAAGGGAACGTCGAGTTATTAACAAATAAGTGAATAAACCTAGATGGCCTTAGAATGAATAATGTGATAATAAAGATATAAAAACAATTTCCCTAATAAAATGTCGCCCAACCTACGAAACAAACATCTAGGTCTAAGTGATACTTGTGGTAAAAATAAAAATAAAATAAAAATAAATAAATAATACTAAACATGTGACGGGAAGGGGGTAAGAAATTCAATTAATTTATAAAAAAAACAAATTACTTTGGGGGATTAATTTTTTTAAAAAAGGGGGAAATAATTGTTTTGTTACACATGCTAATTAAAAATTTATTAATTAAAAAGAAAAATGGGAAAAAGGTCATTTTCTACACTTGCTAATTTGAGTTTTAGATAAAATGGGAAATGTGGGAAAATTAAAAGAATTTGGAAACTAAGGGAAAAAGGGGAAACATAAAGAAAAAGGGAAACATAAGGAAAAAGAAGAATGACCAACTTAGTAAGGAACCTCGCCTTTAAGAACTTTCTAAATTGAACTCAACTAGGAATTTAGTAAGGGTGTAAGTCATTAAAATGTGTAAGGGAATATGGAGACACCTAGGAGCGTTTCTAGGAATGCTTTTAGGTGGGTGAGGGAAATAGGAGTAATTAAATAATTAATGAAATTAATTTCTGGTGCAACAAAGGGGATGGGTGACACATGTACGGGGAGGATTTTTCTGAATTAAATTATTGAACAATAAATTAAATAGGAAATTGGGAAAAAAATCATTTAGAAACTCTATTTAAAGGAGGAAGGAGGAGGAGGATGGATCTCTTCTTGGATGTGTAACGTTACACTACAGAATTTTTGACTTGACTGACTTATCTTATCGGATTTGGGATACCCATCTCTAGGAGGAGTGGTAGCTCGGCCTTGCGAGGCGAGTTGGGAGCTAGTTGTTCTTTGGTTTAGTGTGAGTGGCCCCTTTGCAGCTCGGGGGGATAAGGGGGAAGAAGAGTACCCCTAGCATTGGATGGGACGAATTGGTGAAGTCTCATCGGTTGACAAGAGGGAGTTGCATAGAGCACGCAGACAATGAATCAGAGATGTTAGCTTGGGCTATGGTACACATGCTTTTATTTTGCATGGTAGATTACTATTGATATTACGCTTTCTTATGTACTTTTAATTGTGTAAAGAAAGTGTTTGACTTAGCATTTTAGTCGAGAACTTAAATTCCCCATAGCTTTAAGCTCATTGCTTGACTTGATTCCCTTGGCAATCAATCCCTGAATGTTGTGACTGCCATGTTGGTTTTATTGATTTTTATGAAGAGTTTGTGCCTTATCTTCATCCTCATCCCTAGATCATCAGTCCATGCCTAAGCAGTTGGCCAGGAGCTGGATCGACGGTCGTCACTTTAGTGTTAATAAACCTATAGATCTCAATGCCCTACTTTTATGTGTGTGGATGATGAGCGAAGGATATCTTTGCCCAGCTGTCTACCCCTATTGGTTGTTCATGTTTAAGTGATTGTCTTGCTCCTTGTTGTGGTTGATTAACTCTGTGATTTATTGCTTTGATGATGACTTTTTTTGTTACTTTTCCTTTGGCCACACTGAACTACATTTGATTCTTTTATTGCTCTGTGTTGACAGCGAGTGGTAATTGCTTTTAATGTGAAATGGCGGCATTATTACTAAATAATGGTCGAATTTTATTACTTTTATTACTGCCCTTTTTCTCCTGCATTGGGATGATGATACTGTGTTTTCTTCTGTGTTTTACCTACGTCTGGAATGACAAAATACTTTTATATTTTTACTCTAAATTTTATTCCTTATAGACTGGTGAATTTTCTCTCTGCAATTTAATACCTTGACCGTAATTTTCCTCTACGATTTCATACCTTGTCCAAGCAATAGCTTCCAATACTCTGTGACTGATTAATGGGACCCTAATTTAACTGTAAAATGTTCTTGCGATTCTATCCTTTTTGACAACGATCTTTGTGTTAATGCAACGAATTTCAGACAGCTAATATCAATGTATGAAAATGATGTTTTTAACCATTCGTGACTGTGAATGAATATTCAGACAATGTTTCCCTTTACCATCTATTAGCTGTGAATGTTAGCCTTTTTATTTTCCTACGAATTTAATTTTTATGGAAAAAAAATATAGATGTTAAATCCAATGATTATTATGATAACGCTCAGCTATATTTTCACAAACTCAGTGACTATTTTATTAAACACTCAGCAATGTTAAACCCAATGATTGATGATAACACCCGGCTTTATGGATTGAGGTTTAATGAGAATGCATTTTAACTTGTAGTGAGACTTTAATGTGAACATAATATGTATTGAATGGATATGGTAATGCACTTTACTCGGAATATGTATTGAATGGATATTGTAATGTGTTTTACCCTAGGAATGCATTTTATTTATGTATTGACAACCACCTCAGCTATTGTCCCGACGAATGCATCTACATTATGCGAGCCCTTCACTAGATAGCGCTCACCCTCACTGTGTTTTACCCGTGCTAATCGCTACATTTTACTCATACCTGTGACTGAGTTTACTTACGTTTATTGATAACAATTTGTATTCATTTTCCTACAATTTCCTTTATTAATGTTAACCCTTTTAAAAAAAAGGAACATCTTTTATATACCAACGATATTAATAACAACAACCCCTTTTTTTATAATTAGTAATACCGTGTTCTTAGACAACGAAATTATTTTTTGTGATTCTGGGAATGACAACGAGTGGTTGTTGCGTTTGTTGCGTTAATAGTGTTTTTGGTTGGGTAACTTTATTGCTTTAATAATACCTGACTGTACCTTAGTATTTTTACTTACCGATTAACTTGGTGGGGGAAATAAATAGCATTGAGTGTGTACTAATAAGCCTCATGTTTTAGGCAGCAAATCCCCATTGATGGTTGTCACAGTCTTATTGCGATTTGGTATTGCATTCACCATTACAAAGTAATCATGTAATCACAGTTATAATGGAATAGGTACTCGCATTTATATTGCTAATACTGTCACATTGCGATTTTGATAGGCAGTCGTAGTGTAATTCTTGTTAAAAGACAATGAGTTTATTATATTGAAGGACAAATTGATATCTTTTATTACCATAGCAATCAAAATTATTTAAATACCAATATGATATATAGATGGAATATCTTGAAACTATCTATATTAACCTTTAACAATGATATCTTATATATATTAACCATTACCCCTTTTTGCTAATATTTATGGGTCATATGTTAATATGGTTAATATATGACTATATTTTATCTCAAATTTTTTGTAATGTTTTAACCTTATCTGTATTTATTAAATATTGTAAAATAATTGTATTATTTTGTATTAACCTTATCAACGATTTTGCCTCTACCCTTTATTGATAATTTACTTTTAAAGGATATGTACCTTAATAATTTTATTCAAGGTGTGCAGATGGATTTGGTTACGCAAGGAAATTGTTGTGTTCCTTGAATGTCTTAGTCATATTGTTGATTGTCGTCAAGTCCTAGGGTTAGTCGTCAGGTGTTTAGATAGTCCTTGATCTCCTAGCGTGTTGATTTTAGCTAGGTTGAGGGTCCAGTTATGTTATTGCGCCACGGTTTTTTTCGCGCCTATCACCTGGCGATGAAATGATCCTAGTTGAGGGGATCATTGTGCACCCTAAAGGATAGAAGCGAAGGATAACTTGGCCGAGGTCTATTCTACCCTATGTGGGCATGGTTCACCGTAGAAGTTATTGGTGTTTGGGTTGTAACACCTTCATGCATTTGGTTGTGCACCATAGAGGTTCTAGTTATTGGCCGTTAAGGCCGTGGTGTTAGTACAGGGGATGTTTTCCCTTAGCTTGCAGGCATTGTCATGTTTGTGTCGGGTAGGTATTCGTTCCTTCTTGATTTACGCATGCTTCACCCCGTTGTTTGATGTGCTAGCATGTATATTCATTGTGTCGGTTGCCAGATCTGCAGGCGTTGTGTTTGTGTTCAGGGTGTGGTTAACCGTGTCTTCATTGTCTTCTTGCCTAAGACAAAAAAAAATGGAATTTTTTCACTTTTCTTCTCTTATAGTCATAACGAATGAGGGGTCATTACATATGGTATCAAAGCGAGGTTCAACCCGTGAATTGGAACCACTTCGGCTTTCATTGCTATGATATTTGATTATAATGTCAATAATTAAGTTGAATTGTATTTATGCAGGTAATCATGGTTAGAGGACGTCGTATAGGCTAAAGACGAGGGACTAGGGGAGGAGGCACGAAACCTCCAGTAGCATCCATGCCTGATGGGTCTAACCCCCAGGGAGATGAACAAGTTTTCAAATAGGAGAAGATAGTGGTGGGTGATGTGGTTGGGCTAATGACGGCTTTTTAGTGGATGTTTGAGGCACCAATCAGTCATTTTGACAAAGATGAGGCTAGGGCACCGACAACCCCTAAGTGTCCACTGTGCACTCTGGTTGGTACTGGTAGCATTCACCGCAAACTCAAGAAGGTCAAATTTCTCGAGTTCTTTGGTGCCCTGGATGGCGCAGCCGCCAAGGCATGGTTGGATAATATGGTGATGTTCTTTTCACTTCGCAACTATACCTCCAACATGAAGGTCCACATGGAGGTATTTTAGATGAAGGGGAGCTCTCTTCTATGGTGGAAGACACTCCTGCCGCAACTGAAAATGGTCGTCGAAGACGTGTCATGGGAACTATTCGAGGAACGCTTCTGAGGGAGGTACCTATTAGAGGAATTCATTGAGCGTCAAATCAATGAATTCAATGCCTTATAATAGGGAATCCATATGGTGCCTGAGTATGAGGCTTGTTTTTTGGAGTTTCTTTGGTATGCTCCATGCCTTAACACTGATAAACTGAAGGTCAACAGGTTCTTGTTTCACCTTAATGTCATCATATGTGAAAAGGTTAGTATTGTGATGCCTCATACCTTTCATGATGTCATCTAGAAGGCCCTCATAGTAGAGGAAGATCTTATCAGTGAGGGTCAGAGTAGGACTCCAGCGAGACTAGCAGGGCAGATGGAATCTGGTGCACAGTAGCATCAAACACCAGCTAGACAGATGCCAGGATATCATGGCTTCCAGACAAGATCAAATTTCACTACACCTAAGTGATTAGCGCCTCAGTAGTGGACTCCTTACTAGGGACCACAGCCTCAGTAGCAATGCCAACCGCAACAACAACAATTTAGGTCTTTTCAATAGAACAGACCAGGATTTTAGGCTGGTGGGCTGTCAACTTCTACTTCGGGTACCAGGAGTAATGGACCGAAGAAGGGGTGTTGGACTTGTGGGGAGCCACACTACCATCACGAATGCCCAGTGGACAGGAATAGCTCATCTAGATCATATGGACCCACTACCTTGGGAGATTTGGGCAAGGCCCATCGGATTCATGCAACGATGAATAACTGCCAGGAAGAGCACCAGTTGTCTATGCTCGAGACATTAGGTACCATCGCTGACTAGAACCTTAGTATTTTGATAGATCTCGGTGCTATCGAGAGTTTCATTTCTGGTGCAACGCTAAAAAATATTAAGGTAAATTCATTCGAACATGATGAGTTTAGCTTTGTAAAGATGGCTTCGGGAGCCAAATAGAAGGTTGGAGGAAAGGTTATGGATTGTACCCTTAACCTGGGAGAATTTTTCACCAAGGCCAACCTGTATGTCATGATCTTAGGATCTTATGATGTCATGATGGGTATGGACTAGTTGGAATAACATGAGGCGATACTCAACTATAAGACGAAATGGTTGAGCTTCATCGATGATGAGGGACAAAGGTGTGTGATTATAGGTCGGAACCAGGGAGTTTCCCTGAGGTTCATCTCCTCCTTAAAGTTATGGAAGAACATGCGCAAGGGAGGTAAAATTGATGTGATCCTTACGTTAAACGAGAACGGAGTAGCGGAAGGTCTAGAACACCTTCTCGTGGTGAGAGAGTTTGTGGACGTTTTCCTAGAGGAGTTACCTAGGATACCGCCGGAGAGGAAATTGGAGTTTATCATGGACCTAAAACCAAGGATTGAACCTATAGTGAGAATGCCTTATCGTATGTCAACCCCAGAGTTACAGGAGTTGAGAATGCAACTGAAGGAGTTGCTAGACCTGTGACTCATACATCAAAGTGTGTCACCGTGGGGTGCACCTGTTATTTTCATATGAAAGAAGGATGGGTCGTGGAGACTCTACATTGACTACCGTCAATTGAGAAAGGAAACAATCAAGAATCAATATCCGTTGTCGAGGATTGATGATCTGTTCGATCAAATGAAGGGTGCGATGATTTTTTCAAAGATTGATTTGCGATTAGAGTATAATCAGTTACAGATCAAGGAGGATGAAGTCCCTAAGACTACCTTTAAGACAAGGTTTGGACATTATGAGTTTATTGTTTTAATGTTTGTACTGACAAACACCCCAGGGGTATTTATGAGTTTGATGAATGGGGTTTTCCGTGAGTATTTGGACACGTTCTTCTGGTATTCATTGACGATATTTTTATTTACTCTTAGATGATGGAGGAGCATGATTATCACTTATGCTTGGTACTACAGTGTCTGTGAGAGAGATTTTTTTATGGGAAACTTTCCAAATGCTCTTTTTATCAATCAAATATTCACTACTTAGGGCATGTCATCTTCAACGAAGGTATCATCGTAGATCCAACAAAGGTCAAGGCTATTATGGAATTTCTTGCACCAAAGAATGTCCTGGAAGTGTGTATCTTCATGGGTTTAGTAGGATACTATCGATGGTTTGTCGAGGGATTTTCGAAGATAGAAAATTTGATCACAGAATTACAGAAGAGGAACAAGAAGTTTATTTGGATAGACAAATGCATGGAGGCATTTCGGAGGCTCAAGGAGTTGTTGACAATGACACTGATACTAAAGGTTCCTGACATGGACATAGAATTCGTGGTATGCACTGATGCATCCAAGGAAGGCTTAGGCGGAGTCTTGATGCAAGATGGTTGAGTGATTGCTTACATCTTGTGTAAATTGAGAATGCATGAGGAGAACTATGCGACGCATGATTTGGAGTTATTAGCCATTGTATATGCCTTGAAGGTCTGGAGACACTACCTTATTGGATGAAAATTTGAACTAAAAATGGACCACTGTGGACTACAACACATCTTTATGCAAAGAGACTTGAACACGTGACAATGACGTTGGTTGGAATTTCTTAGTGAGTATGATTTCAATATTACTTACATAAAATGAACAATGAACCGAGTGGCAGATGCATTGAGTCAAAGACCACACATATTTTTGGTGTTGTCGCTTTAGATGAATCTATGTGGAAAGATTCTAACTTTACAGCGTGATGATGACTAGTACAAAGAGGTAAAGGATTTTATCGGACAAAACACAATGATCATACCAAGATTTGAAGGATTTACGTTGGACGATGATGGATTATTGAGGTTTAACAATCGGATTTATGTAGCACCAAAAGAAGATTTGAGGAGTTTGATCCCAAACAAGGCTCACAGAGCAGTGTACATGGCCCACCCAGGAGTCATGAAGATGAGGGCGGACCTTAAACCCTTATTCTTCTAGAAAGGAATGAAGGAAGACATAGTCAACTATGTGGCCATATGTCTAGAATGTCAATAGGTAAAGGCTGAACATAGACATCCAGTGGGATAACTATAGCCACATGCTATTATGGAATCAAAATGGGAAGTTATTTTGATGGATTTCATTGTTGGATTGCCACTGATGACAAGGAGACACAACTCAATTTTTGTGGTCATTGACACTCTAACGAAGAGTGCTCATTTTATTCCTGTGAATATGATGTATCAGGCACCTGACATAGCTAGAGTTTTCATCAGTGAGATTGTGAGGCTGCATGGCATTCCTAAGAGGATTATATTCGATCAAGGATCGGTGTTTACGATACAATTTTGGACTAGTTTCCTAAAGGCCTTGCGAACCCAACTTAACTTTCGTACTGTGTATCACCTGATGAATGACGGGCAGACTGAACAGACAAACCAAATCTTGGAAGACATGTTGTACTTGTACGTGATCGACCAACAAAAGCATTGGGAAGAATTATTTCCACTGGTAGAATTATCTTATAACAACAATTACCAAAGAACCATTAAGATGATGCCTTTTGAGTTCCTTTATGGGCGACCATGTCAGATTCCTTTCAGTTGGAATCGGCTTGAGGATAGGGTCCTGATGGGACTAGAAGAAATCCAAGAAATGGAATATAAAATGAAAACAATAAGGAAAAGGATCAAATAAGTGCATGATCGGCATAAGAGTTATGTCGATGCGCACTGTGTCAACCGTAGTTACGAATTTGGTGATCCAGTCTTCTTGCGGGTAAAACCACATAAGTGTTCGATAAAGTTTGCAAAGGGAGATAAAATCTCTCCTAGATTCATGGGAACTTTTGAGATTGTGGAGAGGAAGGGGCCTGTGGCCTATTGACTAGCCTTGTTTGATTCTTTGAGGCATATGCACGATGTTTTTCATGTATCTATTTTGAGACATTATATTAGTGATCCTACACATGTTATTGACATGAGTTCCTTGTAGGTATCGAACGAGGGGGCACTCATGTCTGAGCCGATCCACATCCTAGATCATCACATTCAACAACTACGATTTCGAATAGTAGATCAGGTCAAGGTCCAGTGCGACAACTATAGTTTGCACTCGGCGACCTAGGAGGATGCATATGATATGTGTCAGCAGTTTCCATTTTTGTTTGATGGATAGACTTATGATACCTTGATACGCATTATTTTGGCATTTATATACTGTGAAACTTCGGGACAAAGTTTATACCAAGAGGGGGTGTATGTAACATCCCGCTCTTCCACGCACTGAGAGAACTTATTCTTTGAGGATACTTTCTTGCAAGTGATCCAGATTATTATACTATTGGTCATTTGATTATGCTAATGAGGCATTATGGATATGATGACCTTTTATTTTGTTGTATTGACATAGACAGGTGTTATTGACTCGATTCTCCTGAGTGTGAAGGATTTTGGACCTCGAGGATGAAAAAGCATCCATGAAACCCTTGGACTCTATATTGAGTCAGGGAGTGGACTATTGGGGTTTGATTGTTGTATATATTGTAGAATTCCTGTAGAAACCCTGATAGATCTAGAATTCTAGTTAAATTGAACACAAACAATTTTTTGATATTCAAGAGATGAGAGAATTTTTTTGCTCCATAAATTAGAGAATTATATTAATCAAAAATTAATATACATGAGCAACCATCCTCAAAAAGAAGAGAGGAGGTGAATATATAGAATTTCCAACATAGAAATTCTAGTCAAAAAAGCTAGAAATAGCTAAAATATGTGTCATAAGCTAAGGGAGACCACATAGTTCGACCTATACCACTAAAGATACATGTCACACACTCATTAGTGTCCACAATAATTAAGTGATGCACATTATCTCACTTAATCTCACTTAACTAACAAGAGAAGCAGTTCCAACTCACTTAACTGACCCAAAATAGTAGTTACTAATAATAGTAACTAAAAAAATCATTAATTAAGGAATAAATCTCTCACTCAAAGAGAAGGTGTGCATTCCCCAATAATATATGAGTTTTTTCATGGGGGAGTTGGAATAAATCAAGAAAATAAAGAATAAATTGAGAAAATCAAGAACTGCGAGTTGAGTTTTGATCTAAAATTAGAAGTTTTACCTAAAATCTAGGGATGAGGTGCCCTTCTTATCTATGTGGCCAAATTAGGTGAAATAAAGTGTAAATGAATGTATTAACCAAGATCTATGACTCTAAGCTAGGTATAAACTAATGTAATTTAGGGTTATGCTCCAACACCCCCTCTTAAGCCTAACTATAATGAAAAAAAAATTGAGTCCTAGCAACTTGGCCATTTTAGGTACTCATTACATAAAATAGCTCCTCATGAAAAGAGGAAAGAGGGAAAACCTTTTGGGAACACCCCCCCCCAAAAAAAAAGAGGAAAAAGAATGTTGAGTGGCCAAAAGTGACTTACTCAGTTGTCTCCACCACTCCAAGCATGGTTCTCAATTCTTAAAATTTCTTTTCAGTGAAGGGCTTGGTGAAGATGTCTGCAACCTGCTACTTTGTGGGGAAGTATTGTAGTGAAATGAATCTGTCATGGATCAACTCATGGATGTAATGCATGTGATGAATTTCCCATCTGCGAGAAGCGACAATGGCCAAAACTAGTCGAATGGAGTCCATATTTGCAACATGTGTAAATGTCTCTGTGTAGTCTATAGCATGTACCTGTGAATATCCTTTTTCAACAAGTCAAGATTTGTACCTGTTGATCTCACAATCTGCAGAAATATTTTTTTGATATATCCATCAGCATTGAACAAGATTTCTTCCTTTCGGAAGTGGAACCAAATCCCATGTGTTGTTGTCCATAAGAGCAGAGTACTCTTCATCCATGGCAGCCTCCCAGAGTGGGTTTCCAGCAGCCTCAAAGTGTGAATTTGGATTTGAACCAAGTGACATATAGAAATGTATGGGAAGCAAAGGTTCTGTGGCATCCAGGGCTTGAGGAGCCTCAAAAAACTGTGATCTAGTTCTTGTTGTATCCGCAGGATCACCAACTAGTTCACCCGCATCTTGCAGGGTTTTCTCTGCCCAAGTTGGAAACTAAGTTGGAGCAGCCATGACCTAATACTCATCCTCTGTATCAGACCCAAAAGGATTCTATGATGGCTTCTCTAAAGTGCTCGAATAATTTTATGACTCCTCCTCATCAGTGACAACAAGCAGTTACTCGGCAGGGTCTTCTGAAAAATCATGCTGTGATTCTTCTTCAAACTTCACACTTCGAGCTAGAATGAAATTTTCAGTGTGAGAATCCAGAAATATATATCCTTTGACACCTTCAGGATATCCAAAAAATATGCATTCCACACTTTGAGGCTCCAAATCCTTCCCCTTATCTGTCGGAATGTGAGCCCATGCTTGTGAACCAAAAATACGAAAGTGCGACACTTTTGGTTTCTTACCGGTCCAACATTCAAAAGAAGTGGTGCCTTTGAGTGATTTGTGAGGAACTTAGTTATGAATGTATGATACAAAATTAATAGATTCAACCCATATCCTGGGAGCTAATGATTTCGAATGTAGCATACAATTGGCCATCTCTTTTAAGGACCGTTTTTTCCTCTCCGCAACACCGTTCTGTTGTGTTGTATATGGCACTATGTGTTGTAGTTGTATACCTGCATCAATACAAAGTTGTTGCACATATTTGTTGACATAGTACCCCCCATTATCAGTACAAAGTATCTTAATCTTACACCCAGACTCATTCTCAGCAAGTGCTTTAAATTCTATAAGGCATTCAAATACTTCCGATTTTAATTTAAAAAAAAATACCCAAGTAAAGCGAGAGAAATCATCTATGAAGGTGAGTACATATCAAGCCTTATGGATTGAAGGCTATGGGAATGGGCCTGTGATGTCACTATGAATCATCCCAAGAGATGAAGAATCTCTCTGTGCCTTCCCTTTGTCAAACGTTTTCTCTGGATGCTTGCCAAGAATGCATCCTTGACATACACCGCTTGTGAATTTAATAGTTGGCAATCCTTCTACCATGTTTTCCTTGTTGAGTTGATGCAAGTAATTACAGTTTAGATTGCCAAATATTTCATTCCATAACCTATTGATATCATTATATTGTGACAGAAATATAGTGCTAATATATTTAGGAACAAAGTGGGAGAAGAAATATAAACGATAACCATGATCTGCAATTCCATGTGCAAGTTGTGAGCCTGTGGAAATGTCGGTAATCACTGCGGAGTCTGGAGTGAACTCCAACTTAATTCCAAAGCCGTAATGAGTGATATGATATATCAAGAGAATATTTACAGACAGTGAGGTAACATGAATCACATTTTTGAAGCATCCCCCTTCAAGATCAATAATTCCTTCTCCGTACACCTTTGCGGGTGTGGCATTTCCCAAGTAAATTGGGGATCTGGTGCTTTCTTCGATGGAGGAAAATTCATCTTTTGATGCATCCATATGGTTCGATGCAATTAAATCAAGGATCCAAGCTGATGGATTGGATGTGACAACCATTAAAGCATGACCATCTCATGCTCTCCCTCTCGTTCTGTTATCATCTTTCTTCTTTGCATTTTCGGGCACCGTGAGATTGTGTTGTTGCAATTGCTTAGCCATCTCATCGATAGTCTTCCTCATGCAATTTTCTTTGGGATGAAAACCTTTGGAACAGTAGTTGCAAAGTGATTTTTCCTTCTTCTTATTCTTCTTACCATTAGTCTCAGAAGATTTCTCTGAAGATTGTGCGAATCTCTCCTTCTTCGATTCAGGAAATTTACCCGTTCCTTTTTCCTTGTCTTTTCCACTGCTCTTTGGAGCATCAGTAGCCCCAAGTGCTTGGTTCTTGGAACGCTTGATGGCACCCATTTGGACTAAATTATCTTTCTCTTGAGTCAATTATGCAATGAAATCATTCAATGGAGGCATTTTCCATTTTTCCTGAGTCAATTTAGATGCTTGAAAAGATGACACAAATATAGAATATTCAGGGCCTAGTTTTGAGAGAATTGAAAGGATGAGTTGTTCTTCCCCTTTCGTGACTCCACATGAATTAAGTTCAATGAGGAGGGATTTGAAATTGGTGAATAATTATTTCAGGTTGCTGAAATGAATTGGACTTAGTGATATGAGTTCATTCTCCAGTTGATGCACTCTCATTGCATCCTACTTGCCGAATAGTCCTTCCAATGTGGTCCAGACCGCATCGGGAGTAGTGGCTCCAATGACATGAAAGAGGAGATCTCTGGAAATTGATAGGAATATCAACCCAATTGTTTCATCTAATTTATTGAAATACTTTATCTTCTCCGCTGCAACAGTCCGTTCTTTCTCCGTTCCCATTGTTACCTGGTAAAGCCCTTTGCTTTGGAGGAGCAGAGAGATCTCTGTCTTCCATTCGAAGTAATTGAAAGGATTTAGAATGATTTTTGTGGGCTGAGAGAGATGATCCATTTTTTTATTTTTGCACCTCCTAATGATCTATACCTGCAAATAAAACCATTTACAATCCACTATATTCAATCTATCTTTGATACCATGTAGAATTCCTACAGAAACCCCGATAGATTTAGAATTCTAGTTAAATTGATCACAAACAATTTGTTGATATTCAAGAGATGAGAGAAAAAAATTTCTCCATAAATCAGAGAATTGTATTAATCAAAAGTGAATATACATGAGCAACCATCCTCGAAAAGAAGAGAGGAGGTGAATATATAGAATTTCCAACATAGAAACTCTAGTCAAAAAAGCTAGAAATAGCTAAAATAGGTGTCATAAGCTAAGGGAGACCACATAGTTCGACATAGACCACTAAAGATACATGTCACACACTCATTAATGTCCACAAGAGTTAAGTGATGCACATTATCTCACTTAAGCTCACTTAACTGGAAAGAGAAGCAGTTCCAACTCACTTAACTAACCTGAAATAGTAGTTACTAATAATAGTAACGGAAAAAATCATTAATTAAGGAATAAATCTCTCACTCAAAGAGGAGGTGCACATTCCCCAATAATATATGAGTTTTTTCATGGGGGAGTTGGAATAAATCATGAATAAATCAAGAAAATCGAGAATAAAACAAGAAAATCAAGAACCGAGAGTTGAGTCTTGATCTAAAATTAGCAGTTTTCCCTAAAATCTAGGGATGCGGCCCCCTTCTTCTCTATGTGGACAAATTAGGTGAAATAAAGTGTAAATGAATGTATTAACCAAGATCTAGGAGTCTAATCTAGGTATAAACTAATGTAATTTAGGGTTATGCTCCAACATATACGACATATGTGCATCTGATTAGATGTTATGATTATGGATTTTATTTCTGACATGATTTATTGATGATGCATGTTGACGATAGCTTCCCGACTAGACTCACATGTGGAGTAGAGGAGTCACGTGTGGAGAGCAGTCCTGCCATAGCCTACTAGCACTCTCGTCATGGCTCGAACTATAGGTTAACGATTACCTAGTTCGAGAAGACCCATGATGTCATGAGAGAAGACTATGACAGTCGCTCATGATGATTCTAAGGGGTGCACAATAAGGCTAGGGCCTTATTCCTTAGAGGCCCTTAGTCTCACAAGATCACCTGATGGAGTATTGACTCTAGGGGTTTTTGATGTCTACCAAGTCAGTCAAGAGGCAAGTGGAACCCTTGGAGAACATAGTGCATCTTGAAGGGGATGTCACGAAAGAAAAATAGAATGAGGTGAGTGGCACCCTTGGAGCATGTAGTGCATCCTGAAGGGAACGTTGCACAAGGGAAACAAAATGAGGCGAGTGGAACCCTTGGAGCACTTAGTGCATCCTGAAGGGCAGGTCGCATTATTAACTAATAAGTGAATAAACCTATATGGCCTTAGAATGAATAATGTGATAAGAAATATATAAAAACAATTTTCCTAACAAAATGTCGCCTAGCCTAGGAAAATAAAATCTACGTCTAAGTGATACTTGTGGTAAAAAAAATAAAAAATAATAATAATAATAATAATCATCATTAAACATGTGACGAGAAGGGGGTAAGCAATTCAACTAATTTATAAAAAAAGAAAATTACTTTGGGGGATTAAATTTTTAAAAAAAGGGGGAAATAATTGTTTTGTTAGATATGCTAATTAAAAATTTATTAATTAAAAAGAAAAAGGGGAAAAAGGTAATTTTTTACACTTGCTAATTTGAGTTTTAGATCAAATGGGAAAGGAGGGAAACTAAAATAATTAGGAAACTAAGGGGAAGAGGGGAAGCATAAAGAAAAAGGGAAACATAAGGAGAAAGAATAATGACCAACTTAGTAAGGAACCTCACCTTTAAGAACTTTCTAAATTGAACTCAACTAGGAATTTAGTAAGGGTGTAAGTCATTAAAATGTGTAAGGGAATATGGGGACACCTAGGAGCATTTCTAGGAATACTTTTAGGTGGGTCAGGGAAATAGGAGTAGTTAAATAATTAATGAAATTAATTTCTGGCGCAACGAAGGGGATGGGTGACACATGTACGGGGAGGATTTTATGAATTAAATTATTGAACAATAAGTTAAATGGGAAATTGGGAAAAAAATCACTTATAAACTATATTTAAAGGATGATGGAGGAGGAGGATGGATCTCTTCTTGGATGCATAATGTTACGCTGTATAATTTTTGACTTGACTGACTTATCTTGTGGGAGTTGGGATACCCAACTCAGTGAGGAGTGGTAGCTCGGCCTTGTGAGGCAAACTGGGAGCTAGTTGTTCTCTGGTTTAGTGTGAGTGGCCCCTTTGCAGCTCAGGGGGCTAAGATGAAAGAAGAGTACCCCTAGCATTGGTTGGGAGGTACCAGTGAAGTCTCACTAGTCGATAAGTGGGAGCTGCACAAAGCATGCAGACAACGACTTGGAGCTGTTACCTTGCGCTATAGTACGCATTCTTTTATTTTGCATGGTAGATTACTAATGATCTTACGATTTCATTTATGTACTTTTAATTGTGTAAAGAAAGTGTTTGACTTAGCATTTTAGTCGAGAACTTAAACTCCCCATAGATTTAAGCTCACTTCTTAACTTGATTCCCTTTGCAATCGATCCCTAAATGTTGTGACTTCCCTGTTGGTTTTATTTATTTTTATGAAGAGTTTGTGCCTTATCTTCATCCTCATCCCTAGATCATCGTTCCACACCTAAGAAGTCGGCCAAGAGCCGGATTGACGGTTGTCACTTCAGTGTTAATAGACCTATAGATCCTAATGCCTTGCTTTTCTATGCGTGGATGATGAGTGAAGGATGTCTTTACCCAGTTGTCTACCCCTGTTGGTTGTTCCTAGTTGAGTGATTATCTTGCGCATTGTTGCGGTTGATTAACTCTATGATTTATTGCTTTGATGACAATTTGTTTTGTTACTCTGCTTTGGCCACACCAGACTATGTTTTATTCTTTTATTTCTCTACGTTGACAACGATTGGTAGTTGATTTTAATGTGCAATGGTGTCAATGTTATTGAGTAATGGTCAAATGTTATTACTTTTATTGCTACCCTTTTTCTCCTCTGTTGGGATGATGATACTGCGTTTTCTCCTACATTTTACCTGTGTCTGGAATGACGAAATACTTTTATCTTTTTTCTCTGAATTTTATTCCTTATAGACTGGTGAATTTTCTCTCTGCAATTTAATACCTTAACCATAATTTTGCTTTGCGGTTTCATACCTTGTGCAAGCAATAGCTTCCAATACTCTATGATTGATTAATGGGACCCTGATTTACCTGTAAAATGTTCTTGTGATTCTATCCTTTTTAAAAACAATCTTTGTGTTAATGCAACGAATTTCATACAGCTAATATCATTGTATGACAATGATGTTTTTAACCATTCGTGACTGTGAATGAATATTCGGACAATGTTTCCCTTTACCATCTATTGGTTGTGAATGTTATCCTTTTTATTTGCCTGTGAATTTAATTCTTATGGACAACGAATATAGATGTTAAATCCAACGATTGTTATGATAACACTCAACTATATTTTCACAAACTCAAAAATTGTTTTATTAAACACTCAGTGATGTTAAACCTAGCGATTGATGATAACACCCAGCTTTCTAGACTGAGTTTTAATGAGAATGTGTTTTAACTTGTAGTGAGACTTTAATGCGAACAAAATATGTATTGAATGGATATGGTAATGCGTTTTACTCATAATATGTATTTAATGGATATTGTAATGTGTTTTACCCTCAGAATTCATTTTATTTATGTATTGACAATCACCTCAGCTACTAGCCTGACGAATGCATCTACATTATGCTAGCTCTTCACTTGACAACACTCACCCTCACCGTGTTTTACCCGTGCTAATCGTTGCATTTTACTCATACCTGTGACTGAGTTTACTTACCTCTATTGATAACAATTTGTATTCATTTCCTTGCAATTTCCTTTATTAATGTTAACCCTTTTGAAAAAAGGAACATCAATTATAGACTAGCGATATTAATAACAATAACCCCTTTTTTTATGATTATTAAGACCGCATTCTTAGACAACGAAATTATTTGTTGTGATGTTGGGAATGACAACGAGTGGTTGTTGTGTTTGCTGCGTTAACAGTGTTTTCAGTTGGGTAACTTTAATTCCTTAATAATACATGAATGTGCCTTACTATTTTGACTGACCGATTAACCTGGTGGGGGGAATAAATAGCATTGAAGAGTGTGTACTAATAAGCATCATGTTTTAGGCAGTGAATCCCCATTGATGGTTGTCACGGTCTTATTGTGATTTGGTATTTCATTCACCATTACAAAGTAATAATGTAATCACAGTTATAATGGAATAGGTACTCACAGTTATATTGCTAATACAGTCACATTGTGATTTTAATAGGTAGTGGTAGTGTAATTCTTGTTAAAAGACAATGAGTTTATTATATTGAATGACATATTGATATCTTTTATTACCAAAACAACCAAAAGTATTTAAATACCAATATTATATACAGATGGAATATCTTGGAACTATCTGTATTAACCTTTAACAATGATATCTTATATATATTAACCATTACCCCTTTTTGCTAATATTTATGGTTCATATGCTAATATGGTTAATATATCACTATCTTTTATCACAATTTTTTTGTCATGTGTTAACCTTATCTGTATTTCTTAAATATTGTAAAATAGATGTATTATCTTGTATTAACCTGTAATGGACTTCTCGTTTCGTACAACAAAAAACCTCTTATAACAAGTGCATTTTTTTTTTGTGCGCATGTGTACAAGGATAATAAAGACATTCTACTCTGCATCGCAACATGACAATGAACATGACGCATGCGACTGCGACCACAAAATAATGACCTAATATGCACATCAAGCATCCAGAAGCAATGAACAACAATCAACCAACAACAAAATAAGACTGACTACCCATCTGTCCTACCATGCAATGGTTAGGACCTCTAGGAAACATAAGCAATGCTCAAGCCTAGGTTCCCATCGATTTTGACTGTTTAAGGTCTCAGGGCTGGCGACTATTATGATGAACAAGGAGGTGTCTACATCCCACCTGACACAAGCAGAGAAAGCACATTAAAGGTTTATATAGCCAAGTACAAACATTACTTAAATGAACAACCACCCCCTCAATGGGAAACATAAGCATAAAAATGACTTCGTCAACGATCAACCAATAATCAAGGCTTAAGGGTCAATATCTGAGGTTTAAATTAGTGTTAAATTCATATCGCTTAACCAATCTAAATTTCATAGTCAACGAGTTACCAACCCAACTTAACATGGATCACATTAATCACTAACATCAATATCTATAATTCAACTAATTCAATCACATATCTATAATTCAACTAACCTCTATAGTTCAACTAGCATCAATAATTCACTAACATCTATAATTCAACTAACATCAATAATTCCATTAACATCCATAATGCAACTAACATCATCACATGTCTATTTAGCAAGTCTAAAATTGCAAGCTAGTCTTTACTCACCATACTAATTTTAATAATTATTACAACCTAAAAGAACAAGTCTATATTAATCCGAGTCCCCATCCAACTAGTCATAAATTTGAGTAACAGTTATTAACATTCTTAAAGTGGACTGCTACCATTAGCACTCACGAACAGTTAACCTCAACATCAGTTTAGATACCATTTTCCCATCATTACCACCTAATTGACAATCTACTTCAACCAATACTAAACCATAATTACTATCTAATTGACAATAATTATGATATAACTAGCATATCAAATTATGGATTAGTCATTAAGTTACAACCAGAATACATCAATTACAAATCAGTTTGGCAACTTTCCTTAATAATTACTAAAACTGAATTGACAAGTCTCAGTTTAAATTAAATTAAGTCCATTCACACCTATCTACTTCTTCGGGTCTAAATTTCCAGGTTAGGAAACCACTGTGTGTCAATTAACCTTTAATACCTATTAATCCAGCAAGCCTAATGACTATTAGCCAGTAACTTGCGAAACTGTTTAATCTTAAGTACAATCAACCCAAACTTCATTAATCAATTTAACCAATAAAAATAACATTGGTCCTAAAATCATTATCGCTCTATTATTCAACATCATTAACGATATTAGTTTACAGCGTGCCATCTATAGTATTAGCAACATCAATGTGAAACACACTGTCTATTAAACCTGTTGTCAGATAAAAGTCTATCAATAAGAATAGATAATAGGGATTTTAAGGCCAAGGGTGTCAAAATTGGTATCATTGTCTAAAAATATATATCATTGCCAGAGTTAGGGTAATCTGTAAAAGGAGCCTGGTACCCTATATTAGATACCAAAATTAGCAGCTGGAGCATTCCATTAAATACATATCGAATGGTTTATCAACCCAACCGCTTTCATATACTAAGGTGGATTTACCATTCGAGGATTGTTGAGTTTGACATTGAGTTCACGGTGATTCCACCATTAAAAATTTCTAAGTTTACCATTCCAAATAAGAATTTTAGAAGATTTTTCCCTTCACTGGTGGTGAATGTATCGATTAGGTGTTACTATGCGCCCGGTTACAGGACACACAACCTTAAACGTAATTATGAGGTGAAAGGTCCAACCGTAAACATCTAAGAACTAGTTCTTCAAAAACCAACACAATTTAATAAGTTTTCTAAAACCAAAGTAAACATTCCAGTCTTACTTTTATTTAAGGAAGCGCTAACATTAAATTAAGAGAAATACTCCCATGGAGAAACTTCATTAACACAGTAAGAATTTATCCTAGCTATAATTCATGCTTTAAATAAAAAAATTATGAGTTTTACCTGAGTTAATCATCCAGTTCAATGCGATTATCAATTTAAAAATTTGATGAATTTTAATAGAAGAATGGCTCTGGGTTATAACCAAAAAATCGCAACAACAAGGGAAAAAAAAACCACAGTCAAGGAAGTCAAAACTCGGTCTGAGAGCGTAGTAACCAAAGGTAACTTTCCAGGTAAATTAGCGAGCGAAAGTCAATAAAGTTGCAGAGTACGGGAAACACATGGCATCCACCATTCCGTGATTCAACGCACATTAGTTTCTCCTATTAAATAATACAGATTTGAAGAATGAGATTCGCAGGCTAGAAGTAAAAATAAATCACATTTTAAATTCGTGAGGGATGTGTATCAACACAATCTTAAATTGCCAGAAAGCATCGATACATAGTTAAATTATCCCTCCATACATAAGACGCAGTAAAAAAAAATGTAAAAATTAAGAGCATGGTAAGAGCAACGGAAGGGTCCAAGGATGGTCATTGAAATGACAACAGAGGTTTTATCAGCCCCAGCATGGAGAAAATCTATCCATGTATAAAAATGCACAGTGGAAGGAAGGGCTATGCCCACAAAAAAATTTCAAGGTTAGTAAAACACATCAAGGCATAAGATGTCAAACTGTCATTGACAACAACAAGGGTAGATGGCTAAAATATTTGTCCTACACTTCACCATCCTCGCACATAAATGTAGGGTGTTGAGATCCATAGGTCTTTTAATGCTAAGGTAGCGATAGTAGATCAAGCTCCTGGCCATCTGCTCAGGGGAGGATTGGTGTCCTAGGGACGAAAAGAAAAACAATCGCAAGGGTCACAGTCAACCACAAGGCTTTCGAGTCATGCGGGGACAAAGGCCACATGAAATCAATCAGCCAAACAATCCACTAGGCTAAGAAAAAGGGGTTCACTATAAATCTATACATCCAAACCATTTACAATCAATATGCAGATCCAAGCATAAGTTCTAATGCATTCTACTTCTACAAAATAAAAGAGCGTACCGTTGCCTGATCGCCCGCTTCGAATGACGTCCTGCACTCCTTGCAACTCCCGCTCGTCAACTATCGAGACCTCACTGGTACCTCCCAAACAATTCTAGGGGTACTCTTCTTCCCCCTTAGCCCCCCGAGCCACAAAGGGGCCAAACACTATCCAGAGGTTTCGTCTAGCTCCTAGCTCACCTCGCAAGGCCAAGCTACCACTCCTCCCTGAGTTGGGTATCCCAAATCCCCACAAGTAAAGCATTCAAGTCGATATTTCTGCAACGTAACATTACACAAATAGAAGATGATCCTTTCTCCTTCTCCTTCCTTCATTATATAGAATTTCCCACTTCCTCTCTTTCCTAAAATCTCATGTAATTAAAGTTTTTAAAAATAAAATCCTAAAAACTCTTCTTCGTACAAGTGTCACCCATCCCCCACATTCCTCCATTAATTAATTTCTTTAATTAAGTAATTATCTTTAATTCCCTCACCCACCTAGAGTTACTCCTAGAATCACTCCTAGGTGTCCCTAGATTCCCTTACAGGTTTTAAAGGCTTTCCTTATTATGAAATTGCTAATTCAGCTTAAAATTAGAAAGCTCTTAAATGTAGATTCTTTACTAAATTGACTTCCTACTTTTTCCCTTAAGTTCCCCTTTTTCCTTTTTGTGTTACCTCTTTTCTCTAGTTGCCTATTTTTTTGATTTTCCTTCTTTCTGCTTTTACTTAGAACTCAAAAAGGCTCTTTCCCCTTTTACTTAGAACTCAAAAAGGCAGGTAAGGAATTTAACCCCTTTTCCCTTTTATCATTAATTTAGTATATTTCAAATTATCAAAAGATAAAATAATTAATTCCCTCTTTACATTTTATAACCACATATTTTATTCCTTATGAATAATTTAATTTCTTACTCCCTTCATGTTACAAAATTTTATGAAGATCATAATTATTATTTAAATGGTTTTTATTTTAAATTTTATTATTTTATTTTATTTTAGCTATATATTTATTTATTTGGTAGACAAAATTTTACCCCTAGCGTAATTTTAGACTTAGAACTTAGATTTGTTATTGGGTGACATTTAATTAGGGAGATTGTTTTTAAAATTTCTTAACATGTTATTTGTCTTAGGGCCATCTAGGTTCATCCCTCCATCATCATCAACGCGATGTGCCCATCAGGACGCACTAGGTGCTCCAGGGGTGCCACTCGCCTCATCTGTTCCTTTGTGTGACATGCCCTTCAGGATGCACTACATGGTCCAAGGGTGCCACTCGCCTCTTGACTGATTGGTAGACATCAATAACCCCTAGAGTCAACACTCCACTAGGTGAACTTGTGGGAGACTAAGGGCTTCTAAGGAATAAGGCCCCTGCCGTATTGTGTGCCCCTTAGAATCATCGTGAGCGACTGTTGCAGTCTGCCCTCATGGAATTGTGGGTCCTCTCAAACTAGGTAATCGTTAACCTATAGTTCAAGCCACGACGGGACTGCTAGTAGGCTATGGTAGGGATATTGTCCACACCTCTCCCTCAACATCTCTGGTAGTCATGTGCTACCCCTTTACTCCATATGTGAGACTGGTCAACAAGTTATCATCAGCCTGCATCATCAACAAATCATGTCAAAATATATCCATATCATATCATCTAGTCAGATGCACTAATATCACAATAAAATAATCAAACCCCAATGGCACACTCCCTGACGATCTGGAGTCTAAGGGGTTCCATCGATGCCTCTGCATCCTCAAGTTCCAAAACCCTGTACACTTAGTAAAACCGAGTCAATATCAGATGTCTATGTCAATGTAGTAAAACAACATGTATTATACCCATAATGCATCATAATCAAAGTCAAATGTTTTTAATAGCATAATAATCTAGATCACTTGGGAGAAAGTGTCCTCAAAGAATAAGTTCACTCAGTGCACCAGAGTGGGATGTTACATACACCCCCTCTTGGTCTAAACTTCGTCTCGAAGTTTCACAATATAAATGTTGAAATAAGTGTATGATAGTATCATATGTCTATCTATCAAACAAAAATGGAAACTTCTGGTGCATATCATATGCGTCCTCCCAGGTCGTTGAGTGCGGACTATAATTGTCCCACTGGACCTTGACCTAATCTACCATTCGACATCGTAGTGGTCGAACGTGATGATCCAAGATGTGGACCGGCTCAGCCATGATCGCCCCCTCATCCGATACCTGCAAGGAACTCATGTCAATAACATGTGTAGGATCACTAATATAATGTCTCAAAATAGATACATGAAAAACATCATGCATATGCTTCAAGGAATCAGGCAAGGCTAGTCGATAGGTCACATGCCCCTTTCTCTCCACAATCTTGAAAGGGCCCATGAACCTAGGAGAGAGTTTAGCTCCCTTTACAAACTTGATCGAACTCTGATGCGGTTTAACCCACAAGAAGACTTGATTGTCGACCTCATAACTATGGTCGACTCGGTGCGCATCGACATAACTCTTCTGTCGATCTTGTGCTTCTTTAATCCTTTGTCTTATCATTTTCATTTGTTCTTCCATTTCTTGAATCACTTCTGGTCCCACCAGGACCCTATCCTCAAGTTGATCCCAACTCAAGGGCGTCCGACATGGTCACCCATAAAGAAACTCAAAAGGCACCATCTTAATGGTGCTCTGGTAACTGTTGTTGTAAGTGAACTCCACTAGTGGAAAGAATTCTTCCCAACACTTTTGTTGGTCCATCACGTATATGCGCAACATGTCCTCCAAGGTTTGTTTATTTCGTTCGGTTTGCCCGTCAGTCTCTGGGTGATACGCAGTACTAAATTTAAGTTGGGTTCCGAAGGCCTCTTGGAAACTCGTCCAAAATTGTCCAGTAAACATCGATCCTCGATCGAATATAATCCTCTTAGGCATGCCATGCAGCCTCACAATCTCACAGATGAAAAATCTAGCTATGTCAGGTGCCTGATACGTCATACGCACAGGAATAAAGTGAGCACTCTTTGTTAAAGTGCCTACTACTACGAAAATCGAGTCATGTCTCCTTGCCGTCAGTGGCAATCCAAAAATAAAATCCATCAAAATAACCTCCCATTTTGATTCCAAAATAGCATGTGGTTGTAGTAATCCTGCTGGGTGTCTATGTTCAGCCTTTACCTACTGACTTTCTAGACATCTAGCCACATAGTTGACTATGTCTACCTTCATTCCCTTCTAGAAGAATAAGAGTTTAAGGTTTGCCCTCATCTTCATGACTCTCGAGTGAGCCATGTATATTGCTCTATGAGGCTCTCTTAGGATCAACATCCTCAATTCGTTGTTTGGCGGTACATAAATCCAACCTTTAAACCTCAATAAACCATTTCTATCAAATGAAAATCCCTCAAATTGTGGTACCATCATTGTGTTTTGTCCGATAAAACCCTCAACCTCTTTGTACCAGTCATCGTCATGCTATAAAGTTAGAATATTTTCACGTAGATTCATCTGAAGAGGAAACACCGAAAAGATGTGTGGTCTCTGACTCAATGCATCTGCCGCTTTGTTCACTGTTCCTTTTATATAAGTAATCTCAAAGACATACTCACTAAGAAATTCCGACCAACGTCGTTGTCGTGCATTCAAGTCACTTTGCATAAATATGTGTTGTAGTCCACAATGGTCAGTCTTTAGTTCAAATTTTTCATCCAACAAGGTAGTGTCTCCCAACTTTCAAGACATATATGATGGCTAATAACTCCAAATCGTGTGTCACATAGTTCTCCTCATGCCTTCTTAGTTTCCTCGAAATGTAATCAATCACTTGTCTGTCTTGCATCAAGACTCCGCTTAAGCCTTCTTTGGATGTGTCAATGTATACCAAGAAGTTTGCATCCATGTCGAGGACCTTTAGTATCAGTGTGGTTGTCAACAATTCCTTGAGCCTCCGAAATGCTTCTGCGCATTTCTTGGTCCAAACAAACTTCTTGCTCTTCTTTTGCAACTCCGTGATCAGATTTTCTATCTTCGAAAACCCCTCGACGAATCGTCAATAGTATCCTGCTAAACCCATGAATCTACACACTTTTGGGCCATTCATCGACGCAAGCCATTTCATGATAGCCTCGACCTTTGTTGGATCCACGACAATGCCTTTGTCAGAGATGACATGCCCTAAGCAGTGAATCTTTGATTGATAAAATGAGCATTTGGACAACTTCCCATACAATTTGTGCTCTTGCAAACACTGTAGTACCAAGCATAGGTGCTCATCATGCTTCTCCATCATACGAGAGTAAATCAAAATATTGTCAATGAACACTTGGATGAACTTGTCCAAGTACTTGCAGAACACCCCATTCATCAAACTCATAAATACCCCTAGGGCGTTTGTCAGTCCAAATGGTAAAATAGTAAACTCATAATGTCCAAACCTTGTCTTAAAGGAGGTATTAGGGACGTCATCCTCCTTGATCCGTAATTGGTGATACCCTGATCGCAAATCGATCTTGGAGAACACCGTCACGCCCTTCATTTGATAAAATAGATCATCAATCCTCAGCAATGGATATTGATTCTTGATTGCAGCCTTGTTCAGTTGACGGTAGTCAATGCAAAGCCTCCACAATCCATCCTTCTTTCATAGGAAAACAAGAGGTGCACTCCATGGTGACACACTAGGATGTATCAGTCCTAGGTCCAACAACTCCTTCAGTTGCATTTTCAACTCGTGTAACTTCGGGGTCGACATCCGATAAGGCATTCTTTCTATCGGTTCAGTCCCCGGTTTTAGGTCTATGGTAAACTCCAAATCCCTCTCCATCAAAATCCCAGGTAACTCCTCTGGAAATATGTCCACAAACTCCTTCACCAATGGAAGGTGTTCTAGACCTTCCACTACTCCCTTCTCATTTCACGCAAGGATCGCATAAATCTTGCACCCCTTGAGTATGTTCTTCTGAAGTTGCAAGGAAGAGATGAACCTTAGGGAGACTCCCTGGTTCTATCCTACAATCACACGTCTTTGTCCCTCGTCGTCAACCAAGCTCAACCATTTTGTCTTACAGTTTAGTATCGCCCCATGCGATTCCAACCAATCCATACCAATCACGATGTCATAAGATCCTAGGATCGTGACATACATGTTAGCCCTTGTGACAAACTCTCCCAGGTTAAGGAAACAACCCATAACCTTTCCTCCAACCTTCTATTTGGCTCTCGAAGCCATCTCTACGAAGCTAAACTCATCATGTTTAGCTGCCTTTACCTTAATCCTTTTTAGCATTACACCAGAAATGAAAATCTTGGTAGCACCGAGATCTATCAAAATACAAAGGGTCTGGTCAACAATGGTACCTGTCATCTCGAGCACAGTCAACTAGTGCTCTGCCTGGCAGTTATTCACCACCAAATGAATTCGATGGGCCTTGCCCATATCTCCCATGGTAGTGGGTCAAGCTGATCCATTCTCTCTAGTCCTCTCCACCGGGAAATCACGCTGGTAGTGTGGCTCCCCACACGTCCAACAACCCTTCTTCGACTCAGTAGTCTTGGTACCCGAAGTAGAAGATGGCGGCCCACCGGCCTGGAACCCTAGTCTATTCTGTTGAACCAGCCTAAACTGTTACTGCTGCGGTCAACGCTGTTGCTGATGTTGTGGTCCTCGATAAGGTGTCTGCTGTTGAGGCGTCGATCGTCGAGATGTAGTGAAAGTGGATCCCCTCTGGAAGCCATGATATCTCGACGTATGTATCACTGGTGTCTGATGCTTCTATGCTCCAGATGAAACCAACCCTGATGGTCTTTCTGGAGTCCTGGTCTGACCCCCACTGATAAGATCCTCCTTTGCTATGAGGGCCTTTTGGATGACATCATGCAAGGTTCGAGGCATCAAAATCCTAACCTTCGCACGTAGGTTGCCCTTAAGGCCGAACACGAGCCTATTGACCTTAATTTTCTCAGTGTTAAGGTGTGGAGCATATCGGAGAAGCTACATAAAATGGGCCTCGTACTCAGGCACCGTACGACCTCCCTGTCGTAAGGCATTGAACTCATTGAGTTGACGCTCAATGAATTCCTCTGAAAGGTACCTCTCTCAGAACCGTTCCTCGAATAGTTCCCATGACACGTCTTTGACGACCATGTTCAGCTATAGTAGGAGCATCTTCCACCATAGAAGAGTGCTCCCTTTCAATTGAAAGACCGCCATGTGGACCTTCATGTTGGAGATATAATCGCAAAGTGTGAATCACATCGCCATGTTCTCCAACCATGCCTCGGCGGCTGCACCGTCCGGGGCACCAAATAACTCGAGAAATTTGACCTTCTCGAGTTCACTGTGAATGCTACCACTACCGACCAGAGCGTGCAGTGGAACCTCAGCGGGTGTCGGTGCCCTAGCCTCATCTCTGTCCAGGCGGCTGATCAATGCCTCGTACATGTGCTGAAAATATATCATCATTCCGACTACATCACCCACTGCTATCTGCTCCTGTCCGATAACCTTCTCGTCTCCTTGGGGGTTAAACCCCTCAGGTGTGGATGCTACTGGATGCTTCATGCCTCCTCCCCTAGCACCCCATCGTCTGCCTCTGCGGCGTCCTCTAACCATGATTACCTGCATGCACCAAGTCAACTCGATCAACAACCGTATAATCAATCATTCACATCAACGAAAGCCGTAGTGATCCCAAGTTGTAGGTTGAACCCGCTCTGATACCATATGTAACGGACCTCCCATTTCGTACAACAACAAACATCTTATAACAAGTGCAATTTTTTTATTTTTTTTTTGTGTGTGTACAAGGGTAATAAAGACATTCTACTTTGTGTCGCAACACGACGACAAACATGACGCATGCAACTATGACCACAACATAATGACCTAAGATGCACATTAAGCATCCAGAAGCAATGAACGACAATCAACCAACAACAAAATAAGACTGACTACCCACCCATCCTACTCTGCAATGGTTAGGACCTCCAAGACACATAAGAAATGCTCAAGAACATGTTTCGATCGATTTTGACCATTTAAGGTCTCAGGGTTGGCGACTGTTCTGAGGAACAAGGAGGTTTCTACATCCCACCCGACACAAGAAGACCAAGCACATTAAAGGTTTATATAGCCAAGTACAAACATTACTTAAATGAACAACCACCCCCTCAATAGGAAACACAAGCTTAAAAATTACTTTTTCAACGATCAACCAATAATCAAGGCTTAAGGGTCAATATCTAAGGTTTAAATTGGCATTAAATTCATATCACTTAACCAGTCTAAATTTCATAGTCAATGGGTTACCAACCCAACTTAACATGGATCACATTAATCACTAACATCAATATCTATAATTCAACTAATTCAATCACATATCTATAATTCAAATAACCTCTATAGTTCAACTAACATCAATAATTCACTAACATCTATAATTCAACTAACATCAATAATTCCATTAACATCCATAATGCAACTAACATCATCACATGTCTATTTAGCAAGTCTAAAATTACAAGCTAGTCTTTACTCACCATACTAATTTTAATAATTATTACAACCGAAAATTACAAGTCTATATTAATCCGAGTCCCCATCCAACTAGTCATAAACTTGAGTAACAATTATTAACATTCTTAAAGTAGATTGCTACCATTAGCACTCATGAACAGTTAACCTCAACATCAGTCTAGATACCATTTGTCCATCATTACCACCTAATTGACAATCTACTTCAACCAATACTAAACCATAATTACTATCTAATTGACAAAATTATGATATAACTAGCATATCAAATTATGGATTAGTCATTAAGTTACAACCAGAATACATCAATCACAAATCAGTTTGACAACTTTCCTTAATAATTACTAAAACTGAATTGAGAGGCCTCGGTTTAAATTAAATTAAGTCCATTCACACCTATCTACTTCTTCGGGTCTAAATTTCTAGGTTAGGCAACCACTGTGTGTCAATTAACCTTTAATACCTATTAATCTAGCAAGCCTAATGACTATTAGCCAGTAACTCGTGAAACTATTTAATCTTAAGTACAATCAACACAAACTTCATTAATCAATTTAACCAATAAAAATAACATTGGTCCTAAAATCATTATCGCTCTATCATACAACATCATTAACGATATTAGTTTACAATGCGCCATCTACAGTATTAGCAACATCAATGTGAAACACGCTGTCTATTAAACCTGTTGTCAGATAAAAGTCTATCAATAAGAATAGATAATAGGGATTTTAAGGCTAAGGGTGTCAAAATTGGTATCGATGTCTAAAAATATATATCGCTGCCAGAGTTAGGGAAATTCGTAAAGGGACCCTTGTACCCTGTATTAGATACCAAAATTAGCGGCTCGAGCATTCCATTAAGTACATATCGAATGGTTTATCAACCCAATCATTGTCATATACTAAGTTGGATTTACCATTCGAGGATTGTTGAGTTTGACATTGAGTTCACAGTGATTCCACCATTAAAAATTTATGAGTTTACCATTCCAAATAAGAATTTTAGAAGCATTTTCCCTTCACTGGTGATGAATGTATCGATTAGGTGTTACTATGTGCCCGGTTACAGGACACACAACCTTTAACGGAATTATGAGGTGAAAGGTCGGACCGTAAACGC
This sequence comes from Picea engelmannii, assembly GCA_009831015.1. Lineage (NCBI taxonomy): Eukaryota > Viridiplantae > Streptophyta > Pinopsida > Pinales > Pinaceae > Picea > Picea engelmannii. The sequence continues at coordinate 122,872 of ML780146.1, read as the reverse complement.
CTAAGAACTAGTTCTTCCGAAACCAACGCAATTTAATAAGTTTTCTAAAACCAAAGTAAACATTCCAGTCTTATTGTTGTTTAAGGAAGCACTAACATTAAATTAAGAGCAATACTCCCACGAGGAAACTTCATTAACACAGTAAGAATTTATCGTAGCTATAATTCATGCTTTAAATAAAAAAATTCTGAGTTTTACATGAGTTAATCATCGAGTTCATTGTGATTATCAATTTAAAAATTTGATGAATTTTAATAGAAGAATGGCTCTGGGTTATAACCAAAAAATCGTAACAACAAGGGAAAAAAAAAAACACAGTCAAGGAAGTCAAAACTCGGTCTGAGAGCGTAGTAACCAAAGGTAACTCGCCAGGTAAATTAGCCAGGGAAATTCAATAAAGTTGCATAGTGTGGGAAACTCATGGCATCCACCATTTCGTGATTCAACACACATTAGTTTCGCAAATTAAATAATACAGATTTGAAGAATGATATTCGGAGGCCAGGAGTAAAAATAAATCACATTTTAAATTTGTCAGGGATGTGTATCAACGCAATCTTAAATTGCCAGAAAGCATCAATACAGAGTTAAATTATCCCTCCATACATAAGACGCAATCAAAATAAAATGTAAAAACGAAGAGCACGGTAAGAGAAACGCAAGGGTCCAAGTAAGGTCATTGAAATGACAACAGGTTTTATCAGCCCCAGCGTGGAGAAAATCTAGCCATGTGTAAAAACGCACAGTGGAAGGAAGGGCTACACCTACAACAAAATTTCGAGGTTAGTAAAACACATCAAGCTGTAAGATGTCAAACTGTCATGGACAACAACAGGGGTAGATAGTTGAAAGGTTTGTCCTATGCTTCACCATCCTTGCACAGAAAAGTAGGGTGTTGAGATCCATAGGTATTTTAACGCTAAGGTGATGACCGTACATCAAGCTCCTGGCTGACTGCTAAGGTGAGGCTGGCATGCTAGGGATGAAAAGAAAAACATTCGCAAGGGTCACAGTCAACCACAGGGATGTCGAGTCATGCGGGGACGAAGGCCATGGGAAATCAATCAACCAAACAATCCACTAGGCTAAGCAAAAGGGGTCTGTTATCAATCTATACATCCAAACCATTTACAATCAATATGCATATCCAAGCATAAGTTCTAATGCATTATACTTCTACAAAATAAAATACCATACCATTGCCTGATCGCCCGTTTCGAATGACGTTCCGTGCTCCATGCAAATCCCACTCACCGACCGTCGAGACCTCATCGGTACCTCCTAGCCAATGCTAGGGGTACTCTTCTTCCCCCTTAGTCCCTCGAGCCACAAAGGGGCCACACACTATCCAGAGGTTTCATCTAGCTCCTAGCTCATCTCTTAAGGCTGAGCTACCACTCCTCTCTGAGCTGGGTATCCCAACTCCCCACAAGTAAATTATTCAAGTCGATATTTATGTAGCGTAACGTTACACAAACAGAAGATGATCCTTTATCCTTCTCCTTCCTTCATTATATAGAATTTCCCACTTCCTCTCTTTCCTAAAATCTCATGTAATTAAAGTTTTTAAAAATAAAATCCTAAAAATTCTTCTTCGTACAAGTGTCACCCATCCCCCACATTCCTCCATTAATTAATTTCTTTAATTAAGTAATTATCTTTAATTCCCTCACCCACCTAGAGTTACTCCTAGAATCACTTCTAAGTGTCCCTAGATTCCCTTACAAGTTTTAAAGGCTTTCCCTATTATGAAATTGCTAATTCAGTTTAAAATTTGAAAGCTCTTAAATGTAGATTCTTTGCTAAGTTGACTTCCCTCTTTTTCCCTTAAGTTCCCCTTTTTCCTTTTTTTTGATACCTCTTTTCCCTAGTTTCCTATTTTTTTTATTTTCCTTCTTTCCCCTTTTACTTAGAACTCAAAAAGGCAGGTGAGGAATTCAACCCCTTTTCGCTTTTATCATTAATTTAGTATATTTCAAATTATCAAAAGATAAAATAATTAATTCCCTCTTTACATTTTATAATCATAGATTTTATTCCTTATGTATAATTTGATTTCTTACTCCCTTCATGTTACAAAATTTTATGAAGATCATAATTATTATTTAAGTGGTTTTTATTTTAAATTTTATTATTTTATTTTATTTTGTCTATATATTTATTTATTTATTTGGTAGACAAAATTTTACCCCTAGCGTAATTTTAGACTTAGAACTTAGATTTGGTACTAGGCGAAATTTAATTAGGGAAATTGTTTTTAAAAGTTATTAACATGTTATTTGTCTTAGGGCCATCTAGGTTCATCCCTCTATCATCATCAACGAGACCTGCCCTTCAAGACGCACTAGGTGCTCCAAGGGTGCCACTCACCTCATCTGTTCCTTTGCGCAACGTGCCCTTCAGGATGCACTATGTGCTCCAAGGGTGCCACTCGCCTCTTGACTGATTGGTAGACATCAATAACCCCTGGAGTCAAAACTCCACCAACTGAACTTGTGGGAGACTAAGGGCTTCTAAGGAATAAGGCCCCGGCCTTATTGCGTTCCCCTTAGAATCATCGTGAGTGATTGTCATAGTCTTCCCTCACGGCATCATGGGTCCTCTCGAACTAGGTAATCATTAACCTACAATTCAAGATATGAAAGGAGTGCTAGTAGGCTGTGACAGGGCTGTTGTCCACACCTCTCCCTCAACATATCTAGTAGTTGTATGCGACCCCTTTACTCCATATGTGAGTCTGGTCGGCAAGCTATCGTCAGCCTGCATCATCAACAAATCATGTCAGAACATATCCATATCATATCATCTAGTCAGATGCATTAATATCACAGTAAAACAATCAAACCCCAATGCCACACTCCCTAACTCAATCCGGAGTCCAAGGGGTTCCATCGATGCCTCTGCATCCTCAAGGTCCAAAACCTTGCACACTTAGTAAAACTGAGTCAATAGCACTTGTCTATGTCAATGTAGTAAAAAAACATGTCATCTACCCATAACGCATCATAATCAAAGTCAAATTTTTTTAATATCATAATAATCTAAATCACTTGCGAGCAAGTGTCCTCAAAGAATAAGTTCGCTCAGTGCGCTAGAGTGGGATGTTACATAACCTTATCAACGATTTTGCCTCTACCCTTTATTGTTAATTTTTTTTTAAAGGATATGTACCTTAATAATTTTATTTAAGGTGTGCAGATGGATTTGGTTGCGCAAGGAAATTGTTGTGTTGCTTGAATGTCTTAGTCATCTTGTTGATTGTCGTCGGGTGTTAGGGTTAGTCGTTAGGTGTTTACATAGTCCTTGATCTCCTAGCGCATTGATTTTAGCGGATTTTAGGGTCCATTTATGTTGTTGCACTACAGTTGTTGTCGAGCCTATCACCTGGTGACAACATGATCCCGGTTCAGGGGATCATTGCACCACCTAAGGGATAGAGGCGAAGGATAATTTGGTTGAGGTTTGTGCTACCCTTTATGGGCATGGTTCATGGTAGTGGTTATTGGTGTTTGGGTTGTAATGCCTTCATGCATTTGGTTGCGCACCACAGAGGTTCTAGTTACTGGTCATTGAGGCCGTGGTGTTAGGACGGGGTATGTTGTCCTTTAGCTTGTAGGCATTGTCGTGTTTGTGTCAGGCAGGTAGTCGTTCCTTCTTGATTTACGCTTGCTTCTCCTTGTTTCTCGATGTGCTAGCGTGTAGATTCGTTGTGTCATTTTCCATATTTGTAGGCATTATATTCATCTTCAGGGTGTGGTTAACTATGTCGTCATTTCCTTCCTGCCTAAAACAACAAAAAAAAAAAAGGGAGTTTTTTCTCTTTTCTTCGCTTATAGTCATAATGGTTGAGGGGTCATTACACAAACTCAAACCAACCTTACTGAGTTGGAAAAATAAGGCTCCATTTGGCTACAACCACAATAAGTTTTGGACCAGCGTGAGCATCGTATGCATCAGTGAACCATTAAGGAAGTGTTAGTCGAATGGAAATATACAACTCTCGCAGATGCCACTTGGGAACCAGCTACCATTCTACAACAATTTCCACATATCAAGCCTTGAGGACAAGGTTGTTTTTAAGGGGAAGGACATGTTAGGAACCTAACCCCTCACGTAGGTAGAATAATATATTCTGATGTAATAAAGGTAAATATTAATAAGGCCTAGAAATAAGGAAGAATAAGTCCAATGTAAGAAGACCTAATAGAAGCTTTCACTTCTAGAAGGATCTTCCTCTAGATGGTTCTGGTGATAGACATATTTAGTATAAATAGGAGTCGAGGGTATGAGAACTTTTGTCTTGGATATTATTTTAATAGAGCTCTACTCGACTGGAGGTTTCCCCCTTGAAGAGGAAAGTGAACATTGCTCTCAGTAATCAAAGTGCTCTTTCAGGTGTTATTCTGGTATCGTTTTGGTATTATTGTGGTGTTGTTCTGGTTATATTTGTGCTCATCTGCCATTTCTAGCATTTTATTTCTGTTCTGCATACTTTTATATCTAGAATATTACATAATCCTATTGAATGCACAAAAACCATTTTTCCAATCACTGCATGGGTTAGAACCAAGCTTCACTAGGTTGAACAACTCAACAACAAAAAAAATTGTACTATGGTGCTTAAGCAAGTAGAAATGTCAGCCAATAATAAAACAAAATAAAAATAATTATTTAAAAAGCCTTTAAACAACAAGAATGATTATATTTTTTTTATGATACGATCTAATCAACACTTCCAAAATCAAATCAAACATTGTTTTGACAGGCACATATTCAGAAATGTATCATATATTTCATGCAACATTAAAAACTGTATTTAGACTAATATATTTTGAAAACCATACACAAATACAACCATTTATATTATGCACAACTAATGTTCTACAAGTTGTTTTTTAAAATTTTATATATATAACCCCTGGAGTCAACACTCCACCAACTGAACTTGTGGGAGACTAAGGGCTTCTAAGGAATAAGGCCCCCACCTTATTGCATTCCCCTTAGAATCATTGTGAGCGATTGTCATAGTCTTCCCTCACGACATCATGGGTCCTCTCGAACTAGGTAATCGTTAACCTACAGTTCGAGTCACGGCGAGAGTGTTAGTAGGTTGTGGCAAGGTTGTTGTCCACACCTCTCCCTCAACATCTCTGGTAGTCGTGTGTGAACCCTTTACTCCATATGTGAGTCTGTTCGGCAAGCTATCGTCAGCCTGCATCATCAACAAATCATGTCAAAAAATATCCATATCATATCATCTAGTCAGATGCATTAATATCATAGTAAAACAATCAAACCCCAATGGCACACTCCCTGACTCGATCCAGAGTCCAAGGGGTTCCATCGATGCCTCTGCATCCTCAAGGTCCAAAACCTTGCACACTCAGTAAAACCTAGTCAATAACACATGTCTATGTCAATGTAGTAAAACAACATGTCATCTACCCATAACGCATCATAATCAAAGTCAATTTTTTTTAATAGCATAATAATCTGGATCACTTGTGAGCAATTGTCCTCAAAGAATAAGTTCGCTCAGTGCGCCAGAGTGGGATGTTACATAACCTTATCAACGATTTTGCCTCTGCCGTTTATTGTTAATTTTTTTTTAAAGGATATGTACCTTAATAATTTTATTCAAGGTGTGCAGATGGATTTGGTTGCACAAGGAAATTGTTGTGTTGCTTGAATGTCTTAGTCATCTTGTTGATTGTCGTTGGGTGCTAAGGTTAGTCGTTAGGTGTTTACATAGTCCTTGATCTCCTAGCACATTGATTTTAGCGGGTTTTAGGGTCCAGTTATGTTGTTGCACTACAGTTTTTTCCGAGCCTATCACCTGGCGACAACATGATCCTAGTTCAGTGGATCATTGCACACCCTAAGGGATAGATGCGAAGGATAATTTAGCTGAGGTCTGTGCTACCCTTTATGGGCATCATTCGTGGTAGTGGTTATTGGTGTTTGGGTTGTAATGCCTTCATGCATTTGGTTGTGCACCATAGAGGTTCTAGTTACTGGTCATTGAGGCCGTGGTGTTAGGACGGGGGATGTTGTCCTTTAGCTTGTAGGCATTGTCATGTTTGTGTCAGGAAGGTAGTCGTTCCTTCTTGATTTACGCTTGCTTCTCCCTGTTTCTCAATGTGCTAGTGTGTAGATTCATTGTGTCATTTTCCATATTTGCAGGCATTATGTTCATCTTCAGGGTGTGGTTAACTATGTCGTCGTTTCCTTCCTGCCTAAAACAACAAGAAAAAAGAAAAAAGGGAGTTTTTGCTCTTTTCTTCGCTTATAGTCATAACAGTTGAGGGGTCATTACACAAACTCAAACCAACCTTACTGAGTTGGAAAAAGGAGGCTCCATTTGGCTACAACCACAATAATTTTTGGACCAACATGAGTTTCTTATGCATCAGTGAACCATCAAGGAAGTGTTAGTCGAGTGGAAATATAAAACTCTCACAGATGCCACTTGGGAACCAACTACCATTCTACAACAATTTCCACATCTCAAGCCTTGAGGACAAGGTTGTTTTTAAGGGGGAGGACATGTTAGGAACCTAACCCCTCACATAGGTAGAATAATATATTCTGATGTAATAAAGGTAAATATTAATAAGGCCTAGCAAAAAGGAAGAATAAGTCCAATGTAAGAAGACCTAATAGAAGCTTTCACTTCTAGAAGGATCTTCCTCTAGATGGTTTTGGTGATAGACATATTTAGTATAAATAGGAGTCGAGGGTATGAGAACTTTTGTCTTGGATATTATTTTAATAGAGCTCTACTCGACTGGAGGTTTCCCCCTCGAAGAGGAAAGTGAACATTGCTCTCAGTAATCAAAGTCCTCTTTTAGGTGTTATTCTGGTATCGTTTTGGTATTATTGTGGTGTTGTTCTGGTTATATTTGTGTTCATCTGCCATTTCTAGCATTTTATTTCTTTTTTGCATACTTTTATATCTAGAATATTACATAATCCTATTGAATGCACAAAAACCATTTTTCCAATCACTGCATGAGTTAGAACCAAGCTTCACTAGGTTGAACAACTCAACAAAAAAAAAATTGTACTATGGTGCTTAACCAAGTAGAAATGTCAGCCAATAATAAAACAAAATAAAAATAATTATTAAACAACCCTTTAAACTACAAGAATGACTATATTTTTTTTATGATACGATCTAATCAACACTTCCAAAATCAAATCAAACACTATTTTGATAGTCACATATTCAGAAATGTATCATATATTTCATGCAACATTAAAAATTGTATTTAGACTAATATATTTTGAAAACCATACACAAATACAACCATTTATATTATGCCCAACTAATGTTCTACAAGATGTTTTTTAAAATTATATATATATATATAGTTAAGATGTCTTAAAACATATATCCATTTCTAATTTTGGTCGAAAAAAATATTGAAAACTATGTATTTGGCATATACAATATTAAATTCACCTCAAATACAATGATATCTTTAAGCAACATGACTACAAAACACTAGGATTTTTTCCACAATCAATCCTTCATCTAAAAAAATATTTGCAAAACAAAGTTTGAACATATTCAATGAATTTAGGCACAATAACCATAGTAATTTTGCAAACAACCAACAACAATCTTAGTAGAATATCTTATTTTAAATAATTTTAAAGCAACTAAGACAACAATTTTCATCATGATCAAATATCATCAATCAAACAAGCTCCATATATTCATGGAAATAGAAAAAAATATGATTAATAATATCAATATTATAACATAAATAATATTTCTCTGCGGTTTTGAACGGGAATAATATTTCTCTATGGTTTTGAACGAGAATAATATTTCTCTGTCGTTTTGAATGGGAATAATATTTCTCCATAGTTTTGAAGGAATATTACTTCTCTGCGGTTTTGAAATTAATATTTCTCCGAGAATAATCTATGTAGTTTCTCTGGACTTCTCTGCCATTTTCAGAAATTATTTTTAGCTTCTTCAAAGGGTTGAGCATTTGGACATCTGAAATGAGGTGAGTCACTTTTTACTTTGATTCAATTTTAAATTTTACGTAAAGAGATTTAAATATATTTTATTTATTTATTTATTTTAAGTTTCAAAAGTAAAAGTTGATTTGAGAGATAAAGTCAATCCATAATAATAATTGTTACATCTTTTTTCTCTTCTTTTCAATATAAGCACTCCACCACCTATTCTAAAAACTCAACCTAACAAGGGGAGGCCCCCCAAAATCACCCTAGAGATCCTTTACGATTATATGGAATCAATAGAAGAAAAAAAGAGAAGAGAGAGATGCCAAAATCCAAATAGAGTTAGTAACATTAGAAAAAAGGAGTGAAGAAAGAGACGTAAAACTCCAAATAGAGCTAGAGGCAATGATTGATAAAAAAAATTAAAGATACCATTCAAACTCAAATAGAGGATAGATTCTTAGGGTTCAAGAGTGAATTGCAGACAATGAAGGCTAGAATTCAAGAAATGGAAAAGAATAAACAATCAACCCAAGAAAGAAGGGTTGAAGAAAATCACAACTTGAGAGATAGGATTAAAGAGCTAGAAGAAAAACTAACCAACAATTTGACCCTGAGTAATATGGAAAACAAATTGGATATCAAACCCTTAAAAGAGGAAATGAATAATCTAATCGAATTGGACCATGAGCATAACAAAAGAGCCTTGAACCTCATAATTTTTGGTATAAAAGAACAACAAGAGGAGGATACGCTAGGAATAGTAAAAGAATAATTAAAAAATAAATCACAAATTGATACAACTTACCTCATAGAAGCAAAGAGGCTAGGAAAAATAATTGACCACAAAGATAGGTTGATTCGTGTCAAAGTAAGTTGTAATGACCATAAATATAGCATGCTTAGTAAATCTTCGAGCTTAAAAGGGTCAGAAATATTTATAAACGAGGACCTCATTCCCGAAGACCAAGTTGAATTAAGGAAGGAAGTTCAAAAGGTAAAAGAAGCTAGGAAAGAAGGAAAATGGACAATAATTAGAAATCGAAAAGCTATTGTTCGGGATAGAGACTAGAAGGATAATAATAAATAGGAATTTGGGACACTTGGGATACTTTTTTGGAATTGTCATGGCTTTCCATGAAGCAAAGGTCCTATGATAAGTTGGATCCCAAGTGATATTGATATTATCTGTCTAGCTGAAACTTGGGAGCATGAGGAGTCTAAGGTCTCTAACATGGAAGGATTTGTCTTGTGATCGGCATGGAACAAAAGGTCCCACGGTAGAGGGATAGGAGGCATAGCTTGTTATATTAGAAAAATAATTTCTCCTCACATTCAACTTCATAAGATTGGCCCTCTTAATCAATACATTTGGATAGAAATTTCACACACCAATGCTAAGAAGATGTATATAGCAATTTTTTATTTTTCACCTATTAATTCTACTTTTTATAAGAAAAATAATCTAGATAAAAATTGTCCCTATAATAATTTAGAACAAGATATTTATAATTTGAAAAATGAAGGTAAT